>MCFA01000135.1:0-114715 GCA_002105025.1 Clohesyomyces aquaticus | reverse complement strand
TGCTCTTATGTACCTTATGTGAATTCATGTTAATGCCTGACACAGTATGGCGTATGCGTGTTTCGCAATACTAGGATGGATGATACCGCCCATGTAGAATTCTCCCGTCGACTAGGGGACTTGGATGATATACGTCCGTATATGACGGCAGGACGGAAAATGAGATATGCCTACTACGAGCTCTTTGATGCTGGGAATGTCGACGAGGAAGGGAAGGTCATTGATCCCAACTCTCCAAAAGCTCAATATCAAAAGGTCAGCTAAGCCCTCGTCTTGCGAATATGTAAATCATCGTAAAACTCACGTTCATCCAGGGGAATGCCCTCTTTCACGTCGACTCATCATTCAACCCGCGCCGCGCGTCATTTTCCCTCCTTCGGGCATATGAACTCCCGCCGCCAGGCCACGGCGGAAACACCGACTTTGCCGACTCGCGCACTGCCTTTGATGAGCTACCCGAAACTCTGAAATCCGAGCTCCTGCAAAATGACTATGCCGCTGCACACTGCATGGCGCATTCCCGCAAGCAGGGCGCTCCGGAATTTTTCAAAGATCTCGAGGTCGACAATCAGCCCATGCACCTCCACAAGATCGCTCAGGTGCACGAGCCATCGGACAGGATGAATCTCTATGTTGCCGCCCATGCACACCACGTTGTAGGTGTGGACAAAGAGAAAAGCGATGCTCTGTTGAAGCAGCTTCTTGACCACACAACACAAGAGAAGTACAGAGTCAGCGTGGCGTGGGATAATCCGGGTGATATGATTATTTGGGATAATACGTGCGTATTGCATCGAGCTGGCGGAGGAACATTTGCAGGAAAATTTAAGCGGGATTTGAGGAGAACGACCGTGCATGATTCGAGCTCGACGGCATGGGGACTGAACGAGAAAGGGAAGGATACGAGGCCTGGGTTTAGTCTTGGGGCTACGAATGATGTCAAGTTATAGGCTGAATCTGTAGCCGTCTCTTGTACTGAATGCTGTATCTTCAATCGCATTCCTGATTCGCTGCGCCCTCCACTTCATGATTTGAAAAACTATCTACACGACGCCTATGGACGGGAATAACAGCCTTGTACGACTTGCCTCCCACTTCGGATGTAACCGAATGCTCCATTAAGCTCACTGTGACGTATTCTTAGGCACCGTAGCGTAGTTTAAACGTTGGAACCGCAAGTGTGGGGGATGTGGAGATGCGGGGAAGTGGACCCGCGGTTTGGAGAAGTTGAACGTTCATGACTCGCTCGCTGACTCGCCCGCGAGTCCCCGGAAATAACTAACACGCCGTGGTGGGCGCCTCTTTTTGGTGGAGAACATATCATGCCGCGGTCGCTGGCACGGGCTCCGGTCCAAGTTCCTTGACCTCGACCTTTGTGGGATGTTTCGCAATTTCTTCCTTCTCTTCCACATCGGTCAATCCCAAGAACTTCAATGAGGCTGACCATCCTAGGTCACTCCCGAAATAGTCCTTCATCAGTTGTACTCCCCACTTGACGCCTGAGGTTTTGTCGTATGTGAGGCACTGTTTACCGATAGCGATGCCAATAACCGCGGGATACTCCGGCAGCTCTCCTAGCTGGAAATTTTCAGAACCTGATCCGAGTTCCGAGTTTAGGATTGATGCGTAGATGTTCGTTGCTGCGACCTGCCCCATCACCATCGCACCGCCTGCTCGCTTGATACCGGACCAGGCGATGACATCGCCAACACCAAAGTGAGAGGAAGCATTGGGGATGGATGGTGAGAAAGCTAGATTAGAGTTCACTTTGATTTCTTTCTCTTCGTCGAGGCACTCCTCGGGAAGGAATGCTGTCGTGGGGCAGCCTTTTCGGGTGGCATCGAGAACGGCGTCAGCCACAATCTTGTCGCCATTCGCAAGAGTAACTTGAAACTGATCGTTGGGGAGATCTTCGACTGTGGCACGATTCCCGAGTATGAGATCAACGCCTTCTTCTTCCAGTAGGGTTTTGCACTTTTCCTTAACCTCGGCTGGAAGGGGCTCTGACGATAGCACTTCGCTTCGAGAATGTATTAGGGTAACGGAAAGGTCGGGATAGTTGTATTTAATCTCTCCAGCAAACTCCACGCCGACCGCACCTAAAATTGTTAGCTTAGGAGAGCACTAGAATTCAGTCTGACCAACCTGCACCAATGATTACAACCTTTCTACCTTGCTGCACTGGCCCTTTTCCCGTAATCGTTGCGATGAGTGTCCTTGCATCTTGCATGTACTCACTGTGGCTTCCACTCCTTGGTACAGCAGGCCAGTGCCTCTTCAACCCCGTTGCGATGAGCACATAGTCATAGCTTTGACAATGTATCTTTCCATTTCGGTCTAGATACTCGGCGACTTTGGCTTCGGGGTTAATGCTTTGCACGGAGCCATGTTTAAAGCGGAGATTCGGGTGTTGGAGTTCGTTGAGACGGGAGTAGCGTTTCCACATATGCGACGTGTACTTTTCGGAGACGTGTGCCAAGGGTGCGCCGACCGAATGGACTGTAAAACGCATGTTAGGCTGATATAGCGGGATTCGAAAACGAGAGCTATCGAAATGTGGTGGTCAGCCGGGGTGACTTACAAAACCCATCCCGTTCATCAATGACAGTGATTTCAATCGTGTTCTTGCATTTTTGACCTTCAAAATCCGGCAGTGGGTATACACTCTGGCGGGCTTGCCCTGTGAGAGATCGAGAAGATTGAGAAGAGCAGAGATGCCGCCGTATGCTGCCCCGACGACGAGGACCCGATGGGGAGACGAAAGGGAAAGATTAGTCAGCGGTCCGAGAGGATTCATAGAGTCCATCATCTTGGGGATATGCATGATCGAAAAAGA
Source organism: Clohesyomyces aquaticus (assembly GCA_002105025.1). Lineage (NCBI taxonomy): Eukaryota > Fungi > Ascomycota > Dothideomycetes > Pleosporales > Lindgomycetaceae > Clohesyomyces > Clohesyomyces aquaticus. The sequence goes on along the minus strand of MCFA01000135.1, from coordinate 111,879 downwards.
GAGCCGATGATATCAAAGATGATCTGATAAGATTGGAAACCTCGGAATGGGGGAAGTGGCTTTTAAAGCGGACACGGAATAAAGAGCGACATCGGCGATTGATCCCGTCATTGCGGAATTAAACAGTGGCCTTGTCTCCACTTCATAAGCATCGGAGTGCTTGTGGGCTTGCTGCCGTGAGTTGATTGGTGAGGAACTGAGAGTTAGTGTCGGGGTTATCTGATCCGCTGCAAATTCTATCTGATCCGCCACTAGCGGCTTGGCACGGCAAACCCCGCCGTTCCAAGGTTCGCTCAGTGCTCATGGCACGAGGTCCACTTCGTCACCACCAATATCTCCCCTCGATCTTTTTGACACGTGTTTTAATCACGAAAGAAAGACTACGGAAGAACAGTGGTCTCATACCTGGGTTAGACTACACTACACCTCCCTCGATACCCGAACTACCAATCACCACGTAACCTCGTCAATCCATGTACCCCATCCGGGATGTCACGCCTTTACGGCACTGCTTAATTTTCACCTGAGAAAAACCATGTTACTCAATTATGTGGTGCCGCTCCAATATTTTTGTGACACTAGATCCTTTGCCACCATTTAACTTGCAATATTGTCTCACCATTCGGTTACACTATTGTAAGCAGCCAGAGCTCCGTCACATGACTACGGTCCTATGACTAAGCTCGATTAACTACTACAAGAGCCTCTGATTTGTACACTACACACACACATGAGGACACATACATGAGCTACACACAATACACACGAGAACCCTCAATTCACCCATCATATCTTCACTCTATCTCCAGTGACACCTGGCCCCCACCTGCTTACAACTATTATAGGAGAAAGATTAATATATCCGGCCACACCAAAAGTACCGGGTCTAGAATCAATAGTAGGGAAGTTGAGATAGGGAGTAGATATACCCGCCTTAATCGAGGGGTCTTCATCCATCACATTTTGCCTCTATTTGAACATTCTGTCATCTTCTTGTTGTCAACTCTGCGCGCGGGAAAATGAACATTCCAAATCCCACATTACGATGCTACAACCTCTTGCATTTTACTCCTCCTCTTCTGGAGCGAAGACCCAAAGGATATTGGGAGCGTCTCCGTATTGAGTCTGTAAGCAGTCGTGCTTACTCATCTCCTGCATAGCCATCTCGGCTCTTCACACACATCACACACACACACAATACACTCATCTACAATCCATCAGAACCGTCCCCCCAAGCTTACAGAGTCATACTGTCTGTGAAGAATACATAGGCTTTCTTGACTATGAGATTTCCGAGCTGTTGTTTGTGCTGGACGAGGAAGAAACCTACTGCCGCGCCGTTCGGAGTGCCTAGACAATAATTGATGGGATACCCTTCAAGTCTCGACGGTAAACTTACCAAGCAGGGCTTTGCCCTCGTCTGCGTCCATGACGAATTTGACACCGGGGAAATAAGCTGGTTTTCCCTCGACATTTTTTATGGCACGGCTGATGGTCGCAGTAGTGAGTGGATTCGCGATACCCCACCTCAACATGTAGCGAATATTCTTAATGCGGTTGTTAGCATACATTGACCATAAACCCCAGAGGATATCGGACTGGTGTTGAAGATTGGGCAGGTCGGCTCCCTCGACTTTCGGATCGCGCCTTTGGCCCATCGTGGCAGGACTGTATGAGGAAGCACAGATGATGACTGGTTGTGCCAAGAAATTAGCGGTTCATCGTTGGAGCGAGACGCAAAGGGATATACTTACTACCATCTTTGACGTTCATTGGGGTGATGTATCTTGCACCAGTAACCTGACATGTGGATTAGAAACATTCTCCTGGGTCGCATTACATCTTTTAGGTGCTTTTTCTCACATATTACCCGCTTGGTCTGCCCATTGACCGTGTAGGTTTGCTCATTGAGAGGCGGATTAGCAGGCTTAGGATTCGTGATACCGTGGCCGAGCAACGAGAAACGCCAATCCTTCTTTGCCTGAGACATTCCAAGGTCGGTGAGCATATCGGCGAGTCCGTAATGATATTCATTAAGGTCCTGCCTATTGTCTGTGCCTTGTACGTAACCCCACTTGTCAAATTCGGCTTTGCGACGCTAACATGTCAGTGAACTTGTCGCAAAGTATTCTGGGGTGGGAGATGTGCATACTGGGAAAGGCAGCGAAGGGACTAGCTGCTGAAGCCAGCGGAGGATCAAACAGCGCACCCGCTCCGGCGTCGTCGGCCACAAACATGTCAACCAGTTTTCCACCTTTGCAGACGAACTTGCTCCACGTGTCTTCGTCGATGGGTTCGGGTAGCTTCCAGAAGCGGGGTTGGAGCACGCGGCTGCCCGCGAATTGCACCTGCAGCAGAATGGTGAAGCACGCTGCGAGATTGACCAGCTTCATGGTGATAAAGCAGGGGAACTCGTGCTGGTCGAGTCCAACAAAGTTCTATTCTGGAAGATAATTATGGTGCTGGGATGCTAAGTTCCGGAAGGTTGTGCCGTTGCAGCTTCCTTCCAGGTTTTTGGCGGTCAGGGGTACTCACATGAAGCTGGCCTCGCAACGTGGGAAGGGTTTTTTGCCCGATATCGCAGTGCATCCAGTACGACGTATGCACGCGTCATACCTGACACAAGATAGTGATAGTGAATCCCGTACGAGATCACAGTCGATAGCGAAAGCGGACATAAACGTCCTGATACGTGCCCTACCCTGGACAAGCAGGCAAGGTAGGGGATGATAGCAAGTAAAATAATAGAGTCGAGCGCCATCTTCTCGTATTTTAATTCACCCGTACATGGCCGCCACCGAGGGCACTGACTGGAGTGAATGGGGTCCGAGTTCCCAACGGGGTGAATTGGCAAAAAGTCGAGTCTCTAGGTCCAATCCCAAAATAGGTCTTTTCTAAAATGGCGATGGAACAGCAGGTTGTTCGATCACTGGTCGCTGAGGGGTTACGGTGGGGCAAGATAGGAATTAGATCCCACAACTAGATTGGGAAGACGACTACATCGAGAAAGACAGGTAGCCCCGGATCCCGTTTACTTGCTTCTAAACTCCCTCTGGAACCACTCCTCGAGTGTCAACAACTTGGCTTTATCACCGAAAATTCCTTTTGCCTCCGAAGCACGCACCTTCAGGGCTGCAGCAGTATCATTCTCGGTCTCAACCCCGTAGTATCGTCCGCCGGACTTCTGGCAGAACCCAAACATGCCCTTTACAGTTTCCAAAGCCCGGATGCCGTAGACCTCCAGATTCTGCCAATTGGGAATCTCTTCGAAATGAGCCTTCTTCCCAGTCGCTAGTAATGTTAGTCACATGCATCGCACAAGGAGACTGGCAATGACACACCTTTCTCGAAAGCTTGGACGGCGTCCGTGAAACTTCTCATACTGCTTACGCCTTGCACCAAGGTGCCGTCCCACTTCTCGGGCTCGAGAAAGACGCCATGCACAATGTCTCCAAAGTCGTCGCCGATCGCAATGAACGGCACGTCCTCTTTCCCACCCCAACGTGGGCATCGGAGGACCAGGTCTCCGTCATCAGAAGGAATGAATGGGAAACCACCGAAGATGGGCGCCATTTCTTGCACGAGGAAGTTCTCAAAGTACCATCCCGGGCTGACGATGGTGACCGTTTTGAAGTGCTTGGTGGATTGAGCATATACACCGATAGCATGCTTTTCTGCTCGTACATTAGCAAAGTCTATTGGAGAGAAAAGAACAGGGTAGATTGGAGATCTTACGGTCAAAGGCTTCGACGGGAATCTTTCCCTTGGAGGTTTCCGTAGCCGATGCCATTCCAGAGTAGACGAAGTGCTGCACATCCGCTTCAATAGCAGCATCGACAAGGATCTTGCCAAGATCAAGCTCTGTTCTCTTTTCTTCCGGATTCTCGAATACGGCATCATCGGAGTTGGTGTTGGCGAAAACACCCCAGCTTCCCTTGAATGCCGCAATCAAAGAGTCCTTGTCCCAGCCATCGGCGTTGACGACTTCTATCCCGGATGCAGCAAGTTTCTGAGCCGAGGAGGAAGATGGGTTGCGAGTGATGCCACGTAGAGAAAAACTTTGAGACTTGTTCGCTGCGAGAGAGTTCAGGACAGAAGATCCTTGGGCGCCGGTGGCCCCGAACACGGTAATGAGCCTGGACATGTTGTTGCAGGCGTTGGTAAGGTGTTCAGAGGCAATGGAGTGTGGATTGGGACTGTTATTGTCGAGAAGATTGGAAAGATGGTCCTATCTTATGCTGTTGTAGACTGCTTGTTAGATCTTACTTTCTCATCCCTTGGCTGTTGCGATGTCCGCGTAAATGCTTCGTCCGGAGACGCGTGTAAGTCTTCAGCTCTACTAGCTATACTTCATTCTGCTCTATCTGTTTTCTTCCTTCCAAGCCCTCCAAGACTCACTAGACATACGCCTACGATGGCAAGGACTCAGGCATCTACATTCTTTCATCTTGGCGGTTACAAAGCTAAACCTATGATACGAATTGGTGGGACTTCACATCTCAGCCTCCGCCCTCCACAGGCCATACCGCCCTCGCATTCCTCGTATATCTGACCCGGACGAGTACTGGGGACGGCTTGAGAAAAGCCATGTTGCGTAAGATTGCAATTAGCTTACGTAGCGACAAAGCTGATGATTAGTGAACGATCGCAGCTGACAAACTCTCATCCCGCTTGCGTAAAAATCGTACTGCCAGGTGTCTTGTCGCTTTGCGATCGAGTGATATATATGATTTGATCGATTCTGGTTGTTACTCGCGGTAGGATTTCGTTCGTTGAATGTGTAATTTCGCAGGCTGAGCTGAATATCTAAATTTGTGCGCCTGCAACTCCGTTCGGCGTCGACAGAGGCTACTTACATGGAGATATTATGTAGCCAGTATGCTCGCGAGAAGTTAAACTTTCTTTGGCAGGATGGCAGGTGAGTCGATGTGAGTAGACTCAGGAGGTGATCAACATTACAGTGATTATACTAGCCAAGTCTCCCCGCACCGCACGGACCAGTCCGAGCACCCGCATCTCCTTCGTCCGCTCCCTCAACTCCACCTCCGACATCAGACTTCCGACATTGCCCTGTATTGCAGCAACCTCTGTACGCCCCCTGACGACCTCTTACTCCATCTGTATTGGATCGATGCGGGACCTTGTTCAATATTCGACTCTGAGCACACAGTAATGGCAAGTAAGAAGAAACGCGTCCGGGTATGGACACCCGAGGATCGGGCAGCCCACCGAATTTTCGAAAGATCTCGTCGGGAGGCTTTCAACGATAGCTTGATCGTAAGTACTCCGTTAATGTGCTAGTTAAATTCATTATGCAATATTCACGACAACAGGAACTTGCAAAGCAACTACCTTCCCTGGCGCGCACTCGACGCCTCAATAAGCACCTGATCGTTGACCATAGCATCGCGCGGCATCGGTCTCAGAGACAGCTGTGCTTGGCTGTCACACGAGAGCTGCGTGGTATTCTCACCGAAAGAGATGAACTTCTCGCTGAAGTGAATCAATGGCGTTCAGCAAGCGGAGCACCGATAATGCCTAGGAACGCTAAGCCCATGGGGGAGCAACTTCAACGTTTTGCTCGGCTGGAGAACGAGACTTTTGGCACTTTTCCCAACGGCTTTGGCGAGAACCCGGCCGCTAACGGCTCGAGCGACGATCATGAAGCACACGAAATGGCCAATGAGGACTCTCGACTCCAGCCACACCCGTCAGACGAGCTTTCCGCTCAGGACTTTTTCCCTTCCCATCGGTTGCTTAATCCTTCATTTCAACCCGTGGATATCTGCACGGGTGAATTTACAGACCTCGCTGTAAGATCGACTGCGTCTCTGAATGGCGGGGTCTACCAAGGTGATGCCTTGACTTGTATGGATACCATCCACAACCTAAGCCAAACTTACAACAACATCTCAGTAGACTACCCCACAGGTCCGACTACCGCTGTTCAAAACTTGCTAATCGATACTGTTGCCAGCACTACAGGTCACGCTAGACTGCCTCACGACATCCCGGGTCTCTTTACACCCCGCATCACTGGATATGTTCAAAATCCCAACGATATATTTGCAGATCTTCGTTACGAATCTCTCGATCAACCGATCATATCTAATCCCCAGGAAGGATTCTATGTACAAGGACCTGCATCGCGGACGTGAGAGATCGCCTCTCAAATACTGGCCGGAATTCGATACTCTACACATTCTTCATGGAAGCCTCAATCTTCTCCATGCTTTCTCTGATACCTCCTTGGAAGAGCTTGAGGGCGTCATCCAGCCGCTGAACAGTGATTGGGTCCTTCTCGATAGCCTTCTCGAGCTCGGCGCCATTGTTGGCGAGGTAGTCGATATCAGTACTCACGAGCTTACCGTCCCAATCTGCAGCCGCCAGGGGGTCGATCTTGGAAAGCTTTCTGAGCCGCTCTGGGGTTGGTCCGGCATTCCTGTACGCATGCACAGGCTTTGGAACACCCTCTCCCGGCTGTTTCGATCCGTCGTACGAGAGCTTTGACAGCTCTTCCAGTACGGTGTGGGAGATTGTTGCCGAGTGGCATCCCATTTCTCCTGCAGCCATCGCCTCTTTTGGTGTAATGAAGCTATACGTGTTAGTTAAGACTCCAGATGTTTTGTTCAGTACGTCATACCTTGCATTCTTCAAAAGGGGTTGCTCCTTGCCTGTCTCTTTGTACAGCTGCTTATACGTCTCGAGAATGTGAACGATACGTGCGGACATCGTGTGTTGAGTGGCAGGATCTTCGACATTTGGCCACAAGCTGAGGTCGTCATGCGCCCGGGTTTCTGCTTTCCGTTAGTGACTGTGCGATGTTTGCGCGTTTCCCACCTACCATTGAAGTACGGGCTGATGTAGAGTGTACCCGCCTGGCTACAGGCGATTGCTTGTGGCAAGCTGAACAAGGCCGTTCCCAAGGTTCGGATTCCTTCGGCTTCGAGAGCAGGTACGGCGTTCAATGCCGGCCCGGTGGACGGAATTTTGATGAAATACCTCGTCTTGGGAATCCCAGCCCGCTCAAACTCGCGAGCATATGCACGGGCATGATCAAGCACCGCTTGGGTATTGTATGCCTGGTGGGGATCGACCTGCAACGCCACTCGACCTTTGATGTTGCCGATATTCGCTTTGCACATCTGAACGGCGATGCGGTTGTAGATGGCAAGCCATCCCTCGCTCTTCAGTTCCTTGACGGCATTTTCGAACAGCTGCTTGTTATCTGGGTGCGACATTTGAATGTTGACCCAGAGGTTGTTGCTGGTCATGTCATTTGGCCTAATTTGGAGGTTCTTGGAGTATGTCGGGTCCATCCAGTCGACATCCACATTGACTACGCCAGTCAGCTACGTCCCGAAAGAAATTCGAAGGTACCCACGCTGCTCCTCGAGCTTCTGGAGCCATGATTGCGTTTCGACGCTCTCCATCTTGTTCGTTTGGAGGAGATGTGGAATCAGATTTGAGAAAGGATGATATTTTGACACCGACACACGGACGTTTGCATCATCTATATACTTCTACCATCTCGCGGATATTTCCCACCTGTTCAATCACGCCCAACGTGCACACAGGGCATTGCGGAGTCCATGTGGAGTTTTGATATCGAACCCACTCGCCAGAGGGCGCCAGTTGGTCGGAACCAACGGCCGTGTCAAGTTGGGTGGACTTTGGGAAACGGTGGGACAGCCCCGTCTCTGGCGTCGCACACAGGGCAAGGTGACTTCGGGATTTCGGCTGTTGTCGCACACAGGGCCCGACGACTTTCGGGCTTATTCCCGGTGAGACTTGTATCGCTTTCGGATCGCCAGGACTTCGCCATCATCCCAACCTCAACCATTTGCGCCTTGTCTGTGGACATTTTTGGGGCAATGTTCTCTATATACGTCCGAATATTTGCATTCTTACTGCACTGGAACTTCCAAAGGTTTCTCTCCGGTATGCGAGATTCATCGTGAGGAAGCGTGGGCGCCGATCTTGTCTTGCGCCTTGCACTGAGTAATTGGCGCCTTGGCGGTGAGGTGCGCACACAGGGCCATTGGAAGGGCCGAGCAATGGGAACTTCCCCACGGGGTTCCCCAGGTTTCTATGCAGAGCCTAGACCCTATGTGCGGCCTTGGACCGACCTGGGCATGAGCTCTACTTGGTCACGTTATGCCGTGCCGGTCACTGAGTAAGTTCCCGTCTGGCTTCGGAGGCTGCACACAGGGTAAACGAGGAACCGGGAAGTAAATGTCCTGCTCACTGATCTCTCCGCACTTGTTTCAAGCTTATATAAGGACCATGCTCTCTGCCGAAGGGAATGAATCACCATCGGCAACAATCCCCTCACTGGATTTCTCGTTCTTTGGCTGGGGGAGTTACCTCTTTGCGGACTCTTTGCTTTAATTACTCAACGTACCAAACATCTGTGCTCGACTGCTCCACGTACGCGTCAAAATGGCATCCCACAGCGTCCATTCCATCGACATGAAGGAAGACAATGTTGTCACTACCGAGAACATCGATGTGGTTGTTGACTATACCCGCAATGTCAACGCCAAAATCGTCAACCCACTCGTGGGTATTCCCAAGACCCGATTGCGAGACAAGGTCGATGCTTTTTGCGAGTCCTGGGGCTTTCAAGAGAAGCGGGAGACGTTTTGGAAGGGAGCCCTCGTGGCTCAAAATCCTTCAGATTACGAAAACATTCCCGAGCTTCTCGAAGAAGACAAGTATCACATCCGTCGGGAGATTACACATCGGTGGCATCTTCCCAAACCTCTTTACTATGCAATTGCATTGTGTTCGTTAGGGTCGGCTATCCAGGGATGGGATAATACAGGAGCAAATGGAGCGGTGAGTCATATTCCATTCTCTTCATGGATATGTACCTGACAAATATCAGAACCTATCCTTCCCGCAAGAGTTTGGTATCGAGCATAACACTTGGCTGGTTGGTGTGATCAATTCTGCTCCTGCACTCTTCGGCCTCACCAGTGCTTGGGCAGCGGATCCAATCAACAATACACTTGGTCGACGTGGTACCATTTTTCTCACCGGCCTCTTCTGCATCTTCCCAGTCCTAGCTCAAGGATTTACTCAGAACTGGTGGGGCTTACTTTCATGTCGAGCCTTTATGGGAATAGGTATGAGCAGGCGTTTCATTCGCATATTGTAGAAATTGTTTGACTGACAGAGCGACCACAGGCATGGGTGTAAAGATTTCGACAATTCCAGTCTACACTGCGGAAATATCTCCGGCATCTATTCGCGGCGGTATGGTCACTAGCTTCCAGTTATGGGTTGCTTTCGGCATCTTCATCGGGCAATGCTCAAATCTCATCTTCTTCCGAATCGGATATCTCGCTTGGCGCTTTCAACTTGCTGCGGCCTTCGCTCCCGCCATCCCGATCGTTATCCTTGTATGGTTCTGCCCGGAATCTCCGAGGTGGCTGCTCAAGAAAGGCAGGTATCAGCAAGCTTTCGAAGCTCTCTGTCGAATCCGCAACAGCGAGGTCATCGCAGCACGAGAACTTTACTATGCGCATTGCCAGATCACGGAGGAGAATAATGCGTTTGGGGGAGTCAAACTCACTCGCCGCATGCTGGATCTTTTCACAGTGCCCCGACTCCGCCGCGCTACCGTTGCCAGTGCAATAATAGTAATATCTCAGCAATTTAGCGGAATTAACATCGTTGCCTTTTACAGTAGCACGATCTTTGCCGAAGCTGGATACAATGCCAAGGAGTGTCTACTGGTATCGATGGGATTCGGTTTGATCATGTTCATCTTCGCCATCCCCGCAGTCTATACCATGGATACGTTTGGTCGACGCAACTTACTTCTAGTCACTTTTCCAAATATGGCTTGGTGTCTCCTCGGCGCCGGATTTTGCTTCTTGATAGACACCCGGGTGAGCGCGAGAGTCCCGCTCATTGCGTTCTTTGTATTCCTCTTCACGGCACTCTACGGACCTGGTAAGTCGACTCGTTCGTCTTTCGGTTTTAGTCGCTAACAGCATCCGCTAGGCATGGGACCTCTCCCGTCGATCTACTTTAGCGAGGCTTTTCCGTTGTCTCATCGAGAGATTGGTGCTGCGTTTACCATCTGTGTTAATAATGCAGTTGGTTCGGCTTTGGTGCTAAGCTTCCCAACACTCCTGGCCAAGATTACTCCTACCGGCGGTACGCAAGCCTTCGAACCCCGTCCGATATTTGCTGATGGGCTATAGCATTCGCGTTCTATGCCGGACTCAATTTGATGGCATTTGGTATGATCTTCTTTCTCGTACCAGAAACAATGTAAGTATGCTCATTGCTGTGAGCAGTCGGACATGCCTGACATCTATAGGCAACGCACACTTGAAGAACTGGACTTCATCTTTGGAGTCCCCACGCGTCGCCACGTCTCTTACCAGATTCGGACTTGGCTTCCATGGTGGATCAAGAAATATGTTCTCTTCCAGCGAAAGGCGCAGCTTGAGCCGCTCTATCGTCTCGAAGGTGTCGAGAATCCAAACACAGTGACTGCATGAAGCTCGCTATGACCGTGTCAGCACTTCAACAACCTACTGCCATACCTCCCCAGTATGCTGGTAAGCTCGCCACAAAGTCTTTACAGAATCTATTTCAATTAGCAAACTTCCAAGGTTATATAACATCTCAAGTCATCTCACATCATATTGAAGATAAACAATTTACTATTCTATAATATTGGTGTCCTCCCTATCTGAAAAGCAGATCTTTATCCTATATATTGGCTTCCTTGCGTCCCGAAAAGCTTTGCGTCTCATTGCCCGACGCCACAAAGATTTCGCCGCTGACATTCAGTTCCATTTCAGACTTTCGTCGCCACTGTATCGTAAACTCTAGGCTGTTTTAATTAATATCTCGCATTGTGATGCGGATAAGATTGGGTGATTTATCCTCGGTCACCACATTCATCCTGTGGTCGAATGGCTCCGTAATGGCGAATCGGATGAGGTCTTGACTATTGGCTCCCAGATGTACGGCCTGGCCATCTGCAAAGGCACCCCTAAGCTCTTCGGCAATCTGGGCGGTTGTAGGGCTGATGTGTTACTTCGTCGTTTGCAGCACGCCATATCCAGAGCGCGGAAGCACATAGGTCCTTCCCGTCCCTGTTAGGCACTGCCTTGTAACACTTATGTCGAACAGACCAACGTACCAGAAACGCCATTTCGAAGGGGGAGAGCAACGGAAGCATCTTGTCGAAGTCTGACCGCCGATGATCCCTGACCAGCAATGTGGTGTCTTGCGGTATCTGACGGCCAACTAGCGTATCATAGAAATATGCCGCCGAAAATCTCCACTGCGTGATGGCTCAGAGTTACGCAGAGACCTATCTTTGAACCAAAAGCAGGTATGAAAGCACTGAGTTCTGTATTTTACTTGAGCTGAACTGAGCTCATATATATAGGCCTGGTACTGGGGGATTGTTCTCCCGGTACTAGGCCAGATACAGTTCACACTACCTCTTCCTGTATTTGCATGAAATTGGTGCGGCAGTGCCTTCGGAGGGGTTCTCGAGACTTTTGTAGAATGTCTTCTGCTGTGTCAGACACGGTATGCTTATCCATTCTTCGTGGAACGCCTCACTAGCAGCGCAATATATATAGTAGTCTGCTCTGTCCTGCCATTTTGGCTTCTCGAATAGCTTGTCACGGCAGCAGGGACACCTATTGTGATTTGGCTGCTCGTCGTTGAGGGACCATAATAGGTGGCACCAGGAGTGGAATATGTGTTTGCAGCTGGGGATTTAAACGTTCCAGTTTCCCTGTAGGGAGCCGTCTAGCACCCACTTTCCTTCGCAGATTGGGCAAGCAGATTCGTCTACAGGTGCTGGAATGCGCTTCAGCTTTTTGTGCATGTATTTGAGGACCTAATAAGTCGATGTACACTATTTTATCGCGCTCTCAAGATCATTATTCCTGTCAATATCTTATGGTAGATGAAGGACACAAGCAAATTTTCTGTGCTCGCAGAGTTAAAGCGTGAAAAATTTAAGACTTTCTTTTTCGGACCTTTCAACCCAACTTTTCGCCTTTTATGCATGATAGATACCCTTTTAGGTAATATTGAGAGGGGCCAATCGGCGACGTTGAGGAACTCGTTTCTGAAAGTATCCCGAAACTAGGCGATGTGCTTTTAGTTCGGTCGAACTATTCGCATACCGAGATCACTCTAATATCTACTTGATCGTGATGCCAAGCTTGGCGCCATTCGCGGGAGGACGTCAGACCTCTCATAATCAGCCACCATGAACAATGCAATCTTCTGCGATAAAAGTTTAGACCATATGCATTGTTATATCTAGTGCTTCTACAACCTTGAAAGCCGGGTCGTTCTAGTTCACGTATTCAGGTGTTTACGAAAGATTCCACAAATATGAAAGGAAAACGCTGGATGATACCTTTTTCTAGCAAATCTATAATCCATAATTAGCAGTCTCGGCCTCAGAGCCATATATTAGGGCAAAAGCGAGCAATCCAGTTCTGAATGGTAGGGCGAGCTTGCTATCAAGGCTCCAACTCCACTCTCGGATTCGTCGCTTCGATTCCTACGCAATGGGGAAATTGACTTTACAGGCCGGGCTGCGAGATAAATTCTGCCTAGGCTGAACCCGAGTCCTGTTAAACGGTCCATGTGGGAGATGTTCGCCAAATCTTGGATTAAGCCAGTATCTCTCGCGGTGGCGGTGCTTCGTGCGCCACACAGATTTTTGCATTGACGCACGTTGAGTTTGTTTGGGGCCCCAAAATCGTCGGGGAAAAATGCGGATATTACGCGTATAAACCGATTTCTGCCTATAAAATCATCTTTAGCTGTCAAAGGGAGAAACTGTGAACTGAAAAAATTAGTGGATGACACGTGGTTTTCTGCTCTTATCGACCGCAGCGTCCAAAATCTGAACTCGGAGAGTTTTCCGCACGAAAAATCGAGGGGGATCGCAGAGACCCCGGAATTTTGAGCATCGCCGTCTCTGCGCGATTTTTCTGGGTCGCAAGCCGTCCTAGCTTCGGTTCCAAGGTTTCCTGCAAGCCACGCCACGTACGCACATTCTCAACCTTGTGAAGTGCGCCCTGTTTTTAAACCAACTCTTCAAGATGAGAATATGCGACTCAGTGCCCTGTATATCTCAACTCGCTTAAAACCATGGATCGGTGCTATCTACCGTCGGCGGAAAGCAGTGGATTCCAGGAGATAATAACGATAGAGGAGGTAAGGGTTGCTTTGCGATATTGAGACCGGTGACCGGGATCTCGTCGTGCATGTGTGCTCGCGTTTTCGCAAGCAATTCCGCATTCGAGAGATAGTAAACGAAAGACAAATCTGCCTTGCGTGCCTTGGGTATCGGGGGTGTGCGGCCAGGCATTGATTCTGCGAAGGCGCTGCGCAGTGATGTCGACGTGACCATCTCTTCTATTTCGTAATTGGTCGGAGTTCAATGCAGTCGAGCCGTGTTGAACGTGCGCCCGAGTCAAACTGATTCCGGTGGGTGATGCACCTGGGCAGGATCCGAGGGAAGACAACGTAGAGCGGCTGTGATGGGACGACAGGAGCAACGCTGGGGTTCGCTCGGGCCTCTGGACATTCTTTGCGTGGGGGAGGATTGTTGCTGGCTTCCCTGAGACCTGTACTCATTCAATAACCAAATGCGCATGCAACCAGACGCGCTTCATTGGGCTCAAGCAGCTCAAAGATTCAACGTGTCAAGCGATACCGGAAGCCATGGCAAGTAATCCTGAATCGCGTGGCTTCTAAGGACATCATTTAGCTCGTAATTCTGGCTGTGCATCCGTGAAGCCTAAGACTGGTCAATGTCCGCACCTTCCTCCTGGTAACGCAGGTAAATATGATGCGGAGAGAGCAGGGAGCCTTTCGGAGCCAATTGTGTCTGTCGACGACACAGCCTTGGTGTGGGCTGCCGGCACGGTCGATTCGGCAACGAAACCTTGAACTCTCCACAAGCGTACTGATAGGGGAATGTGTTGTGCACTCCTCGGACTCGGCGTTGATGAGCTGCAATGGCAGATGGGCGCACTCCAAATTGACCGTGAGGCAACCAAAGACCGGTCAGGATTTGACACTCTGTCCGCGAAGACGCGTGAGGCCCTGCCTCGGCCGGGCGCGGAAGAGGCGCACCTTTCTATAGTTGACATGGATGCTGCATTCCGTGACCGGCGGCCAGATTGTCGTGCAATCGTTGCCGGCTGTTACCGCCATGGTGTCCAAGACACACGCTGTGTGGGGCAGCGCAAACAGTCGGTTGGTCCCAAGGTATCGGTCCAATCGTCTCCTTTTATGCTCTGGAAGTCTCGGTATGAGTTTGCATTTTGTCCTTTCCCGAACCAGAAGGAAAACAGGTTTGTAATGCAGTCCCGCTAGCTTCCTTACTCTGGAACATTGTTGGACCTCGAACTCCCGCATCAGGAACAGCTTTTGACAGACTATCTGATTTGACAGGCTGTCTTGGAGCGATTTGATTTAGTATCAGGAGTCGAGGCAGTAACACTGTCGAAACCATAATGACAGCAGCAGGAATATGGCGTGGTGGGAAAGTGTGGTTCATTGCCAGCGGGTGTCTTCGTAAGTTCTCCTTGAGAGTCTGCGGTCTTCTTACTCCTTTTCGCCGCGTTGATGGTGGGAGTATCCCTGTGATCTCAATGACGAGCTGACACACACAGTCTCGGCTGTCCATGCTGCACCTACTGGACGGCATGTTGACGGGGACATGGTAGAGCTGGTGGGGTTACTGGTCGGGCTTCCAGCAGCGATCATGAGCGCGATAGTAATCTGGGGCTACGTCAGAAGGTGGATTGTGGTTCGCCGGGGTGAGTGATGGTTCTCGATGGGATATTGGTGCTAGCGGGAGGACGGATGTGTTTCGTCCTGCTGGATCGCCGCGTGCTGGATGAAGTTAAGGATCTGGTTTCGGCTTTGTGGATCATGATTTGTTGACATCTGTGTCGAGTTAGCCTCTTCCGTTAGACAAGCACGCAACGAGGCCTAGCTGACAAGAGATCGCGACCCGCCTCATATGTACGTACTCTGGAGCTAACGAACGATCAGGCAGAAAAAACCCTCACACTGTAGACGGTGGCATCGCACTTGGCCAGAATACACCTGGAGGTACGTCAGCAAGTCTTAATTGGTACGAGACCCTCGAGAGCTGATGCCGGGAGAAGCGGATCGTCTCCATACTATACCAGATGGTAGTGGTGACCACGATGGGCTAGGATCAGTACAAGTTCCCGGTCGTGTCTTGTGTCTTTCATGGAGAGGATCAGACACACGCACCGGAAACATCTGGATGGCTTCAAGGGGAAGTAGCGGGTCGCCGACAGTAAAGAATGAGCATGAGCAACAATGCAACGACTTGGCGGATCATGTACGTGAAGAGAGGAGCATTTGGTTGGAAGAGCTAGAGTATGATTCTGCGCGCATGGTACAGGCAGGTTGCTGAGCGTTGAAGCGGAATGCTGAGAATGGGTTGGGGAACGTTCAGTTCTCCTTAGAAGGACGAGTGGTAGAAATGAGGAAATACTTGGTGTGAAATAAATACGGAAAATTGTTGTTTCGTTGAGTAAAGCAAGAAAGATCGCAATAAGTGTGTTGGCGAGGGAAGAGGACGGAAGGGGGAAATGGTGCAGGCAACCATTGTCTTATGAGTTGGCAGCGCAGGACAGACAGGTCCTTCGGCTCTTGTGGGGAGGACCAGAGCTTAAGAGAATCTGAGCGACACGGAGGAACTTATTCCTCCTGTTGCCTGTGTTTCATTCGTTCGCTTGTTCGAGGAACCTTGTGCAATTCGTTCGCTTCCACCTGAAGGACCCCGATGTGGCCGGGGCACATTTCGACGCCAGCGCCTCACTGCCTCGGCTTCCTAGGCTGTGTGTCTGGTGGATCCCGGTCTTGACTCTACCTGGTACTTATCAACATGAATGTTCCCCGGTTAGACAAGCGCAGACATGTGATGCTGGCTCATCTTGATGGTAATGCGATCGATTCCTTGTGGTCGCTACTTGCGAATGTGTCCTTGAACTTCAAGATCCAGTGTGATTTGCAAATCTTTGGCACTTTCGATCGCTTGACGTTCAACAATGTGGACATGGCCTGCTTTGGATAAGAACAGACGAGGCACCACAGGAGCACGAGGTAGCTATCTAGTCGGTGCACCCCTCCAGAAGCGAACCCACATAATGGTCACACCATCAGGCTCTATTAGTCTCGCATCTACTCCGTACAGTGCTCTCAATATACATACAGATCATACCAGAGGAATCCAGGTCAAGAACATGCAGCCATGCGACTTCAAAGGCTCCCGCACACGCGCCCTGTAAGCCTGGTGGCCGTGGTGGAAGGTCTTGGACTCCGACTTCAAATGTGGAAGAAGGCTCCGGTCTAAGACGCTTTAGGATTACCGGTTTTTCACGCTCACCACTTCCCAGCCCCAGCCTTGTTGACGGCCAGACAAGCAAGGCGTGACCGGAAAGACAAATACATGCACTCTAGTCCTGAATCTGTGCATTCTTAATATGCTGCTATTTGCGTCCTAAAAGACGATCTTGAAGTCTAGTCATACATGCGTGCACGAGGTACGCGTCATACATCTGTATGTCCTTTGCAGATACCCAGCCCCCAGAGATCCTTTGCCTTCACACGATGTGGCCATGTGCTCGTCAAAATCGATCCCGCGGTCCTACAGCGAGTGCATTTCTGGTGTTCGCATTTCGGGGATGGAAAAATGGCAGTTATATCGTCAATGGACTGATCTTCATATCCACAATCCCGGTCAGCGATGTGCGCAAGCACAATGAGTGCTCGGGACGCGACACATAGGGCGGTGTTGGTCAGAGGGGCACCAGAACTCAGTCGCGTTGTCGCTGTTGGAGCTAAGTAAGGGACCGTAAGGAATACAAAAGATGTGCAGATTTAATGCGATGCGAGGAGTATATATGTGCTATGATACCTTCAAAGAGTTGAGGCTCGTGGAAAGCACGAAGGAAACAAGCACCAACATGGCACCGAATGTACAGTATGGCGAGTCTATCCAACCACCCAATCCCCTACCCCCACCCCATCACCCTCACGTACACATCCCCACCCCTCACGGATGCAACGTAGCCCCCCAAAGCGCCTGCGCCCTCGAGCTCCCCGCGACCAGCCCACACAATCCCATATAGCCCACATGCCACCCCGGCAACCCCTTCGTACTACTAAAATGCATCGCCATCGGGAACCACGCAGTCGCAATCATCAAATCGGTCCACCACTTCGCATCCGTCTGTGCATCTTGTTCCTCCTGACCCCCCGCGATCTCACGGCCCTCCTCCTGCATCCTCTGCCTCACAACCCTCCTGCGGCTCTCTAACTGCGCCTCCCTCGCCAGCCTCAAGAAATCGCACGAGATGCCCCCAAGCCATGCACGATATGCCCAGAGGTATACACGACCGGTTGTGGAGTCTCCGTGGTTGAGGAGCGCGATGAGTTTGGGGGGTACGATTCCGTTGTCCGCGAGCACGCACGCGTTTTCGAGGGCCTGGTATGCAATGTAGCTCATACACTGCATCAGCGCAATACGATGCAGCACCGGATCTGCATCAGCCTTCCTCCCCGCCAGCAGTGTGCGCAACCACGCGTACAGTGGGAACAGGCCAAATAAGCGGAGCGTTGTGCGGGCGCGGGACACCATGCCTGCGAGGGCGGCGATAGGAGGAACGGCGCCCGAGGACACTAGGGTTGTGGTGCCTGGCTTCACGATTTGGGGGCGGCGGGAGAGCAGGGAGAGGAGTTTGCGCGCGAAGAGGGTGAGGGAGGGGGATTGTGTTTGCAGGTAGGCGAGCACGTAGAGGGAGTAGTTGAATGTGGAGAGGAAGGAGGAGAGGCCGCCGGGGCTGGCTAGCAATCTACACAGCCTACGTTAGCTACAATCCCCCATATTCATCATCCGTAGAATGTCGTCTCGTCTTACTTGTTCAATCGCAGGATGACATGGTCGAGCTGCCTGACGGCCGACACCGCGGAGCCGGGGATTCGGACCTCCTTGGACGTGATCTTGTCCGTCTTTGCATCGACCTCTTTCGCAGTCGGGGCGCCGGGTTCGATGGTCTCGTCGGCCATTTTGAAGGATCCCTATGTGGGAGAATGAGAGGAATGGGGAGCTGGAGGAAAGGGATGTTGACGTGGTTAAGCTTCTCCGCTTTTGAGGGCAGCCAGCGCGCCGCACCGGCCCTAATCCTTGCAGCCGACAGCACCGAGGTCCGGCGCTGGGGGAAATGCTAGTCATGTCCGGGTGGCATTGAATAAATTGCGGGAAGCTGATTGGATAAGTGTATTGGACTTTCTAATAGAATGGGCTGTCATTGGTCAGATTTAAGCATTTCCAACTCCATGGCTTGCATTTCCCCAGCTTCGCGTGCGAATACGATCGTTGCCATGCGATGCTCGCGTGGAGAAAAGGTGATCTGGGATGGGCTTCCTTTTCTCCATCTTGGAATCTGGGGTCCTATCCGCCTGGGCGGGAACGGCCTGGAAGGAAGGTCGTACCCTCGCAACTAACGTAGAGTCACTTCTAAGGTGTGTCTGACGACCTTGCGTTTCGATGGCGTTTGTGGAGCAGTAAGTTTCTTGAGTGGTAGAGCCAATACAAACGCGCAGTGAAATAGTCCTCAAATTTACACACATGGACTCACTACTCCAGACCGACCTCGAACTTCTCAAAATCGAAACTCTACTAATGCATTCCCATCTACAACAGCACCCCTCCTCCGCCGCCCCCACTAATCATCATCCAAAACCGGTATCCCCCTCTTGCACCCCCAAATACTCAACGGCTCCTTCATCTTGACCACCCACTCCACCCATCCTTCCTCCCTCTCACACTCCAACGCCACACAAACCCCCGAATACAACGGCCACTTATTTCCCGTAGCCCCAAAATCGACACCTTTATTAAACAACTTACTACTCTCGACACAAAAACCCCAAAACCAATCCCTCAGCTCCCTCTCCACAAGTCCCTGAAACCCCTTTTGTAAAGCATTGGTGTGTCGGTCTGAGTGGCGATTCAGACGATGCCGGAGCGTGCGGTTGGATAAGTGGTCTGGGGGAAAGGAATCGGAGACGCCGTCGTGGGAGCGAGTCCGGTGACTTTGTTGTGGATCTGGGAGATTAGTTCTAAGGCGTCGAGGCCGCCAGTTTCTGAGGGTTTGTTGGGTGGCTAGGGCTCGTTGGTGAAATGGGCGCGGACGGTCCAGGATATTAGTCTGAGGAGTATGCCGCATGAGCGGCCGAGCTCGAATGGGGCTTTGGATTGTGCGCCGTTGTTGGATCGTGGTGGAAAGCGAGACTTGGACGGGTTTCATTTGGCTTTGTTGGTTTGTTTGTTTGTTGGGTTCCTTGCTGTTGGGTCAGGCTATTGGGAAGCCTGGCTTGTTTACTAGTTGATTTGTGTTTGCGCAATGGTGAAAGATGTAAGAGGGTGAATGGCTGAGTTGCTCATACCATTTCTTTGTCTGTTATGAGCTTTGTGAGATACTGTGAATAATGAAGCTGTAGATGGCACAGTGGTGCAAGAAGTGAGAGAGTAAATAGCGTTGTGTAGTGAGCTGCTCTGTTCGCTTCTTTGTCTGTCTTGAACGTTCGAGGACGCTGTGAATACTGAAGCTGTAGATGATTTCGCGGCAAGCATTCATTCTTAACGTGCACAAGTTGAGAGAGAGATCGGATAGAGCGCGAAATATAGTAGTGTTGACAACTCGCACTTGGATATCTGGTCAGGCGTGAGGGGATTCCGCTTCTGCTCTCAGGAACGAAGCAGTGAAAGCAGACGCGTTTCGCTGTTATGATATCATCATGTCTTGGTCGTAGGTCCAAAGACTCTAGCCATTACTATGAAGATATGACCAACGGGGCTGCTACAAGCGTACTCGTAGTCCAGCCGGCCTGCATCTCCTCTTCGCTATCGGAATATTGAATCCTTCTATGATCGCATTTCCAATCTTGGCATCCATCGAAAGATCATTATACCATGTTCGACAAAAGGCCTAGTGTATATAAAAGTAATGCACTGGTTGTGAGAGCATAACTTAACTAGCAAATTATTAGTCAACCCGCACTCTAACATATGACCTCAAATATGGTTTTCCAGGCTTGGTAAGTACGATGAAAATATCAAGTTGCGTGCTTAATAGGCATGATCACATGTGTATTAATTCCCAATAAACCCCACCCAATGCTAATGCTATTTTGTATCCGTACCACAGGTCGGCTTATGCACATGTTTAATGCTGACAACCCTCAACCCATCCTTCCCTCACCCATTCATCTACAACATCACCCATCCCATCACACCAACAGCAAGCCCAAAAACGCCCTGTCCAGCAACCTTCAACGCATTCGCCGCACCCGTGCTCGCCGGCCCGGAGCTTGTGGCCGTGGACGGATTGGCCGACCTGGAAAGCGTCGCCGTACCAGTGACATTATTTCCCCCAGCCACACTACTCGGCACCAAGCCTCCAGTTCCCGTGGCCACAAGCGTCATCGACGGCTTGCCCGTGGTCGTCGGGAGACCGCTTAACACTGGCGCTGAACCTGAAGCAGACGCACTCGCAACTTCGCTGGTTTGTGCAGCACCGGATGCGGATGCGGACTCAGAAGCAGTCACAACAGCACTTGCGGCACTCGTGCTCGCCGCAACAGTCGGAGCCAAGGAAATGAAATCGGGGGTGTAGCTCGCGGTTCCGACGTAGGCGGCGCAACCGGGGACTGTCGTCTTGGGGGGCGCACGGCCGCCGCCGCAGTCGAGCAGCGAGCAGATTTCTCCCGTGCCGGGGACGTAGTAGAGCATTGAGGCGCCGCCGTTGACGACGAGCTGGGTCGAGCTGCAGCCGCTGAGGTCAGTTTTGGCGGAGATGGTGGCTGCGAGGGCGAGGAGGAGGGCGCTGGTGGTGGTGGTGGTGGAGGTGTACATGACTATTGTGGTTGGTGGTGTTTTGTGGAGTATGGAGGTGGTGAGTTGTTGGGTGGAAATGAGTGTGGGATTAAAGCGGTGGATTATTGCAGAGTGTTGTGTCGGAAGCAAACGTAATAGTCTGAACGAGTGACTTGAGATTTGAAGTTGAGTGAAACGACGGAAATCGGTGACTTGGGGAAAGCCTCGCAACGGCCTTCTTATACCTGGCTCGTACCATCACACCAGCATCAGGAGTCACTCCGCTCCCGTATCCCCACCGCTAAGGCCAAGCGTGTTCCACAATCCAGCCGTTGGTTGGCAGGCCGCGACGTGACAGCATCGGTAGCTTCCCCAAAGCAGCCAAGAATAGAATTTCAGGGGGAGGCAAACGTCAACATCGCACATGCAACCCCACTCTTTTCTCTTGTCTCCCAAGAATCCAAGAGACAGCAATCTCCTGACAGGTCGTTCGAGTTCCAGAACATCTTCAAAAGTGGACTCTGCGAGTGTCTCATCTCCAGGCGCCCAGCGAATCTCATCAAAGTCGTCGATCAAAAGTTCCAGAAACCGGGCGTGCCGGGTCCTTCGCGGCGAAAGGCGAAAGGGGCCTGATTGCGGCCGCTAACGAACCGACTAAAAGCTTAGCCCACGCGTCCCAGCAATAATCTATTTTTTGCGCATCTCTGACATCGGATTTCGGATTCGCAAAAATTCTCATCTCCGCCCTCCTGAGGTTCGAATGGTGGGGATTCGGAAATGACCGCCAGATACCGGGGTATCACGACACCTGTACCCAGCAGAGATAGTACCAAGTACAGATAGTACGGACAAATGAATGAGAGAAAGCCCTGTCTTCAAGACGTGGTAGTTTGCTCGCTCGAGGGTAATGAAGAAGAACACCGCCGCATGAACCCGCAGCCCACACAACGACCAAACTATGCCAACAAACCTCAACTCAACTGCGTACTATACGCATCTCTAAGCTCTCCCAACCACCAACGCAAAAGTCTCGCACCTTCCATGGTCGCGTCCACAGCCCCCGACATCATATCGCTAACACACCGTCAGCTACATACACCTTTTCTGGTCATATACAATTCTGCTTCTCAAGACCTCGCCTCTTCAAGCTCGAGCTCCAACTCCCTAATCCGCTCATCCTTCTCCCGATCCGAGCTGTGCGACCCAACCTGCGCCTTCAGTCTACTGACTTCGCGCATCAACAGAGCGATCTGGTCCGACTGGTCTGACATGACCTTGTTCTGGGATTGCAGCATCGTTTTGATCTCCGCGAGGTAGTCCTTGATACCAGCTGCGACGCCTGCAGCGCTTGTGCTTGGAGCGCGCATTCGTTCCGTTGCAGCGGCGGCCGGGGCAGGAGTAGGGTCAGGGGGTGGTGATGATGCCTTCACTGGCGCGGCGGTCGGCGCAGGGGTCGGTTTTGGTGGTTCGGGCTCTCTTGTTATGGTTGGTCCGCGGGTTTTCTCCTCGACACGGGCAACCGTGGGGCGCTCGGCGGGCTTGGGAACCTCTTCGAAGCTGGAAGCATCGTCGTCTGACTCCGGCTCGTCCTTGTCAGCGAACTTGGAGGCCATGGTCGCAATGGACTCCTTGTTCTGATTCATGGTTGGCGGCGGAGAACGTGCAGCAGCTGGTGCAGGCGCAGCGGCCGGAGCAGGTTTTGGCGGCTCTGTGTGCGTCTTCGTAGGAGGTGGACTCTGCAGTGGTGCGGATGACGATGCCACGGGTGATTTGAGCTCCGAAGCAGGAACCTCTTCAGGCGCTCCGCCCTCATACACGCTCTCCAGGGAGATCTTGGGGGGCAACGCCGTCTTCCCCCCGAACCATTCAGACACGGTGGTGCCCGGTTTGATGCCCGTCGTGGGTGGGTAGATGTCGCTCTGGAACATTTCGGATCTTCGGGGCACGATGAATGAGATGGGCTCGATGTATCCGTCATTGACCGTCTTGAAGCAGCGGAGAACTTCGTTGTCGTGAAGGTTGATGCCGCGCTTGGGCAGGAAGGCGATGCCGCGCTGGGGGTCACCGGACTTGTATTCGGAGAGGTATTCGAACTTGTCATGCTCGTACTCGTAGTATCGGATGTTTCCGTCGCTACCAAGGTTAGCAGAGCCAAGTAAAAGGAATAATGTGGTATAGCTTACCCCTTCCCGGCGAGGTACAGACATTGGGTTCCCTCGTCCCAGAATGGCATGCAAACACCGGAGATGGAGTCCAAGATCTGGAATCCCCCAATGGGCTCCTTTGGTGCGCGAGCATCCCACAGACCCAGCTGGCGATCGCTCATGCGTGAAAAACCGGTGGTTGCGATACGGTCGTGTTCGCCCATCCAGACAGCACGGCTGTTCTTGGCTCCAGGATGGCCTGGGAACTCATGGGCCGGCTTCTCCTGTCTCACGTCCCATATACGGAGCTTCTTGTCTCGGCTCGTCGTGACCAGCTGGGAGCCGTCGGCGCTCCACGAGAGCGATTGCACGATGTCATTGTGTCTGAGGTTGAGCTTGGCCGCACCCGCCTCGACGTCCCAGATCTTGACGAAGTAGTCGCCGGACGCGCTAGCAAGGACGTTCTCGCCCGCGGGGTTGAACAGGACATGGCCGACTTTCCTGGTCTTATTAGAGCCGGGCTATTGCGGGGTGGTCGTGAAACAAACCTCATGTGGCCCGACAAACGCGCCACGGGCGAAACATCGGCGGGCTCCTCGGCGTCGGTGTAGAGAGTGAAGTTCTCGGGGACCTTCCATATGAAGACCTGTGCCTCGTCAGCTGCTGCTCCATGTCTTTGTCCCAGTTGGTCCCACCTTGCCATCGTCAGAAGCGGAGGCTATCAGCGAATCGTTGAACGGAGACCTGCGTGGATATCAGCTCCACCCAGTGCCTTCCCTGCGAGGCGGTCGGCGTACCAGTCGGTGTCCAGCACGGCGGCTGTGTGTCCGCGGAAGAGGGGTATCTGTTCTGGGAGGCGGCCCTTCTCGTTGATGGGGATGACGGCGAAGGCGCCGCCGCCGCTTGCTTCCCAGTTGACCGAGATGTATTCGGGGTTTGCCTGTGCCAGTCTCAGCGCTTGCTCGAGTCGTGTGGGGGGGATTGGGGGGGGGGCCGCGGCTGACCTTGATCAGGTTGGTGTCCCATGCGTTCTTGGAGATGCGGAGGTTATCGTAACATTGTTCCTGCGGTTCCAATGAATCAGCGCACATTCCTTCGAGGTCGCGTGCGCCGTGAATACGCGTACCTTCTTCGAGCCCCGTCCAAAGACGTGTCCTGGAGCGGAAAAGTCAGGCGTAAGCTTAGCTGAAGGCGGGCACAAGACACTCACGATACTTCGACGCCCGCACGAATCGGCCGGCCATCGGGAGGAAGGTGTTGAGAATAGAGTGGTGGCAGCAATGGGAAGGCGAGATGCTGCCCCTGAGCTCAGAATGGCTGTTGGAGCGTTGGCGTGGGCTGTGAAGGGAGCTTCGAAGCGTCGTTGTGTTTCAAACCGCCCTGCAGGGAAATGCTGAGGTCGCTCTTGGCGCCTCTTGGACCCTGACCTTGTGACCAACAACACGACAACAACAATACATTAATACATCAATACATCAATACATCAACACATCAATACATCAATACATCAATACAAACAAAAACTCAAGCTCCCCCTTTGTTCCTGCGCGCGATGCATGGAAATGGCCCCGTCTGATCCGGAGAACTCCTCTGTTCTTGCCCGGACAAGCCTGTTCTCGAACGACTCCTTCAAATCGAAGCCGAGAAATATGCGTATTGCATCACTGTATACGCAAGACGTCTTTGTTGTGGGATATCTCTAGATCACCGTCTATATCATCTCATCCTTTTATGTCATTTGTTCTTCGTGTCGCTCTGCCGATGACCATCAGTCCTGATTTCTCAGCCTTTGGTCGAAAACAGCCAATTACAACCATCGGCTAGAGATGGAGGCGGCCTCCTCGCTCAGCCTTGAGGTGGGCTGAGCAAGGCGAAATGGACGATCAAATTGCTGCCTGGGAGTCTTATATAGCGAGGTGCAAGCTCGATTCCGTTCGTCTATCGTTGTCTTTCAAAAAGAAACTTTGGCGTCGTCCCAATCACGACATCCCATCTGCGCTATGGCCGAGTTGGGCTTGGCGATTGCAGGGGTGGCGGCTACCGGAGCTGCCCTCTCGAAAGCTCTCTTTGGCATCTACCACAGCGTCCGCGGCGCATCTCGAGACGTCCGAGAAATTGCTACACAGCTCGAAGTCCTCAAGTCGGTTCTAAGAGAGCTGAAAAGAGCCCTTCGGAAGAACAATGACAGATGCTCGGCGAATGCAGCGCGCCTCATTCGGGACCTCCTCACACAATGCTCCCAAATTTTCGACGGGATCGAGGATCTCACGGCACCATTACGATCCGCTGATGGAGATCCACTTTTGCATCCCAAAATGGGGGATAGACTGAAGTTTCATTTTAGAAAGGATGAATTACGCCTGCTCAAAGCTCAGCTCGAGTCCATCAAAGGAACCATGGGACTTCTCATCTCTATCATTCAGCTCAATCGCGAGCTCCCGGGACAAATCGATACAGATTCAGATGAAATGACATCTGTAAGGCTCCGAACCGCACTCAGCGTTGCCACCGAGCTTGTCAATGGGGAAAGAACGTGTCTCGCCGATCTCACCATCATCGAAGAGGACGTCTACGCGAATACCACTTACCAGTTGAAATTTGCCAGGATTTCTACGTGGCTCTCTGGAATTGTTGGCCTAAGTGAAGGGGGCAGCGCACCATCGGTTTCCCAATCGACCGTGAGCCAGCGAAGCAATCGTACCCTTTCTGCTGCGCATCGGTCTATTACCGGAGCTGCCACGACGGATGTTGAAATGCTGCTCGAGAAGTGGACGACGACTACTGTTCCGAAGTTAAGCAACAGCGCAAGAGACGCTCAAAGCGAAAGGGCACCTCGAAGCTCGAGCGCGGCTTCAGATCGCTCGCTGAAGGTGGATGAAGAGTCAGATGAAGCAGCTGTGGTACCGAACAGTCCCAAAAAAGCAGAGCTAGCCAATAAACAAGAAGATGGAACACCAGAGGCCCACCAAAAAAGGAACGGTGAACAAGAGACGGAGTCAGACACGGGGATAGAAACAGAGAGTGAGACGGAATCTGAGTCGACAATTGAAAATTCCCCTTACCATGCCACGGCTCGGACCACCTCATCTGGATCCAGCTCCTCCAGTTCTGCCTCCGGTCCAGCAACTCCGACTACCCCGTTGGTTATAGACGTTACCCAGGAGAATGTGATCCCAAAGATACCGCCGACCTCAATCTTGATGAATCGAGGAGACAATGATGACAACGACACAGTGCGCGATTTGCGACGCGCATCTCTCAACAATCGACGAGTGCGAATCCGTCCACGCTCCCCATCAGGCTCGCACAATAGTAATTCACGAGTCGAGGATTGGGTTGCTTCCGACGCGGTCTACGATGATGCCAGAAGTGAGGTCTCCAACACGCCATCTCCGATAAAGAACATTCTTTATCAGCACTATACGCCATTCTCCCAGATCAGCATTCTATCATCGCAACCCCCATCTGTGGTGAGCAGTATTTCAACCATGAGTTGCTACTCACGCCCAAAAAAGATTAAGAATCTGGTCAAGGCCGGAAAGAACTTGGTCCAACTTGAAAGATATGCGGAAGCGGCCTCGCTGTTCCGAGAAGCGTACAGTATCAAGAAGGCACAAAATGAATTAGACGATGAGGAGATGCTCGAAATCATGTTCAAGATTGGCATAGTCCTCGGGGAGCTGGGTAAATCCGCAGGTGCAGAGCGCATCTTGAGTCGCTTGCTCGCCAAACAACGACAACTGCTCGGAGAGGAAGCGAAACCAACCCAGCTCACAAGACATTACCTCGGCCGAATCTATTCCCGGCAAGAAGTGTGGGAGAAGGCGTCCAGCATGTACGAGGCACTCTGGGACTTCAGGAACCAAATTCTCCTTGATGCGGACCCGACAGGACCAAACGCTGATCTGGCCCTGCGAACAGGACAGGAGTATGGATACGTCATGATAGGACTAGAATCTTTCGACAAGGCCGCAGAACTTCTTACGTTTGTCCATAGCACCAGTAGAAAGCTTCGAGGGGAGGATGACATGAAAATCACAGTGGACGCCGGTATCAATCTTGGCCGTGCTCTAAGAGGCCTGGGAAGAGCCACTGAAGCCTGCGAAGTCCTCACCCCAATTCATGGCTTATGCACGATGAACCTGAAAACCGAGGATCTCGTATTTGTGCGTTGTACATACGAGCTTGCAGCATCATACCTCGACGGCAAGATGTTCAACGAATGCGAAGCACTGGCCAGGCCTGTGTGGGACGCGATAAAATCTTCAATCAACGCCCAGGACTTAGACGGCGCCGTTCTAGATCTAGGGGAGTGTCTGGCAAAAGCATTGCGTGGCCTGGAGAAGAACAACGAGGCTCGCGATGTTTACAAGGTCGTGCACCAGGCCTTTGCCAAGAAGTTCGGACAGAACCATCCCCGAGCCATCAAGGCCACACTCGAGTTGTCTGAAATCCTCCTGGAACAGGAACAGGAGTATGAAGCGCAGAAACGATTGAATACCACTCTCGTAGCATGTCGCCCCATCACGACGGAGACCATCACAGAAGATATAACGCAAGTGGCAGAGAAGTTGGGACCTCTGCTGCTCAAGGAAGATGCCAAGAAATCACAAGCGGCTGACGTGTATGGCTCCATTTTCCTGGGAGAGAAGAAATTTCTGGGCGTCGATTCGACCGTGACCTTGCACAACGGACATCAATACGGCTCCCTGTGTTTCGAACTAGACAGATTGCCAGTGGCGGAGATGGTTTTGGCAGAGGTGTGGGATCATCGAAAGCAGGTACTGGGCATCAAAGACCTGGAAACTATTGCAAGTGGGTTCCAGCTCGGCCAGGTTTACTTCATGGAGAACAAGTACGATGCCGCTATCGAGACCCACCGGTCGATTCTCGATACACGCAAAGACATATTCGGTCAGGCTTCCGCGGAAGTCATTGAAAGTTCGGAGGTGCTTGGCACTGTGCTTCTTTCCCACCAGCAGGGACTTGACTCTGGATTTCTGTTGCTTAGGGAGGCTCTGGGGTCGAAAATTGAACTGTACGGTGGTGAGTCTACTACACTCTCCTCAGCAGTTCGTCTCGCTTCGCTCTCTGCAGGTCATGGCAGGTTCCCCGATGCGGTCGAGTTGTTCACATGGGTCTTTGAAGTTTCTCGAACCCAGGATTCTTCCAAGATGATGGCCATGTCATCCACCACTGGTCTCGCTGCGGCTGGGTTCCAGTACATACAGCAAAACCACCACCAGGGAAATGAACTCGTGCATCGTGTCGTTGGCCACATCACCCAGCATGTCGGAGAACATTCAGCAACCGCACAGTCGTTAGCGTACGGGCAGGCAATGCTCATGTTTTTGCAAAGGGAAGGCCGCCAATTCAGGCACATAATACGCCAGCAGTTCAACATACAGAAAAGGGTGCACGGCACGAGCAGCCGTAAGACCGTCCGCGCAGGTGAGATCGTTGCCATTGGTACACTCGTGGACTGCCTTCTGAAACGGAGCCGTATCGATGACGAACTCGACAAAGTAAATGACTGGCTCTTTGCGCGCAAAGGAGGCTGGACGCTAGCAATGCGTTTTGCCATAGCCGCCGCTGTTATCTGCCAACAACTCAAATTCAGCGAACTCGCACAAGCACTTCTAAAATGGCTTTACCGGACCCAGAAACGCCTCTTAGGGCGATTCGAACAGGATACTCTGGTCACCCTCGCAATCCACCATGCCTACCATTTGCGAAACCTATACAAAAAGGCCAAGAAAATCCCGACAAAAGACCACTCCGCCATGGACCCCCGGGTCCTGCTCCCTCGCATCTGGCCAGCACTTACCCGCAGCATTGGCAAAGTGCTAACAAACATGACGGCCGGCGACCAACGCTCCAAGTTCTTCACCACGTGGCTACCCAAAATGATGACGGAGTGGACACTCTATCAAGGGTATCGGAGAGAACGCATGGGACGGTTTGCAAAAATCTTCATGCCGCAAATGGAGCAATTTGTCAACTCCCCAGCTTTCGCGGAACATGTTAGGCAGACTTCTAAAGCCATGTCCCCAGGAACCGGGGTCGACGACGACGTAGCATCGCGGATTTGGACTGTGGCTAGCGAAGAGCTGGAAGGGGATATTGGGGCGGATGGGGCGGATTGGGATGCGCGGGCGGATGATGTCGATTCGCTTGATTTTTCAGATATTCTGGATGAGCGGGCGACTGAACGGCTGAGATCGCTAGGTGATTCTTTGATCGATCTTACGCTGGCTGAAGATGGGGATTTGGATGATGAGGTGCTGAGGAGTGAGGAGCGGGCGGAGGATAAGTTGAGGGATTTGCAAAGGGAGTTGGTTAGTGAGGTTGTGGATGAGGAGAGGATTCATGCTGCGAAGGATAATTATGAGGCTTTTGAGAAGGAGACGGATGAAGAGTGATGATCCTGGTAAGCTGCTTCTCTTGGCCCGCTGCGTTCTGCGCCTACTTCGCCAGAACTATACCATGAGGCGTATAACTGGATGTCATTCTTATGGTGTACATAAAACAAGTTTGTTCCACAACCAGTTTCATGATAGAGTCGTTCGCCCCATTGATTTGGCAGCCAGTAGTTGTCGTACACTTCACGGCTGCGCCGCACGAAGCGCCCAGCCTTGCGTTTCGCATCTATCCTTGTCGCACTACATCAGAACAGTCGATATTATGCGAAACAAAGCTGAAACATGGTATTATAAAGAAGCAGTCCCAACTTTCACACACCCGGTCAAAGTATTGCAAGTCTAAGATTCGGCACCCATACCGGTAGCAATGGCGTCAAATTGGATCACGCACACTCCCTCCTCCACCCCTCTCATCATCACCAACGAAGACATCACACATGTCGCTCTATCGCGCAGTTCTGAGTTCTACCAAATTGTCCAACAGGAGTTTCTCTACGGTGCGACTAAATCCGGAGGTCCGCTTCCGACCAGTCTTCAGGAAAACACGTTGATCTCTCCCCCCAACGAATTATCCGATATAATCGCAAAAGCCGTAGCAGAAGGAATTATCATGGACTGCGGCTGGCTAGAAGACTACTGGAGCATCTGCGAGCGCGTTTCCGGAGCCCTAGGTGGATACCCAAGAAGCTGTTTGAAGCAGTGGCGAAGCATCCGCGACGGCGTCTCCAGACGGATGGACCGCATCTCATCCCCGATACCTGAGCCCAAGAAGCAAAAGAATATCCGCAGGGAACCATTCTTCCGGTTCCTCGACCTCCCCGAACACATCCGGCACCGTATCTACGACTTCCTCATCCCACACGGTACACTGACTCTCACCGATTGGGCCTTCTCATGTGTACCGAAGTCGGTTTTCAGAAGAACGGAATACAACGTCCCAGATGAGAACAATCAACCCCGTCGAACAACTTACCTGCTGTCCTACACACATCCTCCATCCCGTCTCCCGAATCTAAACATCATGCTCGCATCCCGAACACTGTATCAAGAAACCGCATCGATCCTTTACGGCTCAACGTTCGCCTTCTGCGGCACTGCATCCAGCGCCCTGGCGTTTTTGCACGACCATATGAAGGTCGTTGCAAGGGTGAAGAAGGTCGAGGTTAGGTATACCACGACGTCGAAGACGCGGTTTTTGGGGTGTGTAACGGTTAGTCAAAAACCACCACCGACGTTGAAAACAAGTTTCGTGGTATGGCGGAACATTGTTCAGCTGCTGCGGATGAGCGCAACGGGCTTGGAGGACTTTGAGCTGGTGGTTGATAAGGGCTTTTGGGAGAAGGCGGGTTGGGAAGGGGGTGCTGAATCGGTGATGAGGGATGTGGCGTTATGCGAGACGCCGATGGCAGCGATGGGTAAGAAGGTTGGGTTTCAGAGGAGGAATTTCTTGGTTGAGGTGGCGAAGTTGGCGGGTGTGAATCTTAGGTTGGTGATTGAAGGGACCGGTCAGGAGCAGGCGAGGCGGGGGTTTAGGAAAGACTTGGAGAAGGTCGTTTGTGAAAGGATGAGGATGGGGGATTATGTCGCAGAGAAAGGGACTGGGTGTATGTGTCGGAAGAGGTTGTTGAGTGAGGCTTGTGCATGGGGAGTGGAGGGGAAACGGAG
The DNA here is from genome assembly GCA_002105025.1 of Clohesyomyces aquaticus. Taxonomy (NCBI): domain Eukaryota; kingdom Fungi; phylum Ascomycota; class Dothideomycetes; order Pleosporales; family Lindgomycetaceae; genus Clohesyomyces; species Clohesyomyces aquaticus. Next base: position 80,710 of record MCFA01000135.1, on the reverse strand, counting down.
AAAATTATGATTAATGAGGCTTGTGCGTGGGGAGTGGAGGGGAAACGGAGAAAATTGAGACTAATGTCACAGTACACACCAGATCCAGAGTAGAGTTCGCGGTCTTTGTTCCAGGCTGCATAGTTATAGTATCATTGTGCGAACACTTTGTTTCATTTAATTTATCGGTCTTTGGCAGCCAGACAGCTTGGGAGGGTCACGGCTTCATTAAGCTCTTGCCACGGGAACAACTGATGTGACTGTGACATGGTGATCTGGGCTATACGGTACTGCTATTTGTGAGGTTCCTTGTTTTTGCAGCTCTCTTGTTCGGTTTATCGGGACTACTAAGGCAAAAGGAAGAGCTAGGAAGACATAGAGTGAGCGGCAGAATATAATTTTATAGAAGATATGGCGGAGGATCATATGTTCTAGTGAGTACATATGCAATGTGAGGTTACTCACTGGAAATAACTTTTGTCTTTAATTTGGAAATTTCAGTGATATTTTCTGCCCCCCGCAAGAGAAACTGTATACTGATTGACCCAGTGGCGACTCATGCGGCGAACGTCCGTGGAACAGACCCTAGAAAAACGAATAAGTGCCCAACCCCAATGATCTGGCCACAAATTGGCCTTACATCTCGAGTTAATCGAAGCTGTGTGTCAAGCTCCCTCAATTGCAGTACCTGACTGGCTTTCTATTCTTCTAAGCCCAGTGACCCACCTCTATTCCAATGTGACCGAAACGCAACGTAGTATGGGGGATGAACGGAGTGCATGAGAATGAAGCGAACAACCTCAACGTCGGTATCTCTACTGAACATCGCAAGCAGACCCACGTGGCGAATGGTCAGCATTTCCTGGTGAACGTAAAGTTTCATCTGGGGACCATTCAATGGCTGAAGCTCGCGAAGGAAGACTTTTTCAATTAGCCCGTAAGTGATGTACACCTTTATGGCTAGGCCACTCGAGGGACCCACGCCATGTGGCCACGATGGGTGAGATTCGGGTAGGTGGTGGCAATCTCACTGCAGATCAACTCACAAAATCGTTCCTGGACGGCCGAGAACACCCCATCGAATAGTTCCCGTAAATCTTGCAGGGAAAATTATGGTTGCGTTATAGATGATAGCAGTCAGTGATCTCATCGGCTGCATGCATCAAGTCTGACATGATTCTAGCGGCACGCCCGTACCAAGCTAGTAGGATGGGTGATCAGTCGAATTGCGACACCACCTCTTCTAGTATTGCTTCTTGAAGCCATGGCACCGTCTATCTTGGAGCATCATCGGCAACAACACCTATCATGCCGTCTCAATATAATCCATCTAGAAGCGTCCGTTCATCAGGCTCAACAGGCTTCTCGTCATCCCCAGTAGTCGGGCCCTCGAAAAACACAGGTCGACAAGGTGGGCAGGTATTGAAATTCGTCGAGATATTGTTCTTTCACCACTCGATGATGCAATCTCGGTGGAAAACGTGGCTGCAAGGCGTTGTTGCAACTACTTGCTGGGTTTCGGTGTCCCAATCATTCCGGCAGATAGGGCACTTATTGGTATCCGGAGGAAGGGTTGTTGATGCGAAACTACTTGCGATGTTATCTTCTCGAGTACCTAGCTCGGTCATAATGTCTTGTACTTCGTTTGCGCTGTGGACAATGTTCAAGATCGGAGTTTTGGACTGGTTCGGTTGGGATGGGCTCAAAGGAGGGTGGGATCCCGAGAATTTAGAGAGTATTTCGGACATCATATAGCAAATAATATGCCTGCGCAAATACTTGCACAACGCTTCGTGGGTGCACAATGATATAGATAGCCGCCAAGCAGACGAAAATGCTAACACACAAGTATAGCGTGCGTGAACTTTGTAAACTAACAGAACGCTCAAGCAAGATATTCACAGACTTCAGAGAGCCAACGAAAATTTCACGGTGAATCATTTGCGCCACTGACCAAAATGTAACCAAGTCTATACGTTCTTTCCATACTCTAAGGAAACTTAATGCCTCAAACGTCATTCTCAAAGTGTCCGAAGCGAAGAGTGTCCTAATACTCAATACATGACCCTCCCATGGATGGTATTTAGTCCAGGTCTAACGAATACGTCGCAGGTTCTTCGAGACGTCTGAGATATTGGTGTGGGGGTGCGACAGAATATAGAATCTACTTTCGGTAATTCGCATGCCACCCTCCAGGTAATTCCGTAACCCCTGTCAACACATTAGCCACACATGCCAAAGATGTATAGAACGGTCTACTTACAGCCGTTGATATCCTCCTCCACAACTCTACTCTTCGCACACTTGTTCATCGCAGCTGCATCCTGCGACTTGAGCGTCGGACAACTTATGTAGCAAGGATTATCCATCGCTCTTTGCAGCGCATCGCCTTGCCATCCAAAAATGTAATCACCGTGATTGGCATAGCCGGTTCTGTCAACCATGTTAGCAACGTCTTCAATCTCCCATTCTTTCACAAAATCCGGGGCGGAAATGTTGAGAAGTGATACACTAACCCATCGCCGAAACTCCAAACAAAGGGCTGCGATCCATCCGTCGGCCAATCTTCCTTGTTATTGAACGCGCTTGTATCCCAGAGAACCTCGTAGAACAGCTGTCCCATACGGACAGGATGGCTAGCTGGGCACGGACCTCCGGTCTCGAAGGTTCCGGATTCGGGGTATGACATATGTGCCATGTGGTCCGGGGCATCGAGATTTACTCCATCCCAACAACTAATCAAAGTAAGTCATTAGTGTTTTATAGGAAAAATGGTCATGGAAAGGAGTCACGAACGTTGGGAATCGCAATGCCGTCATAATGCCAGCTTTGCACGGCGTGCTGGGGAAGTCTAGCGTCTGAGGATCGCGGGTGTTGATGTTGTCAAGACATGTGTAGGTCAGCTGTCGGAATCTTTCGGCTTCTTCTCGAGTTCGGGCGTTGACGTCGCCGATATACATGCGGAATCCCTTTCTTAGTCAGTTTTCAGTTCAAGGAGACAAGAGAATGACTAACGGGCTGGAACGCTAGCACTTTCGATGTCTGGTTGAAGTTGTATAGACCATCTTGCATGTAGTAGACGGTCATGCCACCTTTGACGCCATCGAAACCGCTGTTTTGTATTTGGGGTACGCGCTTGTATGTGCCGTTCTTGGCTTTGAAGTATCTAACAATATATTAATATTTCGGATCCTTGAGTTCATTCCAAGGTTCCTTGGGGCACGATGAGAGGTACTGACAGAATAGCTGTCCAATAATTTGAAAAGTCCTTATACACAATCAGCAATGCCTCACACCTGAATCCTGGGCTGGTGGTAAGCGTACTTCGCTAAACTGGCATGTGGTACACGTCGAATCTTTCGGCATATCCTTGGTCGGTTCCATCAACGGGCTGAAAGAGTTTCCGCCCACAATTTGATGCAGGTGAGGCGAAGGTATCGCACCGGGGTTGACCAGCGGATCTAATCGATCCAAAACAAGTTGAGCACATGGAAAGCGAAGAAGCGCAAGCACCTGGCTCGGCGCAATGAGCACGATGGCAGCAAGTGAGGTCCACTTCATGTTGTGCAGGAGGGCACAGGGTGTAATTGTCGTATTACGTCTGGAGCGACACGAATGTGAAGACAAAAGTACCTGGCCATTGGCGGGCGTAGTATAAGAATGCGACCCACGCTGTATCCACGCAAGTAATCTATCGTCGGATGACGGGTACCCAGGTCTCGGGAAATGATGTCGGGTCAATGACAGAGCGACGCGATAAACTTTGATGCCCCTAGACGGACTGTAACCGGGGCGTCAACCTTAACCCGACTTTACCAGGCTTGGTCAAATATCCAACATGGAAGTGCATGTGTCTTAATGTTGCCATGCGCAATATCCCAGAAAACCATCACGACGAATTATCACTCAACGACTGCGCCTTGTGTATACTCCGACGACCCCTTTGGGACACGCTGCGCGCCCTGATCCTCTTCTCGCCTAAGACCGCGCATTCTCAACGACATTTCATATATGTTCATTTTCAACAAGCCTTGGGGGTGGGCCCTCAAAACTGGGCCTTGTCGCAGGCAGAGGATTTCGGCCCCATGTTGGGTGTCGTGGGGCAACGTGGGGCCTTTTGAGTTATTAACCCGATATTCCAGCAATACCAAAACGTGCAATGATAGTATGAGGATGAGCGGAGGCTGAGCCTCACGGACGTCCCAACAATGAACGCGTTACGCTGAACGATTTATCCCGTGGCGTTGATAGGGCCAAGGGACCGGGGGCTTGGTTGGCAGAATTGTACACCCAATCAGGATATCCGTGCAATTCCCAAGTCGTGAAAGGGCAGGGTTACAGGCCCCATGCCAAGTTCCGATGTCCTCCTCCGCAATGTGGCTGATGGTAAGCGAGGACAGGGAAGTATAGCCCTTCGAAGTCTTCGTGATTGCTTCTGCATGTTTCCAGAAGGAATCCAAGAACAAAGACTGTGTGGACCTGGGCGACTCCACAAGTCTAGAAGCGAGCCTCGAGTGCCTTCATTATAAATCCTGTGGGAGAATGTTTCGATACCCGGTATCAACAATACCCCACCCCTTCGTTGGTCTCTTCGGCAGTCTGGTTGGTTTCCAAAACAACCTCCCACTCAGATACTGTTGCACAGCTTGCAATCGCCACCATCCGCCAGGGTTTCCACACTCGTCTTCCCGTTATGCGATCATCTCTTCTCGGAAGCTTCTGCTTCCTCACTGGAGCCATAGCCGCCCCAGCCGCCTTCAGCCCCGCAGCCTTCGACCAGAACCGTGGAGGCGCAGTCCTTAAAGCACCCGAAGGCGATTCCTTCGCATCGGTCACCGGAACATTTACCGTCCCACCATTGACCGGAACGGCCAAACTCTCGCTCTGGGTTGGAATTGGGGAATCGACGAAGCAAAACATTGTTCTGAAAGGCGGTGTCACTTACGACGCGACATACTCAACCTTCGCAGCATGGTCGCCGAACATGAACAACGTAACCGTAACGACAAGCGCGGCGTCCGTTGCGGCAAATGATACAATCACCGTCACCGTTAGTGTCGAGTCCGAGACATCTGGAACCGTCGTTTTGGAGAATAAGACGCAGAATAAGAAGTCGACACAAGTGCTCACTGCACCCCTCAAATTCGACCCGGTGCGACTCACCGCGTTGACTGCGGACTGGTTCGTGCAAGCATATCAGGCAAACGGGGAATTGGTGCAAGTGCCGCGATTTGGGACCATTGCGTTCACAGCGTGCAGTGCGACGCTGAAAAGTGGGAAATCTGTGGGGGCTACGGGGGCCGGGACATTTGAGATTCAGGGGACGTCGGGTCAAATTTACTCCAAGACGACGGTAACAGCAGATGGGATTTCGCTCGCTCGAACGTCGATGTAGAATACGGGCATTCGAAAATGTACACTATGGCTTCGTAGAATGTAGGAAATTGTGGGCTCAATGTACTAGCCAGTATCCTGGATATAGCACTCCGGCATTTGACTCTTAGTCACACATGTAATCATGTAGAACGGTAGTCCTATGAGTAAGCAATATTTATGATTCGCTGGGGCGATAAGTTAAAGGAGTGTGACAACGCCAACGGTTGACTGTGATAATGCAGTCAAATAATTCTTACCGTCTTTCGAGGCAAACCGGCAATCTCTGCGGAAATGCATTCGCGCTCCGTGGACTTCGTGGATATACATGACATCTCAATCAGCCTAATGCGTCGATAGCTCTCGTTTTCTAAGCAGCTAGCCTTAAATAAGGCTAGAACATAAATGCCGTGAAGGTTTGTCCTGATGGACACGCAGAAGGTCTCGCTCGAACACTCGTCAAGCGTATCCCACAAAACAATCCCAATATTTTCCCCCAGAAGAAGCGTTGCTTTAGAATCGGGATGTGCATAATCTGTGACCATCCAAGTCTCCGCAGAAAATTCTGTTTTCCAGACTTCGTTATAGGCCAACAGCAATGGACACTCAAGTATGAGCTCTCCAGCTTTAACTTCGCCGGTCTCTGAGGGCCCAAGCGGCACCGTATTTGCCCCCACTTCGATAAACCAGTTCAAAGCACCCCAAGGTGGATTAAATTACATTGGATCTAGTTCTACATAACCATCAATCGAGGCCCAAGACCATGTTGACGCTCGATATTTCTTTAGCCGTAGACTTGCTCTTACCCGACCTAGCATCCAAGGCAGCTGCTCTCTGACCTTCTCTTCCCAGAGATCAGCAAGGTATCGGTGCGGGCCAGGGGCAATGTCGTGGAGTTTGCGCTGCATGCCGTTCGCAATACCTGATAGTGTGATAAGACTATCAGAAGGAAAGGTAAGGCTGCAACTCGAGTACATTGTGATAATAGTGTTTCACTCCCCAAAGACATTCTCGTAGAAATCATGGTAGAACCATCAGCCTTTTTGGGTGCCCAGTACTCCGTAGAGTTTTCCAAATCCCCTGTAAGCCCCCGTACCCTCTGTATATATTTTACGACATCCTGACTCCTCCCATAATAAGCCGACTCGGTGTAGGCTTCACAGGCGGCTCGCTCCTCACAATCCCAGGAGATCTGCTTTTTAGCCGAAGTGTAGAATAAGTGGGGCTAAGAAGCGTTCCTGAACAACCCACGCACGATGGCTACGGGATCATTCTGGAATCCTTGGACCCATTCCCAACCTCCAAAACGAAACTTCTACTCTTCCATGAGGACTCAAGTTTATCGGATTGGTGCTAATTGTCCTGGATCCCGGGAGAAGAAAAGTCCACCATTGTCGTCGGCAGCACCCAGGGCTGAGAGTTTGAGAAAGGAATTTCTGTCTACGTTAGTCTATGTGGATGCCTCTGCCTGACAATCTTCAACCGAATCCGGATAAATTCAGTGGCGATCAATCCAGAGATACTGCAGATCAAACCTCGCGACTACATCGACGGCCTCCCGGAAAGTCCTAGGTAGTTCCGAGACTAGCTGCTGCTGACTGGGTTGGTTGAATGTGGATGACAATAACCGCAAACTTTGATCGACGGGTTTCGCTCCCCAGCAATGCGATATTGTTGCATATCGCGCGCCCGGGGGAAAGGCGAGCGCTGAAATTAACAAAAATGTTCTATCGTTCTCGTCGCCCAAAATATGGAGAAGTCGAGAGGGGATGAATCTCGATAAAGAGCGAGCCGAGCGACATATTTCGTGCTTTCCGAAACAGTCCAATATCCATTTATCAATGATGGTCCAAGTTTTTGGATCACTAGTTGATATACCGACGTCTGTGTTGCGTATGTAGGTGACTCTGTCATCTCGGGTTGGGAGGAATGTGATATCACATTCTTCTTTCTCGCTCGCTCGGAATTGAAATCTGAAACGTGAAAGCTTCAGCCAGACATGGAAGACAGTAAAATAACCATATGTTTGGATTGTGGGATCCAATGATGTGGCACTAGGAATTGTGTTGCAGAGTACACATCCCTGACTAAAGGAAAGCAGGAAAAAGTCCTTCAACGAATGATGGGCGTAGGTATATCTGTAAACCTCCGAATTGGGATCCAGGCCCAAACCAGTGTTCTCGGGTGCAAGTTCGGTAGCCAGGTCGGAGGCTAGTCACCAGCCGTTAGGGGTTTTCAATTGGCAGTCAGAGATTTCTACCTTTCTGTTTACCATTATGTGAACCAAACCAGCCCCATTGAGATTCGCTCATCCTTGGTATACTGGGTATATATACGGTAGAGCCTCAGGGCTGCCTTTACAATACAATCGAGGTATCACATTTACTTCTTCTGTACCTATAAACAGTTCAGACATTATCTTTCTCTTTCTTCATTCGAAACTCCTTAAAAGCTGCCTCCTGCCAATCCGCATATAGGGCTAGTCTTGGGGTCTTGCAAGGGCCCCAAATGCCTTCAAGCCCACGGCGACAGACGTCGCAAAGCATGGTGTGCAACGATAGCCAACTTCAAATTTGATTTTTCTTTTAGGGAGGGGGGAATTTGGTCTTCTTCTGGTCGATGAATGTAGACGCGGACGGGAATTGGTTAAGAGCTGCCTGGTTGCACACAAGCTTCCGTGTTGAAATGGGCTTTGGCTAGTACGAGGGCATTAATAAGTTCACGGGGCCAATAAAGACATTTCCTGGGTTCTTCAACGGGTCGTGAAGTTTGAGCTATTGAAAGTTGGGGAGTGAGGGGGTGGGGGTGGTAATGTGGTGGGTTGGGCGGTGGTGGGTCTCGGAGGTTCTCGCCTCGTTCTCCGCGCCCCCCAGAGCCGACTCAGTATATGCTCGGATTTACGCGCTTGCCCTTCTGAGTGAAACATGTCATTGGAAGGTGCTCCGACCAATATCAGAGGTACGGTCGAGCTGGCGTCCTTGAAGATTCAAGGTGCTCTGGTCTTTCGTAAGTGGGCGCTGCCGCACGGGATTCTGCTAGCTAAATCCATCATACATCCTTCCGGACCGAAAGGTTACCAATCCGAGCAAGCAAGCCAGGGACAAGCAGTTAGTGGGGAGCCTGTGGGAGACCACAAAGGAGGTTTTGGAGAAGAAGATCGGTAATCTGGGATATCAGATGTGAAAAGGGGTTGTAGGTTTGAAGATAGAGTTCTTAGCTTAGACTCTGCAACTACCCTGTTGTCTCAAGTCCTGTCTATAGAAAGACTTAATATGACTGTACCGCCACTAGAAAGAAACGTTCATCGGTGGTATGTTAGTGCGGGAATCCTGCCTCGTTTGTGGGTTCTCCATCTACAACCTAGCCTCGGCGCTGAAACCCTCTTTCTTAGTACGGAAGGCATTCCGGCACTCACTTCGGGCAATGCTTCCGGTCTCGAATGATTCCACATTTCTCGAGATGAACCATAAATGACGCCATGTTGAACCTTCGTCTCCTGTGCTTTGACCGCCTCAGGCAGAGCATCCGACATGCAATGCAATAACCTCCCCCTCTGGGTCTTGAGACGTTCTGTTAAGCCGAGGCATGCGAACAACTGCCACGAAACGTATTGGGTTTTCCGTCCACCCGTCCAAACCGTCCTCAGTCCGGGGCCGAATTGGACGCCGCAAGGTTAATCCAGGTCTTGCTATCGTTATGAGCGATACACTCTCGTTGTACTTTCTTAATTTGTGGTCTGCTTGATTCGCTACGCATTGTTCCATGGCGCCGAGAGAACCGTGCAGTGCAATGCCTGCCTGATACGCAGCCTCTGAGTCAACTCAAGGTCCCCAATTGCCGACTTTCAGTTCCATTGGCGAGTACGAGCCTGGTATGGCCTTCATATGAGGCAACGTGTCGAGAATATGGCGAGGAACTCCAGATTTCTGAGTCGCCTGGCTATAGCGCAAAGGCAGGAATATCTTTTCATGTGAAAGGCAGGGAAAACAAACTCGCGTGCAGGTCAGGAGGTATAGATAATCGCCAAAATCGCCACACTGCTCGCATTCGGCCGTGCATAACTTTGCGTAGAGGGTCTTGCAGGAGATGAATTGACCAGTCCGTATAATGAGACTACTAAGAAGCGCGTTGAGTGCGTGTGTGATAATAGCTTTGTACTGAGGTAAGGAATTGACAATCTCTGCGGCTCTGCGATTTACGCGTCGAAAATATGTGAGAGTGAGTAGGTCTAGGTCGACGAGCAGCTCTTGAATGATCTTAAGCGGGAACACTTCCATAGCACCAAGATCTGCAGAGCCTTGGGTCCATTCATTCACTACAGGTTTAAAGGCCGGGAGATTGTCGTCCAGCGTGTGCTCCTCGAAGTCGCGCTAGGGGAGGTCAAGCCTCTGAAAAGTGTCACGCTCTCTGGTTGCTCCCCAGCGTCCATCTTCTTGGGACAGGAAGAGTGGAGGCCTGTGAGAGTCGAAGTGTCTGAACGCGTTAAATGTTAAATTCGGTCAGGTAGTGCTGGTGGTGGTGGTTTTTGACCCCATGGACTCTTCAGTTGAAAATGTGGGGTAGCCAAGCGCCTAAACTACTTTGGCCGATCTAGCCTAGTCGGGTATAGTATGGAATATCGTCCACCCTCCTGACCCACACTCTACCGACGGTCAAGAGGCCTCAAGAAGTATCTATGCTTGTGAAGATTACCCTATATTAAGAGGAACAGATGAAGAACGATATCCTCTATCGTTAGGTATTCCGCCGTTCGGGGAATCCAGATCTGCAAGGCTGACATGCAGGGCGTGCAGGAACAAGCCTTTCGTCATTGACCCGTCTACGCACCACCACAACTCTCGTATAAAATGTCGTTGCACCCCATCTTCTAGCTTTGCCACCCGCAATCGATATTCGCTCGCATATCCAACATGTCTAAGCTCACGGACTACAAGCTTCTCTCCTTCGACGTCTACGGCACCCTAATTGATTGGGAATCCGGAATTATCGACGGTCTTCAACCAGTATTGTCAAAGAGCGGTATAGGCACAAAGCTCTCGCGCTCTGAAATCCTAACCGCTGTGCTCGAAGCCGAGACAGAGCAACAGCAGAAGACTCCGAATCTGAAATACTCCGAGCTCCTTTCGACCATCCACCCTGCGATTGTCAAGAAATTAGGGTATGTTTCTCCAACACAAGAGAAATAGGAGCAATCGTTGTTAACTTGAACACACACAGATGTGATCCGCCCACAGCCGAAGAGAGCAAGGCTTTCGGCTCTGGCGTCGGCGGCTGGGCCGCTTTCCCCGACACCGTCCCCGCCCTCAAGCGGCTCTCCAAGCACTACAAACTTGTCGTGCTATCCAACGTCGACAACGAATCCTTCGCGCAATCGAATTCCGGACCTCTCGGGGGCTTCCCCTTTGATGCGATCCTCACCGCCGAGGACATTGGGTCATACAAACCCGATCCCCGCAACTTTGAGTATCTGTTCAAATATGTTAAGGAGCATTTCGGAGTGGAGAAGGAGCAGATTTTGCACACGGCGCAGAGCCAGCATCATGATCATCATGCGATTGTGAAGTTCGGGGTTAAGAGTGCGTGGATCAAGAGGGATGGGGCGAGAATTGGGGCGAAGGATAGGGAGGTTTTTGATTGGAAGTTTGCGACTTTGGGAGAGATGGCGGATGCGGTTGAGAAGGAGGCGAAATAGATATATGTTTTGTAAAAGTGGAAGGTCACGAATCAATGGAACAGTTAACCATTCACATGGACTCAAGGGTGCCCATTCGGCGCTAACCATCGCGCCAATCAGAAGCCGACCCACAGGAGTCCCCACAGTGCGCGCTAGTTGGCGAATACGTCCCGTATCTGAGCAGAGCCTGACGACTCCGCATTCTTAACATCCACTTCAAGTAGTTAATCAACAACATGTTTGCGGATAACGTGTTTACTAAGCTCACTTTGTAGCGACACTTCGTCGAGGCATCGAACCACATAAAATCCTCATACCCTCCGTCCACCATCTCAAATGACAGACGCCGCTCCACGTATTCGGCTACTTCAAGCCAGCGTCGACCCCGGAGACGAAGAAAGCAAATTCGGATCCTAGTGGATGGAAAGTTCGTCAAATATCTCACCATCCAGGCTGGCGTATACGACGTCGAAGACATGTGTTTCGAGCCTGCCTTGATCGCAATTCTGCTACCCCTACCGCCTGGTGATTGGAACGAAGGCGGGATCGGAAAAGAAATCACAACTGGCCTCCCAGACTTCACAAAAAAGGTTAAATCTCAGCTCCCGGACATGATGAACCTCTGGCACGCCCTGCAGATCAACCACATCGAACTAAATATGGGAGCCAAACTCCGCTCCAATGTCTACGAGGCGATGTCCGTTCACTTTGATGAAACGGCGGTGGCGAAGGTTGCGAGATTTGCTTGGGAGATTCCGCATCTCGAGGCAGAGACAACTGCATACCAGTGGTTATTTAAGCGAACATGAAATCAGCCCCAAGCTTCTCGGCCATATAAGCGAGGAGAGCCGGGTCATCGGCTTCTTCATAGAGCGTGTCCCTAACGGTCGAAACGCAGAGCCAAAGGATCATGCTCTTTGTCATGAGACGCAGTCCCCCCTGCATGCCTTGGGGTTCAAGCACGAGGACATCAACAAGCACAACTTTCTTATTCACCATGGGAAAGCTATCTTGATAGACATGGAATCTGTTACTCGATGCAGCGATACGGAAGTTCTGGATCAAGAGTTTGAACGGCTAAAGGAGGGACCGCGGGATATTTCTGGGAGAAGTGGCAGAGGGGTCGTCACCATGGTAATAAAATAATAGTTCGAAGGGTTTGGTCCTATACGAAGTACTGTCGAAGGGCCGCTGAAATACTTCACAATTATCGTCAAATTAGACCTTTCTAAAGATCTATCTCCCCACAAATAGTCTGCCAATCGATCTTCTGGTTCATTCCGCGAGGGCGGCCACTCGGACGGACTAGCGTGACCGAGTTCGCTCTAGCGTGGTGGCTGTGCTTTGGGGTTCTTCCGACCAGAACCTCGAAGCTTCTGCCTCCTCATCACCATTACACTCTAAAGCTCACTCCAGACTACACAAAGCTCTTCGAACATCTGTTGATATCAGTTGCATCCATCGAATATTCCGTTGCAACGATGTCTGACACGGATGCCGAAACGGACCAACGCGTTCAACAGGACGTAATACGGTTGGTACGTTCCACTTGCTTACGGTCACGTGTACCGTAAGTAAGTAGCAGCCCTTTCAACCGTTACGGTACGGTTGATATGCTTAATCGTATAAGCGTATACGGTTGAGCTCCTGGCAGAGCTCTTGGCAATGAATGTTCCACAGCCAAGCTAGCGTTCTTCGTAATTTGCTTATAAAACTGCGAGCACAAGGAACTATTCGCCCGCAAAATTCAAACGTTACGGTGCTACGTTTGACCAAGCGTACGTAACGTAACAGAGTTTCAACCGTTACGTTTGTGCAACCGTAAGTCGGCTCCCTGTCAGGTCAACCGTACGTAAGTAATCAAAATCTGAGACGTAGGGCCAACAAGTTGGTTGAACCGTAGTACCGTACCGTAATACTTCCTATTGGACGCGTTGAAACGGACGATCATAAGGCTGACCCTCGCAAGGACCAGCCCCACAATACCGGCCACCAAAAGCCAAGAGGGGCACTCGTCAAGCAAAGCCAGCGCCATGGAAAGATCCCTCGACTCTGAGTTTGATCAAGTCAAAGATCCAGCGACGATCGGTCCCAGATAGCGGCTCCTGCTGCGAGGCATGCCGAAATATCTATATACGTAAACCATCGAAGATTTCAAGGATTACGTCAAGAAATTTTGTAAATCCATGGATCAGACATGGCACCTTTGGACGGATGCGAGCTCGCCCAGAATGTAGATTCTGTTGCTTCATCTCGGCCCATATCGACCACGGCATCAAGACCACTCTGAGCGAACACATGGCCGTTCAAGAGGAGGAGACAAGAATGGAGAAAGAGAGGGCGAAGAAGAAAGATGAAATGAAACTTAGAAGGGATGATGGTAAAGAGGAAGAAGAAGACGAACGTAAACCACCGCGGCACTATTGTCTATCCTGTGATAGAATTCCGCAGTTGAGTTCGCCGGAGGATTTGATAGTCTCCATGATCATCGATTATCATTACTCGTTGGTTCACGTGAATCTGACCAAAGGCTGGGACAGCAGAGATGGGATCGTCTCGTTACCGGACTTTCATATGCTCAGCGAAGACGACTACTGGCGGGGGTGTGTGGATGGCTATATTTTGCAAAACCCCGATTATTTCGGAGATACGTTCGATACTACACGTACGCGCTCATTACTCGACCACTGTATCCTCCACAACCACCATACCATATACCCTTCCACTAGAGATGGCGCAATCCTCAAGATTCTCCTGATCGACGTAAAAAATGGGAAACTTGTAGATGGGACCACATTGGATGATTATTTGGCGCTGAGCTATGTTTGGGGAAATGTGGGGAACTTCAGAACCCTCAAAAGACAATGTCGAAAGCTTGCGGGCCGATGGGGCATTTTTTGAAGACGGTCGCTTGCGAAATGTCGTTCGAGATGCAATTTCGATTCTTGATTCCCTAGGGTATCGTTATCTTTGGGTGGACGCACTTTGCGTAATCCAAGACGATCCCTCCAAGATGTTCTACGTGCAGCGTATGGATATCATCTATACGCGGGCGATCTGCACTATTGTGGCCGCAGGCTCTTCTAATGCCGATCAACCTGTTTGGGGCGTTCGTGAAGGGTCCAGGCCACCGGTCAAATCGGAGTTCCATAATGGGTGTAGTCTGGTACGAGTGGGTATGGAAGCGGATGAAGCCTTTTCTGCTACTCCGTCAGAATCTCGTAGCTGGACGTTGCAAGAGCGTCTCCTTTCCCCAAGGCTGCTGGTGTTCACTCAATCCGAAATATTCCTTCAGTGCAGCAAGGAGAAACACCAAGAGAATCCTCCAAGATCTATGTCCTGCTCTTATAACGATTCTCGGTTCCGGAAGCGCCCTCTGACCTACAACCTCTTTCATGGGATGCTAGGCAGGAATAGTGACGTGGAATGGAAACGCCTCAGGAAAATGATTAAAGAGCGGCCAGATCGCTCACCGTACCGATTTGAATTAATATTTATATGTTGCGATCTTATGAGCACTTATACATATCGGTCCCTTACAAGGGAGGACGATGTCTACAACGCCTTCATGGGGATTGAAAACCACGTCTCGGCACGTTGTGGCGCCGTTTTCCTCTCTGCGATCCCGATAGCAGGATTTCCCATTGCCCTCATGTGGTATTCTCCGTCAGCACGCAGCAGAAGGCGCGTAGCCCCAGCAGAAAACAGCAAATATTCACATGAGCTTCCGTTTCCTAGCTGGTCGTGGATCGCCTGGACGGAAGGAATAAGCTGGGCATCTCCTCTCCACCTCAAAGACTCCCTTGATAGATTCAAGCACTGTTGGGCTTATAGTTCAGGACTTCACTCTTCCACCATCTTCATCTCAGACGACGGACAAAGGATGAGCCTCCATACCGCTCAAGTCCAGGCCTTGAAGAACCCGCGTCTCGTATTCAAGTATCTAGAATTTCAAGCAGATAGCGTTCCAATATCCAGGTTTGGATTAAGACCATTGCGGGACTGGGACCCAAATCTATGTGCAATCGAGATTCATGACTCCGAAGGGAACCATTGCGGAGCTGTCCTCGGTGTTTCTTACGACAACGCCGAGAAATTGATCGGGACCGAGCTGGTCGAAATCTTTGCAACTTCCCGTCGCTCAAAATCGCCGCCTGACCGCGCGGATTATGTGATCCATTCGGGCATGCACTACTATTCCGAGCATCCATTGGTAAATTGCCTGGTGATCAAGTGGGACGAGCAATTTGCGAAAAGAGTAGCTGTTGCACAAGTTCACCAAGATGCATGGCGGAAGAGCGTGGGAGAATTCAAACGGGTTGTACTAGTCTAGGCCCGGCGTCACATCGGATGCTCTTGTTGTGGGCCTCTCACCTCCTTCCTCATTCGGACTGGTGACAGCCTTGCCGAGGGATCAATCTTCCCCGCTTTTTGACTACCGTGGACGAAACCTCACCTGGACACCCTCGTCGGGGGCCCATTCCAATAATCTACCACGCCCCTGTTGTTAGGGATTCATCCGAATTTCGCATTTCCCTCCGAGTCCCATTCCGCACCTGACGATATGCTTTCCGGAGAATGCAGCTGCTCACAAAATGGCGGCAACGTCCGCTCGTGCAAAAGGCCCGCACCGCGCTGTTGCAGCCCTCGAAGCTGCGCGATTTCCTCCTCGGTAGTATGGCGTTCATCCTCTTTGCCTTCTTCTTATTCTTTGGACTACATGTCGCACTTGGAGCGCCTGCGCCATACTCGCGGTATCCGAAACACCCGCTCATCGTCAAACTGCCGGATCATGGGACCTTCCGCGGCACACAGATACTCACGACGCTGAGACATATGCCCCTTGACGATGTAGTTGATGCCTGGCTCAACATTCAATATGCGACACAGCCTATCGGCGAGAATCGGTTCCGGCCAGTCACTTCGCCCCAGGCCTTCGAGGGCATCTGGGAAGCATCAGAATATGGCCCGGTCTGTATACAGAACCCAAACGGAACGAAGTTGGAGCAATCTGAGGCGTGTCTGAACATGAATGTCTACCGCACCGCGGGGGTTTCATTTTCCGAAAAGCTCCCAGTATTGGTCTGGATCCATGGAGGTTCCTTTGTGAGTGGTAGCGGCCAGAGTTTTGACGGCGCCGCGTTTGTCGCTGCATCCAAGGTTCCGATCATGGTGGTCACCATGCAATACAGACTCGGTGCCCTGGGGTCGTTGCCGAGTGCCCTATTTGAGGACGAGGGTCTGCTGAACCTTGGACTCCTGGACCAGAAACTGTGCCTGGAGTTTGTGCATCACTACATCTTCCATTTCGGTGGCAATCCGGACGCTGTCACCCTCGGTGGGCAGAGCGCTGGGGCACATTCGGTCGGGATCCATTATTTTCACAGCTATGGCTCTGACGCGAACAAGCCGCTATTCGCACAGGTTATCCTATCTTCAGGCTCACCGACGGCGCGCGCATTTCCCAATGCAACGTACCCGCTCTATCAGCGTCAGTTCAGTCAATTCATGACTGGAATTGGCTGCCCCACGTCCCCGAATAACGAGGCTCTGGCCTGTCTCCGGACCGCCGATAGCAGCAAGATTCAGTACGTCCAGGCCAAAATGTACTCCGCCTCCGAGCGTAACATCACATGGCCATTCCAGCCCGTCTCTCCTGGACCACTACTCGAAAAACGTGGGTCCACTTCCGGTGAGGATGGTACCTTCTATCCACTTCCACTGCTCACGTCCAGCACCACGGACGAAGGCAAAGGCTTCGCACCAGGATATCTCCAAACCAACTCCGAATTTCTCAACTTTCTTCAAAATCTCGCTCCTGGTCTCACTTCTCAGGATCTACAGGATTTGAATAACCTTTATCCTGATCCAATACTTGGGTCAGATGTCAGCCCTTACACGGACGCCCCAAATTCCACACAATACGACAGGATCAGCGCCGCGTATGGCGATTACGCATATATATGTCCGACCCAGGAGACAGCGTATCGGATCTCGGCCGCTGGTATCCCGGTCTACAAAGCTCGGTTCAACACGCCCCAGAATGCCAAATCCTGGGAAGGGATCCCGCATGCCAGCGACTCGAAATACTTCAATGGCCTCCCAGATGCCGAGTTCCCGGACGTGGCCAAGCTGTACCAGTCGTACTATGCGAGCTTCGTAGTCAGCGGGGATCCGAATACACATGCAATCGAGGGTGCGCCAAAGTGGGAGGTTTATGGGGGCGTGGGAAGTGGAGAGTTGGTGGTGGGGAATAAAGACCGAGGGGGCACGTATATGGAGGTGGAGGGTGAGGGGATTCGGATGATGCAGTGTGCGTGGTGGAGGGATGAAGAGAGGATGGTGCGGTTGAATAAATGAAATCTGGTTGCTCTGCACCCTTTTGTCACATACAGGAGTTAGTATACCGTCGCCACTGACCGACAGGTGCCTCTATACCTACCTTCTCCCACTTCCCACGTGCGACCTCACCGGCACCATCCCCAATAGTCATCCATCTCCTCTCTTGGCAATCGCGTCTGGTCGCCACTCTTGCTTCCTCCCTCCTCCCTCACTTCTGTCTTCCAAGGTTCCCTGCCAATTCTCATCACAAGACCGAATGCCCTCTGCAACGGCGCCATCGTACATCATGAATCTTCTCATCCTAGCTGTTACGTCGGCAGCGTCTGTCGTCGCAGCCGCTACCAGCAACCCCATGAACGGCAAGTGCTCTCAACTTTATGCCAGAGCCTTGGAAGTCGCGACTTTGACATAAGCAGGAATGGACAAGATCAGTAACGCCAAGATCGGCGGTATCAATTGGGCAGTCCCCACCAACGGCTCGATGGGCTCTGCCACGACTGTTCGAGATGTTACCACGGTTCAGATCACTCGGGAACGAGAAGCAGGTGGTCGGTGACATTCAGCCCAACGTGCTCTACGACCACGTCTAGAAGGCTGGGAGGTCCGAATCGGAATATCTGGTGCCCGAATAAGGATATTACCTAGATCTCTATGGTACTTGGGGACTACTCTTTGGTATGTGGGTGACGGCGTTTTATTTGGAGGGCGAAATGGTTGGTGGGATGAAAATTTCGCAATTTTGAACTCGGTGCGGGAATCGGGCAGGGCTAAGGCTACTGGAACAAGGAGGATTCCATTCCATCCCAACGAAAAAGGCTTCATCCAATTCAAGCGGCCACTCTTGTCCCAATTCTGATCTCATGTGTGGCAATGCCGCCCAGGTCCTGATGCAACCGGCTACTACGAATTTTCAGAAGCTCATGATCGCAATAACCCATACCCTTAACAAAGAGCTGCGCGCGCTCGAACATTCGCTTTCGAGCCCCCATTCGTTTCGTTTTCTGCGTCTACTCCCTTCTCTCATTCTTCCATCCCGCATTCTCCGCCCTATCTCCCGCCGAATTGGGTGTTCATTCGCTCAACCTTGCCACACAGCTACCTCGACTAGATTGTCTCAAAAACTATTAAGTTATAAGACTGTATACGCTGAAATATATCGGAACATAGAAGACCTCCTTGTAGACAGAAATAAGTAGTTGTAGACAGAAATAAGTAGTTGTAGACAGAAATAAGTAGTTGCGGAGGTGTCGAGTACGTCGTGGGCGATGCAGGTAGAAATGCTAGCGCACATGTGATCGGGTTCCGCGGACCCCGAAGAAGCACAATCAAGAAATCTACTAACCAAAAGTACCGTCTCTCATCGTCATACCATTTTTAGTCCATATATAAGCTCCTACTTCATTTGCATCGAATGCTCACTCTGTTCCTCTAATTTCTCACCGTAGCTCGATTCTGAGTGGCTTCTCGACATCTCATCCACTGACAACCTCAATGCGGTAATCAGCAACTAAAAAGGAAAACGAGTAAACAGACATGACATATCTCCTCCCCGCCTTTCAAGCCGTTAGCCTCACCTTCGCCACCCTCGCCATTTTGACCGGTTTCCAAGCGCTCTACGACCCCATCAAATTCTCCACCTCTTTCGGAATCTCGATCACTCCAGCAAGCTCGAAATCACCCTCTCAAAAAAAACCCTCCGCAGCCGCATCCTATGTCTCCCTAATGGGCGTCTGCCAACTCGCAACTGGCCTCACACTGTTAGCATTTGCGTGGCAGGGTTGGTGGGTGCAGATGGCGATGGTGTTGTTTATTCTGGGTTTTGTGGTTGCGGGGACTGATGGGTGGGTTTTGTGCAGGGAGGGGAAGAAAGCCAAGGGCGTGTTTCATGCGTTGCCGGGGGCGGGGATTGCCATGTTGGCTGGGGCGGTGGTCGTTGCTGGCGTATGAGGAGGCGATTACTGAGGTAGTGAGGGGGTCGGAAGCGAAGCCGAGAAAGTGAGCGTGGTTATGGGAATTTAGGAAGATGACAGTATGAGAGCTAGTCAATCCCAGTGCATATTTGAATTCCAAGGCAATAGCTTTCTTCTACAACAAGTGTAAGTGGTCGCAGCGGAAGCTTTCATCGCTCTTTACATATACATCCTTCTCTTTCTCACCCTCTCTCCCGCGCCAACCGGCGCAAAGGCAATCTTACCAACCCCGTCCGTCCCTGACCCAACATCTGCAATCATCACTCGCAGCTCGCCTAGCCTCTTAGTCTTCTCAACCCCATCCTCCATGCTATTCTTATACATGCCAAAGTCATCGAAGAAGGTTGAGTCCCGTATTAGACTGCTAACATATCCAAGGATGGCAGGTGCACGGCAGAAAGCATGCATGAGCAGAGCAAAGGTAGCCGCAATAAGCATGACGAATGCAGCGACAAAGTACACTGCCAACCAGGCCTTACTTATTTTAAACGTCGAAGGCAGCGGGAATGTGACGCGCGACGTGGTATTCCGCAGGAACATCTCAGCAGGCAGGTCTTGATCGTCCCCAAGGGAGCTCATATTCCCGCCTACGACCGTCTGTCTCAGCACCGAAATCTTCCAGAGCGTATTAGCCAAGAGCGAGAATCGTTGTTCGAAAACCTCGATATGGAGACTGCTGAGATCGACGGTCTCGTATCGCTGTGGATCGGTCCATCTTGAATTCCCGTTTCGCGATCCCGTGAGGGCGGTCAAAGGGTCCATCATGTAGTATTCGGCGGTACTGGAAGCCTGTCCGAAACTGACGCTGTTGATCAGGAAATACCCAAAGCTGTCGGATCCGTGGCCCACGGCGAGTGGATAGTCGAATATTGTCATATTGGACGCGGCGGGGGGGTTGGGAGATTCCCGTAGGGCTACTACGCCGCAAATCATTTTGCCTGATATGCCGCGGGAGACGCATATGACGTTTGCATCCACATACACTGTGCGCGGGGAACATTTAGTCAAGGAGAGGGCATACCCAAGGCCTCGGTATTGAGCGAATACGAATGTCATTCCGAACACCTCATTATTCGTGGGCCGTTCGAATATGGTGGTAACGAATAGCGGAAGTAAAGAGTTTGGATAATCGGGTGGACTCAAAAAGCTCGCGAGTCTTCTCGCGGTCTTGTTTCGAAGCCAGACATCTGCGGGTGAGTCGAACCATTGCTCTTCTTGGGAAGAGTTTGACGATTTACCATTCGAGTTAGCGACGTTGAGATTAAACCATGGGGCGCACTAGATTGTCGCCGTTAGAATCAATGAAAGGCTCATGATAAGTAAAAGGAGGTTATTTACTGACGCTGAAATCCTGATAGCTGGTTGTCACATTGAAGGATGTATTTCCAGTGAAAGCCCGGTCCACACCGTCGATCCGATCTCCCACCAAGCTGGAATAATTGAGTATTTTTTTGTCCCACGAGGTTTCCAGCCACTGCTTTGGATTCTTCGCATCGTAGTTCGAGAGGTATCTAAGATGAGGTATACGGATATTCCCCCAGTTGTCAGTGGCGGCTTGGATGCCTGAAGAGCTGTGGCTTCCTAGGTCTGCAACTAGCGATGCAGCTGTGTCGTTCGTAGGATTCACATACTGCAAACTCGAGATCACGTCGTGAAGGGTTGAAGTATAAACTGCGGGCACGATAGCTTGCATGTGTATGCCAGGGGTTTCCTTACTGAAGACACTGAACGGTACCATCCAAGTATGATTGCTGTTGAAAAAGTGAATCAGACCCTCTGAACTGCCGGTCCTAGACTGCAAATATGCGCCGCGCAGCGATGCTTGAGAACCGAGGGGGTTGAAAGCCCAAAGGAGGATCAGTACTGCCGACGAGGCTCGCGGAATAGACCAGCGGAACATGGTGATAATGGAGCTAGCCATCTGTACATAGATCAGTAGGCTATTTCTAGGGGCCCATGCCTGCTGCTCACGGTCAGTGATCCTAAGAGCTGTTCAAGTGCCTACTTGATGTAAGTACTACGGCTTAGACACTAGACACGACCCATACCAGGAGGGAAACTCCTCTCTCCGCTTTCCAATCCGCGAAAGCTTTGATCGCGGTACCTAACACACCGGAGAATATAATTGGCCATATCGAAGGTGCGATTCGGGTTGCTTGGATCACCCGACTCGACCACGGGCTCTCCGGCTTGCCTTCGAGCCGCGCGACGCATATACCGAGAGCTTCTCATCTTTTAGTCCACCTGATTCTGGAAAGACAGGATTCGCGAAGGTAACATACCCAAGAAGCACCCGGAAATCAATAGGCTCGAGACCTCCCAAGTGAGCATGTAAAATGGCTGTCCCTTCCAGAATACAGCTGCCGACGTCTTGCTTTCGTCATCATATTCGTCGAAGCGTGCACCATCCCTTTCCAGTGCACGAACATCGTCGTCGTCATACCCATTGAGAGATCGAGGCTCAGTGAACGTTATATCTTCGCTATGTTGATGATGGTGTTCAATCAAGTGCGGCGTGGCGTGTTGGTCAAGTAGGTGCGATGTAGCCTGGTGCTGGTTGAGCAAGTCCTGGAATGAGGGGCCGGTATTGACGTCTATATGAGGCCGGCGCTCAGCCGGGCCCTCGCCACCCATGACTAACAAATTCGTTCCGTATGATGTCCGAAGAGACGCTGACCAATCTGATACTAGGAATAATTAAATATATAGGAAGTGTATCTTGATTCCAGGCGATAGACCTGGAGAAAGTGGGTATTCGCGAGAGTTAAAGGCTTCCCCGCACAAACTCAGCCTCGACAGTCTGTAAAGCCTGCGTGTCTAGCGACATCCTTCGCCTTTAGTTGCATACAGAACACTTAGGTTAGGATTCAATTGGCCGGGCTTTCGTTATCGTGCTTGTGGCGTAGATTGGGGGCCTAAACGTAGCCGATTCAAGTGTAGAACCCTTGGCATCGGAATAATCGACCACCAGGTGATCACTCATGGGGACGTCTTCGTGGTACCATATAAATCGACGAGAGAGCCTTTTGAATGAGGCCTAATTCACCCAGCCCGCCGCTTTTGCTAGTCCTTTTCTGCGCATGGAGAAATAGCTTGCTTCTGCCTTATTCAGCCGCGTGCCTTCTACTGCGTTTTTCTTTTACATACAGCTGGATAACTTTAGTACATATACTTTCCCCTCATTGAGTGCGCTGAGTGGGGATTCTACTAATCAATGAGTCGAGTTTCCACTCATCTAGCGTTCGTGCAGTAGATTTCTCCTCCTAGGCCACAATCGAACGACACTCTCTGTATTTGTGGTGATACGGACCTGAATGGAAAGTTTGGCATTCTCATAGTCTTGATGTTAAGCATCAGGAGGAGATGTCTCTTGCAGTTCCATTCAAGCACTGCAAAGATCTAGGGCCTAAACTCCAGTATCAACGCCATACCAGGCCCACTGCCATCAAAGTGCGTTTCCAAACCCCACGCCAAATCACACGATAGCAACTGTTCGACACACGCAGGATATTCAGAAAGGAGAAACCTAGTTTCGATGCGACGAAGATAATAAGAAACCATGCGGAAAATAGAATCAGCCCCACTGCGGCGCGATTTCCACTCATTGAGTGGCCTGAGTGAGTTTTACCCGACTGATTGAGTGGAAATTAAACCGCAATGCCTGGAGGGAATACGCTGCAGAAGAGATGATTCCGGCGTTCCCTCGTCTGTCATCTTACCTCGTCGTCGAACAGTCGCTAGCAATACGGAAAATAATGGCGTTCGTGGGCTCGATAATTATGCTCTCCGTGAAGAGAAAGTCACTAAAATTAGTAAAGGGTGGTTAAGGATTTTTGTCACGAGCGTTACAAGCCTTGGCTTGGGCGTTACATGCAGCCTTTGGACGGATGCATAGTAGAAATAAGGTACCGTAGGACAGTATAAGGCACAGAACGTAAGAAGATGAATAGAATGTCTATGTGTGGGGAGAATTACATTAATCCCCAAGTCTTGGATATATGAGCAACAATAATCATGAATTCCGTTTCCGTGACTTAGGTAAGCTATAGTTTTAGGGTAGAACCACGAAGCCTTGAGCGGGATTTCCCTATCGGTGTAAATGTGAAACACTTAGGCAATTCATTTATCTGACGTCGAGCTAAGCATCTCTCAAGCCATCAAGAAGCCCAAGGCCCGTTAGCGACAGAGCTCCAAGACTGTTTAACTAGTGGTGTCGCGAAACTCCAAAAAGGAATTCCGCCACTCCGCTTACCTACCAAGCCTTGTCCCTCACGATCCTTCTCGCCAAGTAAGCCACCGGCCCCCTCCACCGCGCCACCAATTTGCAACACATATAATCCATCTTGGCCTCACGGCAAGCTCGCGGCGTAGTCAAACACTCAACACTCAATCAATATGCTCTCTTTATTCCGGATAATGAATCCAATCAATTTGGCTATACAAGTAATAATTAAAAAGTCTTCCGCATAGCCATTGCCACAGAGGATGGAATGTCTGTCCCACACTACAACACGAAAGCGAAGTCAACCTTGCGAGTTGGTATCTGGCCACGGAATGCAAGAGAACTAGACTTTCCGCTCCAAGGTTGTGACGCCTGACTTCTCGCCGCCAAATGCATCGTGCTCGTGGATCTGCTTCTCGACGGCCTCGACGGCCTTGTCGGCGAGTTCTTTGTCCTCGAACACTGTTCCAAAACATCAGCATCTGTATTCTGTCGTCTTGTGAAATGTGGAGTAGGGCACTTACGGAAAGCAAGCTCTTCGAGTGTACGGCCGTACGTCTCGGGGTAGAAGAAGAAAATGACCAGAAACTCGACAAAGATCCAGCCGCAGTAGATGGCAAGGAACTTCCAGCCGATAGCCGTAAGCGCCTTAGGGTTCACATTGTTAGAGAAGAAACCTCCGGCTTTGCCGAAGAACTGCTCGATTCCGATACCCATGGTGCGTTGGGCGTACGGGAAGAGCTCGACAAGGTAGGCTGTGTCATAGTCAGCGACTGAATGTCAGAGAGTTAGAAAGAGGACGCACTGTAGGTTAGGGAGTTGTTTCCGATGTTGTAGCAGGGCGAGTAGGCGAAGTAGAAAATCAGGGCGGCGATGGAAGCAGCGTGGTTCTTCGTCTTGTGGTCTTTCGCGTACTGCAGGCGCTGAAACGAAATCGTCATCGAGGTGAAGACGGCCAACATGCTGAGCGCTGAAAGCATGAACATCCAGCGTCGCTTGAAGCGCGGCACAATCAGAGCAATCGTCACGCCGTTGATGAGACCCCAACATTGGTTGGCGACGTTGATGCGCGTCTTCGCGTAGTTGGTTGTGTAGCCCATCATCTCGAATAGCAAGTTGGAGTAGTAGGAGAGGAGCGTGTTTCCGCTCATCTGCGTAAAAAGACCCATCATGAAGGCGATGAAGACGCGGCGACGCATACCAGCGGTGCGGACCATGTCCATCCAGGACTGCTTCGAGTGCTCGAGCTCGAGCTTGATGGTTGATCGGATCTGCGCCATTTCGGCCTGGACGATGGCGGATGAAGCGTCGCCTTCGGCGTGGTACTTCGTCAGGATAGCGAAAGCCTCATCCTCACGGTCTTTGCTGACGAGCCAACGGGGACTCTCAGGGAGAAAGCTGTCGCATATTAGCCTTCAATCTACTGTTGATCACGGTGCACCTACGGGATGCTGCAGATCTGCAGGAGGGACGGGCAAATCTGCAGTAATGATGGAACACGCCAGCTCCAGTCTCCTGCAATGTCGACAGTCCTGATGGAGATACCAGCAGCCATGATAGCTCCGACAAAGTAGGAGGCGTTGAACAACGAAGTCAGGATAGCACGTTCCTTAGGATAGCCAAGCTCGCCAATCATCGAGGAACCAGAAATAATGCAGAAGAGAATGCCCACTCCGAGAAGCATGCGAGCAATGATGTACATAGCGACTAAGTGAGGAGTGATTAGATCCATGTTCTCGTCCAAAAGGGGGCATGTTTGCCTACCGTGCTGGGAAAACCCCTGCAGAAGTGCGCCAATAACCATGACTATGGAGCCAACCATGATGGACATCCTTCGGCCGTATCTCTGGTTGAGCCACGGAGCGATTGGCACAGCGAGAATGGAGCCGAGATTGTAGCAGGACGAGATGAAGCCGAGCATACCGGCCTCGATGGCCCATTTGCCCTTGCTATCCTTGAGTCCGTTGCCAAAGTCTGCATGTGTCAGATGCTGGATTTTGCAAGTCTCGGGCAGCTCCCGTGGAGGAACATACACTTGTTGAAGGGCTGTGAGAACTGCAGCGTGTTGATAAGCTGAGAGTCAAAGCCAGAAGTCATCTCGACGCCCATGCAGCACAGGAACAGCCAGAAGTACATAAACCGCAGGTTCGGCTTCTTATACCATGGTACCTTGTCCTCCGCGACCATACGCGTGAGGACCGGGTCTGAAAGGCCGATTTGCACCATTGTGTCGAAAGGTCACGTTCTCGCGTTTGGTGGGAATGCCGTCGTCTGCCTCGGGTGACAGAACTTCTGGTAGTGGCCCAGATAGAAGGGATACGGTGCTTCCATGGGTGAGGATTCTGCTAGTCTTATGTATATCGTGAATTCGTGGCGGAAACCCTGCCCGCATTTCCCGTACCAAGCGCGAATATTGCCTTAGACGCTTGGCGCTGAGCGGAACGGGGTAAAGGGACCAGCACTATACGGATAAATTGCAGAAGCGCCAATGGCAGGCCGTGGACGCTGGCCTACGCTGGATGAATCCAGATTGCAGGGCCCCAACCCACGAGCCCGGACCAGGCAGTGGCCATACGGGACTCAATCCTGTCTATGTCC
Organism: Clohesyomyces aquaticus; assembly: GCA_002105025.1. Taxonomy (NCBI): domain Eukaryota; kingdom Fungi; phylum Ascomycota; class Dothideomycetes; order Pleosporales; family Lindgomycetaceae; genus Clohesyomyces; species Clohesyomyces aquaticus. The sequence continues at coordinate 54,552 of MCFA01000135.1, read as the reverse complement.
AACAATTAACCTGGGCTTCGAGAATGAATCTTGTATAATCGGCTTCCCAGGTGTTGGTCGCCTGGTCGCATCGGACTCCTACATTAGCCAAGAGGCGCCGCTTTGGGCGGTTTCTGCAGGTCATGTACGTCCAGGAAGGTCCTCGACATCAAACACCAACGGAGTCCAGATAGACTGTGTGCGGCGTAGGCGCCGCCAGCCAATGAGAGCTCGAGCCCGGAATCCCCGTGTTCCCCGCAGTCTCACACGTAGTCCTCCAATGAAGTGCCGAACGAGGCGTCGGACCGCACCGGTCCTAGTTAGAGCGTGGGAGTACGAGGCTCTTGCCCACCCTTCGTTGTAACCCTCGCCTGGAGTACGAGGAGGGGCAGCTGCGTCAGTCTTACAGAGCAGCGAAGACAAAGCCCATACGGACCCGAATCGCTTCAACATGTGGGCTCCCTGTAGCGTTGATCCGGTGTCCAAGTCCCTGGAGAGTATGGGTGGATACCATAATAAAGACGAAGTGCTATATTGCCGGTCATCGCGACGATTTTTGGGGATTTCGCGGCTCTCGCGTCTGCCATCAGGCCCGGCAACCAGCAATTCGTCCTGGCTGTCTATACTCACACCCACTTATAGCAGTGGTCATCTGATTCGGCCAGGGCGTCAGCACCGCAATTCGCTCGAATGAGTTGTCCGCTCGTCCGGCTTCTCGCAACGACAGACCGCGCCGCACAAAGCTAGAGCCAAATGCAATCAAACGGCAATTCTCGATGGCAAATTCCTTTCTTTGTTAGGACGAGACAAAAGACAAGAGTTTGCCAAGGCAGTCGTCGCGAAGCGCCTTCGAAGGTAACACGCCAGTGCACCGTAGTGGTGGGGATTTGTGATCTCCACTGCCTCGGCCGGGGTGCGGGGTCCGTGCATGTACGCCCCGATGAGATTTTCAGCGGCATCAGTGTTATATTCGCTTTTTGCGCCGGGGGTGAAGACCGAAAGGCTGGATCGGGGATTGGTTCGTGGACCAGGAGAGCGGTTGACCAGCGATGCGTGCCTGCAAACCCACTACCAGCGTGTCCAGACACCTGGGCTATCTCGCTCCGAAATATCCCGGCATCCGAGTACGGCCCTCCGTCCCTTGACTCGCATCGCCATCCGCAGCAGCGATGATAGAATGCGATCCCCTTGTGACTTCCAAGGTTGGCTTCGTTTTCGCGGATAGCTGCCCCCCAGGAAAGCTAGGTAGGTGTTCCGAGCATGCGTCCCGAAGTCTTGGGATTCCATCTAGAACGAGAGGAAGAATCGCGAGTAGGTAGGGTCTGCATGTGCACGCGCTTGACAGCACCAATGCCGCGACGTTCCGAGATGATTTGCCCTTGCACACATGGACGTTTAGTTTGGCCTTCGGAATCCTCGGAATCGGAATCCCGCTGGTTGGATGTAGGAGGTTTCGATGGATTGGTATTGGGCCCGAACACAACATGTGTACCAAGTTGGGACTTTTGGGCGTCGAAGGTCGAGTTTGGGAGGGTCAATTACTCATTAAGATGTTTTCTGGCGCCGAGGTTGGCAATTGTCAGCAGTGGTTACAAATCGTTGGATTTGTAAGATGACGCTAGCTTGTCGCGAGCCATGAGAATCATAGGCTCTGTGATTGGAAGACACTGGCCCTGAGCAGCTCGATAGAGTAGGAGATTGGGATTGATCTTTCACAGCCGAATCAAATGAAATTATGGAAGGAACTACTTCGTTGTTTTCGAGGGTCGATTCACCGATTCTAACTTGTGAAGTAGGAATCAATCTCGTCAGCATTTGGGTCCGGGGACGTCAAAATGGCGCTGGGCGCAATGAGCGCAGCGTGGTTTACTTTACTCTTATAGGAAGCCTTCGCCATGTGGAAGCTTAACCTCTATACCGGGAAGTCTCCACATCCACACTGGCAGTTGGAAGTTTAGTCGCCTTGGACTCAGGCAGGGCCGAAAAGGGTCCCATTTCTGATAGATGAAGCGCGAGGATAGGTAGGTCCGCTATTCTCTATCGTTCATACGAGCGTCATATCATCGGGTAGGATTTACGATGGACTAAGAAAAGGGATCTTGAGATTGTTGGCGACGAAGGACGCGCGAGCTGGGTGCAGTGCCTGAGTATTTTCACGCACACAACTATGCTACATGCGGGGAACTTCGTGGTTTGTCAATCCCGTATTTTGCAAATATCATCTGCAGTCTTTTTGAGCAGGAGATACGAGAATTGACAACTAAGTGAGGTGACGCTTGCAGAACAAATATTCCAGCGATTCCGAGTGCCCTGAGAGATCAAGATGATCGGTGGCCTTATAAGGCACAGACTTTGAAGCTCCCCAGCAAGCGAGGGTGAGATCTGTTACGGGAGCAGCGGCCCGAAATGCGATGTCCTGGCGAGTCGGTCGAGCGCGCGCTTTGCGCTGTTGGAATTCGCGGGGCGTAAGTGTAGTAAGACAAAACGAAGTCGAACTAACAAAGTTGGTTGCCTGGGGAATAAATCTCGCACCTGTTTTCATTGCCGATGAGAATACTGCTTACTGTGAGAGAATAGCCGGCTTGCGAAAGGAGTAATCACTCTTGCATAGCCACTAGATATTCGTCGTGACTACAGGGCCATGCCTAAACTGGAGAGATAAATAAAATGGCCTGGGAGAGAGAAATCTTCTAGTTTGCACTAACGACTTGTGCTGCGTTGCGAATTAAAATATGCCTCAATTGAATTGATTTTGGCATATAATGAGGTTCATAGCTTGTTCATGGAAACCCCATTTTCCTGTGCGACTGTCGGTTTGGGGAATGACTAGTTGTTACCCTCAGCCATTCGCGCACACAAGGGAGCCCCTCAGATACCCCAAGATGTATGTTGATTTAAGGCTCAAATCGAAGCAATGAGTTAAGTCTTGTAGAAGCCTTTGTCCAACGAAGCATTCGCTTTCTTAACGATATTGTGCCATGTCAAAAGTTTCTTTGTCGTTTAATTCCGCGTCGACGTGTGAGACATGGAGCTCCTCCTACGCACACGGCGATGGAAACATCTTTGCGATAACGTCATTGATCGGTGCGGAATGGCATCCTGGACATCGGCAGTACTACAAACTGTTAGCTGATAGAATCGGTGGCCTCCTGGCATTACAAGTGTACCTTGGAAGCTCCTGGCAGGCTTGTGGCGGTGCCTTCATATTCCACGCACTTGACCAGTGCTTCTTTTGTCACCGCTGCAGTGCCGTCGATTATTATCTGTTCGATGCACTGACTGGAATTGATGACATCGAGGCAAGCGTATTCGTCCTTGGGGCATCCGTCTTTGAGTGCTAGTGCCACTCCAAACGCGCCCAGTATCAGGAAGAACAACGACCCTTGCATCCTCAGACTTTTGTATCAGAAAATGATGTGTATAGTTTTCTGCTGTGGAGGTTCGTGAGTACGAGGTCGTCGTGGGTTCGTCTGGACACCGTATATCATCCTCCCGGAACCCCATCATGTTGAGGAACGCACGGCGAATATATATACTAGCCAGCTAGGGTCATATATTTACACGAGGGGTGAAATGCACCGCCCCACCTCGGCAAATGCGGTTTGGTCAGCGCCCCACGCCTTGTTTTGTTGAATCCAATATCAGATTGACCCAGATATGTGGATTTTGTGGACTTTTGTAAGGATATATAGTGATGCATCTACAGTTACCGAGAAGATAACGCAACTTCAGAACGCTGTTCATTACGGCAATCAGTATCCTGAGGCCTGACAGCCAATGAAACGAGGTCAATGTCTGTCACCTGGAGTCTCGGGCGGTGCATGCTGTTACTTAAGTTTGAGGGAATATCGCTGGCCTGGATGGCTTCTCAAGCTCGATCTTCACGACATCGAGTCCCTCAACTTCATCTGCCACCATGCGCCGGCCCATCCTTTTCGCGCTATTGCTCGCGGTACGGAGCAATGCGTTGGTCCGATTCCATTGCTCGCAACTAGTGACCGAAAGACTCGATCCGCTGGTTACGCCTGGCATGGTTCCATCTCCACATGTGCATCAGATCGTCGGAGGTGTACGTGTAAACTTCTGTTCGACGTGTTCACGTTACTGAAAGCCGCAGAATTCATTCAACGCGACTATGCATCCTGAGAAGGACATGCCCGGCGAATCAACTTGCACAAGTTGCCAATTTACGGAAGACTTCTCGAATTATTGGACAGCGGTCATGTTTTTCCGCGCACAGAACGGATCGTACAAACGCGTGCATCAGCTAGGAAACAATCAATTCACCACAGCCAACGGCGGTCTCACCATCTACTACATGCAAGATGCGATATACGATCGTGCGCAAAAGTCAAAGGTCACAGCCTTCCAGCCAGTAAGATCCCCCAATCCGGCATAATTCCCCACATCTGTTTCGTATGTAACATCACTCAGGGCTTCCGGATGTTTGTCGGCAACGTAAACGCGCGCACATTAGAAGAAGCAGCCCGCTTCCGCTACCTCACATACACTTGTCTCGACACCTTCGTCACTCGCGCCCCCGAAACCATCGCGTTCCCCAAGCGCCACTGCAAAGAAGGCATCATGACAACTCTACGCTTCCCCACCTGCTGGGACGGCAAGAACCTCGACAGTCCTGACCATATGGCACATATGAGCTATCCCGAGACCGGCACTTTCGAAAGCAACGGACCATGCCCTGCATCACATCCAGTCCGCACTGCGCAAGTTATGTACGAGGTAGTCTGGGACACAAAGCCGTTCAATGGCCTTCCCTGGCCTGAGGATGGCAGCAATCCTTTCGTTTGGTCATTTGGCGACGCGACCGGTTACGCCAATCATGCAGATTACGTGTTTGGGTGGAAAGGCGATGCGTTGCAGCGGGTGCTTGATTCACCTTGTCATTTTTCGACCAATTGCTCGGAGTATGGGTTTAAGCTGCAGTCGATTGCTAACATGAATAAATGCGTACAACTGCCTGTGGTGGATGAGGATATCGATGGATGTAAGTTCGGACGAAAGTATCCGGGTTGACATTTACTCAGATCTAACCGTATATGATAGGGTTGCCGGCGCTTCCTGGTGGCTACCAGTCTCAATACGGACCGACTGCGTTGTGAGTTTGTTGCCGATGGGATATGCGGATGCCTTAGGAGCTTGGATAGCTTCGTAAATTTCTTGGATAACAAGGTCCGCACAGTTTTCTTCTACAAGTTCTTCTTGTTAGAGCCGAAAACTCAGAACCTGCATTGACTTTTTTATCCAACATAACGCTAAAGTATACGGTAGGCAAACCCTGAACGAGGGCCCAGTTCCGGAAGCATTGGCAGCATCGAGAAAGTTACCTGATGCAGGGCGGTACGTTTGCTCCTATAAGAGATTATTGGTGGATATCATGTGCATCGCACTTTTCTCCAATCTCATGTGAAAGCGAGGTCATGGGGAACGGCAACCTTGGGATGGACCCGTCAGCGCTGGGAATCAACGCCGCACCTAACCCACAGTACCTGAAATCCACCACATCTATTTCCGGCATACATTCAAAGTCTTTTTCTCCCCCTTTGGCAAACGCGTATTTGGAGTATAATTCGACGAAAGCTTGAGCTTTTCTATGGAGTGAGCGGCCATTGGGAGTCGACTGGAAGACTGACCATTGGCCCGCGATGGAAGTGTCAACATTTTTAGCGTCAAAACGTGAATGTTCGTGTCTTAAAGAGCCGACCGTTTGGCAACACACGTGTAAGGAATTTACTTACCTCGAAATATGTCTACTTAAAACATCTTACCAAGTATACGTATCGACTTCCAGTTCAAACACAGTCTTGGCCCTCTTCGAAGCCCCCACTACCGCAGCCCTAAGATTGTCGCACAGTCCTCCGGGCCTGAAAACAATCACACTTACCTTATGCCAGCTAGCGTGTGTTTCGTGGTCCAGTAGTTCATTCAAGTCAAACCTATTGCCAATGCTCACGTCTTTTTCTGCACTACCGCGCAGGAAAGGATCCATCTGTTCGGGAAGACACTGCGCCTACTAATTTATACTCCTTGCTAGCTTCACGTTGGGGTGCCCCACTGCCCACGGTATCAAGGGTGTAACACCAATGCCACCTCCGACGACTAGGAGCCGATCACAACGGAGAAGATCGCGAGTTGAGTTGTTCGGGTACGGTCCATCCAGGAGAGTAAGGAGGTTTCTTTGGCTAGTGGGCAGTTGCGTCACGCCTTTAGCCTCTTTGACGAAGGTGACTCCATTTGTTGGGTGACTTTCGGCAGAATGGGTTGTTATTGCGCTCACCGTGACGTTGTTGTTCTTCTCCCATTCGCTGTGGATGAGGAAGATTTCGTAGTTCTGCTTCCGGACGTACAGGCCGCTAGCAAAGGCGAGGATTATCACAGCAATGGTGGCCATGGCGCCCCAAATCCACCAATTCAGCTTGGAAGAAGAGGCATAGTAGATTGGGATGGCGATGAGTGAGTGTAAAAAACGTGTAGGGCAAATATGCGGGCTATCCATCGATCTAGTAGAAGATGAGCCGAGTGGGGCCAGTTTGTAAGCTAAAGAAAGAAGTTGTTTCGGGACGAGAAGAGAAGAACGAGAGGGGCAAGGGCAAAGGCGAAGACGCCAGTGCGATAGAATATGTACGCAGTAAGCTCCTTTTGGGAAGATGCAAACCACGCGCTAGGCTGTATAGTTTTTTAGTTCACTTGTGCGATTTGTCGCGTTAGCAAAACTTCGATAATTTCGTCTTACAAAGAGAGGACTTGATGAACGTGGGTATAAAAAAAGAATTACTTACAGAACACAGTAAAATATTGAGAACGAAGAACATGATGACATAGAGGCTCTGCTCAATGGTCGGGACATTGCCCAACAAGTACGGAAGAGGGTGGACTTGGAAATGACCAAAGACCCTGCGATTCACGAGGTGTGGATTAATCCTAACTAATATTCCGGACATGAAGGGTACATATCCAAGCCAGGAGAAGACAGTGGGTGTGCCAAAGCCAAAAAGAAGTGGTACGATGCTGTTCTCTCATATTTGTACCTTTGGCTTTCTATGATTACGCAACCAAGGACGAAGGTAACATACCCATAGCGCGATTCAAAAACATTCTCTCGTTAGAGAGCTTCCAGAACGTTATACTGCATTTTCCAACTCATCTCTGGAACAAGCGCCGTAGTATTCAGATCTGTAACAGTGCCCAGAAGCTGCATCTTGGGCGGCTTTGTTACACGCAGGCACGCCTCAGCGTAAGTCGATTTCGGGGCCACATTGGCGTCACCAGTGATTTGGGACTCCCAAAACGCCTCTAGCCATGATTCTGGATAATTGAAGTCGGCACATTTTGTATGTATACACCATGCCATCGTGGTAAGCTAATTGATACCGTCGGCTCGGCATGTTGGAGGGTTAACAGGATCGGTGCCCATGTGCTTCAAGCCGTGAGAATCCATGTCAGCGGAACATTCCAGTATGAAGGAGGAAAGGGCACGGTGGTATGCTGTGGCACCGATTAGGTTGTATGGCAGAAGGCCATATCCGACGAAACCTCCAGCGATGGCGGGGTTAGTGAAGAGCCAAAAAGGAGCCAAGAATGCCCCCAGAACAGCCTTCATGATTTCGATTGACCCAGGTCGGTCTCGGTAATGAAGAAGGATCAGATAAAAGAAGAGTAACACACGTGTCGTGTTTTTCAAATGTCATAACTATATATCCTGGACAAGAGCACGTTTGAGCACATTTCTGCACCGCGTAGACTAGTTTTGCGGGCCAACCCGGCAGATCGCTGGCATAGGTCCACATCCAAGGAGCTTCGGATAATTTGGATTAGTCTACCATATTCTAGAGTCACAAATTCCTAGTCCCTTCAGCACGCGCTAGATTTCCTTCTTAAGCTTCCCTCGCGCACTGCCTAGGCTGCAAGTGGCATAGCTCACGAAAGTCTCCGTTTGGATAGCGCTTCTCCACTCAGCCCAGCAGGTATGAACATATCGCAGATAGTCTCCGAAGCAAAAATTGTCCGAATGAATGAGATACTGACCGCTTGAAAACTCTCCGCCAAAGTTCCGAGGATACTCTTACTATATGGCATATATAAATAGCCCCCCTTCTCCTTGATCAGCATGTCTTAAAGGTACCGCCCATACAATCACAAAATACCACAACAAAACGAACACCAAGTTGATCCCCATACAATGGACGCCGAATTTGGAGCCGCGCACTTCGACAGAGTTGCATCAAGCTACGAAGCAACGGATGCGACCTCTAAAATCGCACGTGAACTGCTCGCATTAGCGCCGCCCATTTCGGCAAAGTCGGCAGTGCTAGACAACGCTTGTGGACCAGGAATCATCACGAGCGAGATCAAAAAGCAAAGTCACTCAGCGGATGCACGCATTTGCGCGGTTGATATTTCCCCGGCAATGATCGAGAAGGTGCGCGAGAAAAATTTGCCTGGTGTCGAAGCTGGCGTGATGGATGCCCAAAACCTTAACTTTGCCAACGACATCTTCACCCACTCGTTCACCAACATGGGGATCTTTCTCTTTCCGGATCCTGAGAAGGGAGCCGTGGAGATCTATCGCACCTTGAAACCCGGAGGCATCGCAGTCGTCACGTCCATAAAGCAGGCTGGGTGGATCCGCATTTTCCAGAGCGCGCAGAGAGCGGTGAAACCTGGGGTTCCGTTGTGGAACGGGATGTTGTTGGAGGAATGGAGCACCAAGGAGAAGCTCCAGAGTGTCATTGAGGCTGGAGGGTTCAGGAAGGAAAATATCGACTTTGGTACAGCGGGGTCGGTCATGCCCGGATCCATGATGGGGAGCTTTCTTGAATCGATAAAGGATAAGGCTACATCGATGATAACCGAGGGCTGGAGCAAGCAGGAGCAAGATGGTTTCGATGTGGCTTTGCAAGTTGAACTGGAGAGAACACCGTCGCAGAGCTTTGAGATCGAGACCTGGGTCGCAGTTGCGAGGAAGTAACTAGATATAGTTTTATAGACGGAATGAAACACCCGGATAGCGTTCGGAGGACCCTTCTGCCGGTGGCCCAAACAGCTTCGTTCTGCCGGAACTGGACTTCGCGATTAGACCAGTAGTATAGTACCAAGGCTGTTGGGAGTATCAGCTTTCCGCCAATGGTGCTTTTTCCCGACGTTGGTAGTCACTCTTTTCTTCGATATATAGGTCCCGATGATGGTTTTACACCGTGTTATTACTCCATTAAAATTTTTCTCCTTCGGCCTCACAGAGAATCCTCCGCCACGCTCGGCATTCCTGCCATGAGATCCGTTGACCAAGCACTTGGCCCTTCAGCATCGCATCACATTACGTGTCATCCAGTGGGTCTGATTTCGATGTGTGCAATGACCCTCGTGCGCGGCATTCTCATCAGCTGTACCTCAGTAATCCTCATATGTCACGACAGGTAATGGGAATTAGAAGTCATTACAGAGTATGCTGAATATTGACTCGGGCTGAGGCCGGTTGGTTCAAGGATTGGTCAACCAGTGCCACGATTGACAGCATTGGCACTGATCTTTCCTAATCACCTGGATGCTTTCCTTTTTTACCAAAGGATCACAGGAGAGTACTCGTGTTTCAAGGAGCCCCTCATGGAAGAATTATATTGTCGCCCCTCAACTAAAACCGCAATCTTTTTATTCAGTCCGTTCTTGTCATATAAGAAGATGGGATTTCATAGATGCAGGTGTTAGATCGGTGGTATATTGGGACGTTTCCTGCATCACTCGGTTCTCGACGAACTATTCCCTCGACCGAGTTTGTGAAGACGTCATATCCGACCACGAAACTCAATCGGCAGGACCGCAATTAATAGAACTCTTAACTTATAGCTCCCTAGCAGGTCAGCATCGTGAGAAACCATCACCCTCGGTCGCAGCGCGTTCAACAGGACGTACTACGGTTGAGTACGTTCCACTTCGTACGGTCACGTGTACCGTACGTACGTACAGGCTTTTTCAACCATACAGTACAGTAGCCGTACGCAGGTGAGGCTCAAAAGTATAGCCGTATATGGTTAAGTATATGGTTAAGATGGAATTTTTTAAGGTTTAGTTCATACATGGCTCGTAGGAGAGGGAGAGGTTGGCTAAGGTGAGATGACGTAGCGCCTGTAGTGTAACTGTTAGAGCTGCTGTATAACAAGCAGAGTTTTCTTAATTACCTACCATGACAGAGAGATGCCTTTCTCAGAGCCTTCCCTCAAAATTACCATCTCTATCCTAGCTCTTCTGATCCCCATCGCCTATCTCGTCAACAGTCTCTTTAATAACATTAACGCGTCAAAAGACGACAGTCATTTGTAGGGAGACCCTCTCACTTAGTGGCGCGAGGTTAGTCGTATAACCTACCCTACACTGCTTAAAATCGCCGTTGATTTCCTCTATATACCAAGCCCCAGTTACGACTGCGAGAGGGCTTTTAGTAGAGGCTAGAGAACTGTTATAATTAATAGGAATTTCCTCTCTGGGGTAACGATCGCGGCGCTTTAATTGCAAAAGAACTAGCTCCGTTAACAAGTAGTATACAGTAAGCTTAACAACCTCGCGGACTAAATACGAGGTAGAAAAGAGCAAAAAGAGCCTTATACAGTTAGTACGTTACTCGAACGTACGTATAGTACAGAGGGTTCAACCGTACCGTAACCATAACCGTACGTCAAAATCTGGTCAACCGAACAGTACGTACGTAACCAAAATCTGAGACGCACAGCAGACTGATTGTGTCAACCGTACAGTAATACTTCCTGTTGAACGCGCTGCTCGGTCATATCATCGAGGATTTCATAGCGCCGCGGTACGGTAACCAAATTTCTGTTACATTTTCTAGGGAGTTGCTCACAGAGGACGTGGTTTCAGGCATCTGCAAAGGCTTATTTACTCCTGAAGATTTGGCTCCGCGATCTTGGCGTAAGCGCGTCCTGTTCTTGGGGATACCCTCGTCCGTTTTCCTCAGTCGTGACTGCAGTACAGCTATTCTCCCGGACAATCCCGATAAATTGGCCAACTTCCTACTCGCCCGGGGTCGGACCAATACATCCCTCGCGACACATTCCACGGTCCTCTCATGGGTAATAAAACCTTGCCCGCAGCCCCTCAACGTGTACAATGGACGAAACCCGCTAACTTGTAATTCAGGTGAGCGCTATTGAGACGACACGGACTTGCGTTCATACGGTGCGGAAGAGCGCTACCAGTATCTAATGCGATGATGTAAGCAGCCAGAGCTACGTCACATGACTGTACATATCCTATGACTAAGCGCGATCAAGCACTAGTTACAAGAGCCTCTGATTTGTACGATACACACACAAGACAGAACAACACAGAACACATGGGAGCTACACACAATATACACGAGAACACTCAATTCACCTATCATCTTTGCTCCACTATCTCTAGTGACACCTAGTCCCCACCTGCTTACAGATGAATATCTCCTCCTTTCCAGTGTAACACCTGGGACACGGACATGCACTCTCCCTGTATCCTCAGTTTCTAGTGCCTGCCTTCAATGCGAACTATGCTTAACGGTCGGGGCCTTGCCCTCTTCCTGGTGATCAATACCTGGAAATCTTACTGTGTGGCCACTGAGCATCTCCAGCCATCACTACATGCCTGTGTCAGTTCGCGTCTCTAGCAACACTCTTATCGTGCTAACTGGACCCCAGTTCCGCACGTTTGCATCTGTCCTTCCAAACATGGTGCTTTGCCCAGGTGATGCTTAATCTACCCTGTCATTGGGCAGCTACTATTCAGCGCAGGAGGGCCCTCTCCAGCCGAAGTGTATTGTGAAACCCGAGACCAGCATCCAAGTCTCGAAGGCCGTCAAGGTTCTGACGAAAACTCAAGCTACAAACAACCAATCATGTCCGTTTGCAGTGCCCGGCGGTGACCACACTCCATACACAGGAAGCGGGAATATTGACGGAGACATTACCATCGACCTACGCTCCATGAGGGGAATTACTGTGAATGAGAGCCAAGGTTCGGTGTCACTTGGACCTGGCCTGCTCTGGGGCGAAGTCTATGCAAAGCTCGATCCGCTGGGGATTTCGATGGTCGGCTGACGCTCAAATCTAGTCGAGGTTAGGGGTCTCGTCACAAGAGGTGCGAACACTGAGAAGAAGTAAAGACCTTGTGCAATACTAACGTGTGGCTTCCAGGTGGCATCTCATTGTTCTCGGGACGCTATGGACTTGTCTGCGACAACGTCATCAACTACGAAATCGTTCTTGCAGGCGGTCGCATCATCAACACAAATCAGCACCAGCACATCGATCTGCGAAATGCTCTTCACGGAGGCTCTAACAACTTCGGCATGGTGACTCGCTTCGACCTTGCAACCTTCGCCCAGGGCAACATCTGGGGAGGTGACATTTTATACGATTTCTCCACCGTCCCACAGCAGCTGGAAGCTTTCCTAGAATTTGGCTCTAATCAAAACTACAACGAGTACGCTGCGCTTTTCCAAGTCCTCGGCACCCAAGGTGGTCTCTACTTTGTACTCGGCAACCCGATCTACACAAAGCCAGAGCCCTATCCACCCGTCTTCGAAAAGTTCATCGCGATAAGCCCGCAGCTCTCTAATACGCTCCGCGTCGACAAGCTCGAATCGCTCACAAACGTTACCAGCTCTGCTGCGCAAACGGGTCATCAAAACGCTTTTATCACCACTTCTTTCGACAGTGACCTGGAATTCCTTCAATGGGTGGTGGGCTCTTGGCAGAATTCCTCCAAAAGATTGGACAAAGTTGACGGGATGTCGAACTCCCTGCTTAACCAGCAATTCACCTCAAAGGTCCTATCAAAAGCTGAGCCGCGGGGCGGCAATTCCCTTGGATTGGATTCTTCCAGGCCCATTGTTGTGTCGCCCTTGGCAGTGACATGGACTTCTGCGGCGGACAATGGCATCGTTATGAGAGCGGGAACTGAGTTCATTAACGATGTTGAGCAAGAGGCGAAGAAGCGGAGCGTTTATAGGAGTTTCGTCTATCTCAACTGTGCGAACGTTGGCCAAAAAGTGATTGAAAGGTATGGATCGGTTAGCAATGGGCAGATGTGGGCTGTTAGCAGTAAGTACGACCCACAGCGTGGCTTCCAAGACGCGGTGCCTGGCGGCTTCAAGTTGTTCAGACGATCAACGACCATATTTTTGTCTCGTTTTAGACGAGTCGCATCCGTGTAGAAATGCAGGGTCAAGCTAGAGCTAGCTACTCTTGCTGGGAATTCCGCTGGGGTGGGGCTGGACGGGAGTGCGGACGGGAGCGCGACCGCAGGACCACACGCTGGGAAAAGTTTTGCCTTGTCCAACTACTTCGTACTATCACGTAAATCAAATCCAAATCCCAGGCGTCATCCCTCTCTGCATTCATGCACCATTAAAATGCTTCCAGGCGTTTCCAGGAGTTGCAATCGTACTCCTCGGCAATGCGTCGGCCGCTACGCCGCAATTTATTTAGTCTTCGCCGCAATGAAATCCTGTGCGACATGCGCAAGAAAACCCGATGTCAGCATTTAGGACAGGTAAGATTCCGACACTTCTTCTTCACCTTCTTCGTGTACCTCATCGTCTTGACTTCGAAAGATTTCCTCTACGCAACAGAACAATGAGCATCATGTTCCCCTGGATTGATCACCCCGTGTCGCTATTCCTGCGGTCCTTCCTCACTTATGTGCTCATTCTGGCCTTCACGCATCCTAATTCGATCATCCGGCCCGCGTGTCTTCCAGTATTTGTCTACCACATTTGGAAGTTGCTAAATTCCTCAACCTATATTTTCTTTACGCATCCGATGTACTCAAATCTGCTTGGTGGAAGCATCTTCAGTGTCATGATACGGTATCTCGATACTGTAATTCTTCGCAAAACGAGCTACGAAGCCGGCGGCCCCACAACCACCGCAGAAGGGGAGCCATTGCAACTCTCTCGCACAAAAGAGTCAGATCGACGCTCGCGGACACAAGGAACTGTTTGCCAACGCATCTTGTTCGCCACATCCCATATTTTCAATAATCGACTCTCTAACACTCCCTGGGAAGTAAAGAACGTGCCTCACTTCGACGAAAATAACCCGACATATACGCCATCCAAAGGCGCATTCTTGCGCCAGAACGCATTCATATTATCCGCTTCCATACTCTTGCTCGATCTTAGTCGCCTCGCTAGTGGAGATCTTGCTGAGAATGCTATTTTTTTTGCCGATGCGAAGATTCCCTTCTTCACAAGACTGCAAGACGTAACCATCGAAGATGTTGCGATGCGGTTTATCACCACAATCTCTTCCATCATCATCACATATCTTCTCTTTCAAGCAATGTATACATGCGCGGCTATCTTAGCAGTGGGCTCAGGTCTGAGTACCCCGAACCGGTGGCGACCTTTATTCGGTAGCATCAGAGATGCGCGGTCACTGCGCCGCGCGTGGAGGTTTGTGTCTCTTCCAAAACCGGGATTTCACATACTCATCGCTAACCAACATTGCTATCCAGCCTTTTCTGGCACCAGGCCATGAGTTCATGCCTAACGGGCCCAGCAAAATATCTCACATTCCGCCTCTTACGGCTCCCCAGACGCTCGCTAATATCTCGCTACATCCTCACGACGATAGTCTTCGTACTCTCCGGCTGCATGCATCTGTGCGCCGACACCGCAGCCGGAATCCCGATTTCAGAATCGGGAGTGGTTCGCTTTTTCGCGACTCAGGCACTAGGACTTGTGATCGAAGATTTCGTTCAAGGGGCTTGGAGGATTGTTGAAGAAGAGGGAGGCAAGTCGTGGACACTTCCGCCGATCTGGAGAGCGAGATGGAAGGCACCCAAAAAGAGCGGTGTACGCTGGTGGCAAAAGGGAATTGGGTATGTTTGGGTGGTTGCTTGGTTGGCCTGGTCGATGCCGGTTTGGACGTATCCTGCGGCGAGAAGGAGCCAGGGGGAAGGTATACTGCCGTTCAGTATCTTGGAGCATTTCTCGAGGACGGCGTAATGGGAAACCGAGTAGTGCAGCTTTGAGAAGAACACGGCAATATGAATCCTGAATGCGATAGCTAATGAAAGTTCGAGCAACGCTGCCAGTACACCGATGGGTGCATAGTGTACGACAGCATATGTGGGAAAGCGACCGCTCTTGTGCCCCGTACTACGGTTTATTACACGACTAGCGCAAACTTTAAACCCACTCCAATATTTTCTGATTGAACGTTGCTTTAGAAGACCAGGAAACTGCATCCAGTTTGGCATGTGAACATCCAGGCTGCAACATGTTTTCGGCGTACCCGTACACCGCTATTTTGAAACCCTGCCCTAGCTATTTGGGCCGTTATAGAATCGATAAATTATGCGACCCTACAATATATAGGTACAATTGCTTTCCAGTGAAAGCTCCTATGGATGATTGAAGCCACTTATGTCCCAGCAGCGGTGGCAGACGGTGTAATGTGGGTGGCTGTATTGCTGGCCTTGATTCTGCCCCAGCAAGCATAGCTTACAGAAAAATCAACATCTTTCGAGAACCAGGATCATCTCTCCCACAATATTACTCGGGAACCCAGCTCGCGGTCGAAGGCCGCTTTCCGGCATGTTTCGGTGGCTAATGCGAGAACCCTCTGCACGGGCCAACTGCCACCGCCACCGGAACGTCAGCCTTGGAGTCAATGCCTTCATCGCGTCGTCTCCCTGCTACCAACCTACGACATCATCAACTCCATCCCGCCAAAAGTCGCCGATTCCAGGCGTATCACTATGGAAACCCCGAGCGGCGATGTCTCGCTGTCGCCTACGCCATTCTCGCCGAATGCAAGTCGGCAGCCCGTAAGATATCGCACGTCTTGCGATCATTGCCAAAAGATCAAAATCCGATGTAGTCAGGGCAAGCCCGCGTGTAAGAACTGCTTCAATAGGGCTATTCCGTGTGTCTATAGCCCAGTTCGGCGTATGGGTAGGCCAAAAAAAACGGGCAACCAACTCGCTCCACCACAGGAGACAACTTACGACGACTGCGACGACGACATTGGGGCAACAACAGACTTACCGCCACCATCTGCCGATCTGAGAACAAGTAGCAGCAACATCTCGGTATCCCGCAGCAGCGGGGCAACGACAGATGCGACCACCATAACGACACCCTCTAGTGCTGGAGACCCCACGACGCGGCAAGCCAATGTCGACATTTGGGACTCTGGACGAGCGGCCCGTATCGACCCAGCACTCAACCAAAATGTACAGGCTCCACATTCACTGAGTAACCTTGCTCAGACCTCATCGAACCCTTTCGAACCGTCATGGAGAAATCCCCCGCAAGCGCTTCAAGCCTTTCAAGCCAACGATGCGACCGCTTCGAATGCGTCATTGGTCGACCACGAATACATCGCTGTTCTCGCTGCACTCGCAACCCTTGAGCATTCTGTGGCAATGGGACCGCCAACCCCCTCAGTCGAGCTCGTTTTTCGAGCCGAGAGGGACTTCCGTACCCTAAAGAATCGCATCGTCGTAAGTCGCGACTGTGCGTCCTACGGCGACCTGCCAACGCTTCCGCCAGCCAATTCTCGCGCCCTCCTTATGCTTTCATTACTTGCGGAACACGTCGTCTCCATTCTTGAAGGCAAATTCCGTTCCACGATTAGCACCATATCTGCGCGCACAATCGACCCAGACGGACCCGGGCAAGCCCAAGATCATGAGCTGCCATGGGCAGCCTCTTTCACCGCCGGCGGAAACCAGCAAACGGCTGTAGCCGCGACCACACGCCGCCTCGAGCGCTCCTTTCGGGGCTTCATCGACCAGCCATGCGTGTTCCCGGTCCCGGGCGGCAAGTCCGAAATACGATTCGGCGCCCATGAACTCGCCATGCCAGCGACAGCGCGAGCGATAAAGGGAATCCTGCAAATCCGGCTTCGGAAAATGGTGGCTGCGCTCTTGGACATGCGGGCCGAGTTAGTGAGACTGGCCCGAATGCAGGTTGATGTTGCGCATGGGCTGTTGGACTGGGGGAATAGTGATGCACTTTTGCGTGGAACTGCAGCCGATTTCGTGCAAAACTTGATCAGGCGTTTGGAGGGTCTACAGGGCGCTATGGTACTGGTTGGATAGATTCTCATGGGGTGCGAGAAATGTTGATCAACTCAACTAGGGAGAGCGAGTGGTGACACTAACATGGTTTGAGTTATTTGTGCTACGGCGCGTCATACAAATGCGGAAAGGATTTTCGGGGAGTTGAGCGTTTGTAACGTTTAGTGTGCTGATTCATCATCGGCTGAACTGCCGGCTTTGTGTCCTGTATTCTACGCTGAAGGGTAGGTCAACTGGTGGTCATTTCACGGCAGACATTCAAGCCTACTCATTGATGGAATTCGGTGATGTTATAGCCTGCTTTTCTAACGACTTGTTCTTTTCGTACAGAGGTAGAAGCCAGCGAGACGCGATGCTCACTAGATACGGCATTCTCAAAGCTAGCAATTCTTGTTTCGAATCGGCACAGCCCAAGGCGCACTCATCACTATAGATCTCGAACTTGATATCATTCAACAGGACTTTCTTTCCTTATGGCAATAAAGATGGAATGATATATTCATTCGGCCTATGTGACCACAGTCACATCATTTCTGCCATCTTCAACCCAGCACACGCGCATCTACTACCCGGAGCCACCGATTCTCTCCACCTGTCCCAACAGCCGCAAGGTCCGTCCAGTAAGCTCCTTCACCCTCTCATGCCCCGCCTCTCTCAACTCCGCTGCTCCAAACCCCTGACTCTCCTCCTCTACATCCTGCAGCACAGCTCCCAGTCTCACAACAGACCACGACAGGGCCGCGTGGGCAACCGCGCGGATATCATCCTCCTCATCAAATTCGAGCGCACCGACTGATGCCCGTGCACCGCCACCGCTAAGCGGGTCCTCCCCTGCCGCGGAAGAAGACAAAGAAGACGACAAGAAAAGCTCATACAACGTCAACATGCGCTCCACGGCGTCGCATACGAAGCGCAACAGCGCGGGGCGCAGATGCGAAGTCGACCGCGTGCACCCGTTTAGCAGCTCCCATTGGTTTACGAGGGCCTCGCCGAGGACGAGGCGTTCGTCTAGAGGAAGGTTGCGCGTGAGAATGTGTTGGTGTTGTTGGTGCCGTGAGGAGGATTCTTGATTGTGCGGCTGTGTTTGGGGACCGGATGGGGGCGCGAAGGGCGCTTCGATCTGGCTGATGATGCGGACGAGTTGCGCCCAGCAGTTACAGGTTTCGGGGTTGGGGGGTTGGGATGTTGGATTGGACATCTTCATGGATCGGGTGGGAATGGTAGGGTTTTGTTGTTATATTCCAAGGTTGCATTGTGATTTGTCCACGGGCACTTTTCTGCTGAACGAGATTCCGGCGACGCCACATAAGTAGGCCTAACTGGGGTTAGCCTCGCTGCTAGTGCTGAAATCAACACTTGTCCACGGCCTTGTCCATCAAGCTGAAGATCGACATGTTAGATACGCTGCATTTTACGACGACTGTATTGATATCCATCGGTCATTTGGCTGAGAGCATCGAAGCATCGAAGAAAGGCAATTGCAGGGTTTGATATTATTACAAATTCTAAATGACCCGACCAGTGCGCCCACAGTCTTGATGCAGCCTTCGGATAGATACTGCCGCCACAACGGCCACCGCTTTTCCAGTGTTAGATAATTCAGTGCCGCCAAGGACTCACCCATGTCATGCTGAAAGTGTTGAAATCCAGCTCGGTTTTAGATACCACTTTCAAGATCTTGTTCGGCCTTGTTGCCACCTTCACTCTCTTGGGCCTTGACATCGGAATCAAGTTCCGGGGGAGCCAAGCTCCCAGGCCATTTGGCGATGAAAGACGACAGGAAAGCCATGCCAAAGAGGGCAATCACCATCGCCCAGGCACCGCGGAGGCCGACCATCCACGCCTGGCGTACACCATGTAGTGTCTCGGCATCGAATTTGTCCCTGATTCCATACGCCCCAACTTCGAGTACTGTGTGGGGAATGACATTCGGCGCGTACTTTGCCAGGTTCTTCAGTAGCAGGTTGTTCATTATGGAGTCGGAGACGGCGATCGCCATAACCGAGGAGAAAAACTGGGTCACTGAGACGAAGTCAGGGAACATTGTCATCGATGGCACGAGAGCTGTACTCACCACAGACGACCGAAAGAGCAAGCGCTTTATCCTGCATTGCGCTCAGGGCGCCACCAACAATGACGGGAAGCTGTACTACGGCACCAACGCCGAATCCAAGCACAAGTTGATACCCAATCTGCTTACCGATGTCCGTGTCAAGGTCGAACATGTACACGAGACCAGCGCCGATGGTAGCAAGAGCTGCGCCGACGATCATGAAGGGTTGAAATTTGCCAATCTTGCCAACGGCAATCGAGCAGGTCATCGAGGCAGCAGCTAAGATTTGGCCATGAGTTTGCAGCATTTCTAATGGGGGCTGGCCTTCGGTTGACTTACACACGGAGAGAATGATGGGGATTGTTCGAATTCCACTATCCCTTGGAGACAGTCCTTTGATCGCCTGGAAGTAAACAGGGATATTGTATACGACTGAGAAGTAAGCTCCATAAAGGCTATTGTCGCACATCTTAGTCCACAACGAACAGCTTGGTTTGGGAAGGGAGGACTGACAAGAATACGTAGGCACAAGCCGTAGTGATGCCTCGTATGCGAAGAATCCGCAAAACTAACATTGCACGGTCTTTTTGATACCACTCGTTGACTGTAAAGAGAATTGTCATCAGTGCCCAACCCACAAGCAAGCCGATGACTGTCGACGTGTTCCATGCTCGCGTAACACCTCCCCACTGAAGTGCGAACAAGAAACACAGCATTGTGCCGACGAATAGCACGAAGCCGAATGGATCGAAACTGAGCAGAATCTCCTGAAGTGGTGTCTTGTGTGCTTTTTTGATATGAGCCGGAGTGCGGAAGAAGATCAGAATGCACGCAGCCGCAACCCCACCGATTGGAAGATTGATATAGAAGCACCAACGCCAGGTAACGGAGTCAGTGAAGACTCCTCCGAGCAGTGGACCGATAACACTAGCGATGCTGAAGACAGTACCGACTCCGCCAACAATCGCAGGTACTTTCTCCGGAGGTGCGATGAAAGATGCGATTGCATAACATCCGAGGTTCGTTCCGGCCCCACCGGCACCCTGAATGGCACGTCCAACGATGAGGGCGGGGCTGTTGGGTGCCAAAGCACAGATGAGACTACCGATTTCAAAGACGGTGATGGCGGCGAGAAAGCTACCACGGACGGAGAAGTAGTTGTAGCACTTTCCCCAGAAGGATTGGAAGGCGGCTAGGGTGAAGAAGAACGCCGAACCATACCAGGCAACGTCGGCGAGCGAGTTGAAGTCGGTGGTGATGACTGGGACTGCGGTTGCAATGATACTCTGCCATGTCACAGTCAGTTGTCCGAAATCGCACCTGAAATCTTTCGAAAACCTACAATGTCGAGGGCAGTCTGTGGTGTGGATGTCAGCTAAACATTCCAGAATGCAGAGGGGAAGACTTACGAGAAACGAGCTCAGAAGAAGACCAAGAATGATGAGGGCTTGTTTGGCCGTTGAAGGATATTCGATTTCCGACTCTGTCTTCTGAGCCGCGACTGGTTCGTCGACGGCCCCAGTTGGAGAGTCGGCGCTCGCGCGTTCGTGTAATTCATTCTCCGTGGTAGACATGACGAATCTGAATCCGCCGCGATTCCAAATTTGAAGTATGCTAGTGGTGCGTAGGCGGTATGTCTAACATAAAGCTGATGTGTGTAAGATCAAGAGCCCACAAACGCGGGCGGCGTTTGTTAGACGGGCTGCTGGAGAAACAACCGCGGTCGCTTTAAGACGAGGAAAATTGATTTGCGGACCTACTGCACCAATGCGATTCCTCCTTAGTAACAAAGCAAGGCGTGAGTAAAGACTGTCGCCGTGGGGGAGAAAAAGTACCCGGGTCGGGCTTAATAATTTGGCAATTGCGAGGGACGAGAATAAGTTCCCGAGGACCCCAGTTATATGCTTTGTCACGAATTGCCCGATCTAGGCCAGGGGATTTATTCTTTGGTTCATTTCTCGAGCCCTTGAAAGTATCGAGGGTTGTTAATGTTATGTGCGCATCCTACGGGTACTTTTGAGGGACCTTGGGAAGTACCCGGCAGGCCTTTGCCGACCAATATTCCCCAACCAAAAGTCGCCCAGGCAGCAGATAGCGCGTACATGCACATTCAACTTGAGCATAATAAATCGCTCTTGCGTTGGATTTGTAATTGAAGACGATCATGGAAACATGATGGATCGGCGACAACTAGAGAGCTGCGCCAAACTCCGAACAAGATCTTGCATCAATCAATGTTTACCCGCAGCCGACAGAGCTGCACCATCGCGTCACCAGCTCGTGATTTCTGCACTCCAATGTGAGTCTAAAGACCCAGTTAGCACGCAAGGCATTCAGTTTTGTGGTATGCAGGAAAAGCACTAGCTAGTCCCTGTCCGTCGAACTCCTGCCAAATGCGCGACAGGCCGGACCTTGCATTAGTTCCTTTGTGCAGTGTTGCGAGATTACCAAACAGCTTCGGGTGTTTATCAGTGACTCTTAACGCTTTCTATGAGTGCCCCACTCACACCCCACTTTCACGTAGGCAACTATACAGCACGCAGATACGTTCGTGTGTGAAGACTCCTCACACGAGCCGTCAAGTAAGGCAATTGGGCTCTCGCGGTAGTCAACCCCAGCATCGGAGTAACGCAGAACATAATGAAATGCTGCACAGTCTCGATCATGGTCACGATATTCATGCAAGCATGCCCAGGCTCGTGTTTGATACAGGAGACATCAAGGCCACCAGGACTGTTATTATCTTTGCCAAACTTGTCAAAGTGTTTCGCCGTTCAAGTACGCACATAATTTCACTAATATTTGAATTCTCTACTTTCGAGGCCATCCCTTCGTATCCCTAATCCACTTTCCTACATCTCCTCAAGTCTAACATAACACTGAGTGGCTCTGTGGGAGATTCCATCCGTTGCAGCATGGCTGCTCAACTCTTTTGGTGTCTGCAGAAATTGGAAATTCCACACCGTCAGGGCCGTGAGTATCCTCATCTCGATGTAGGCAAGTCTCCTGCCGAAGCAGCCACGAGGACCGGCACCGAATATGAGTTGGGGGCCACTGTTGCCATCGAACTCGAGTCTAGTCTCCCCTGTCTTCTCATTGCTACTTTTCTGGACCAGCCACCGGTCTGGGTAAAACGCGCTCAAATCACGAGATTCATCCCAAGCCTTAGGCTTAGCGGCAGCCTTCGACGTAGGGCTTCTTTTGGAATCGTTGACCGGCAGAGCAGGTTTGTAAAAGCCTGGCCCATTGGAGACACAGAACACAACAGTGCCTTTGGGGATGTGGTGACCCAAGAGTTCTGTGTCGGTAACCGCTTCGCGTGTAACTGTAGTGGAGTGACACCGCAAGGCCTCCTCAACCACTGCTTCGAGATAAGGGTGTCGAGGATGATTCAGCTCTTCAAATTTAGGCTCACGCCGCTCCTCGACTGCCTTTCCGTAGGCACTGCGTAATTCCGAGCGAAGCCGCGACTGTACATCTTGATTTTCGGCTAAAAACTTGACAATCCATCCCAACGCGGCCGAGGTAGTGTGCAATCCAGCCAATGTGAGACCAAAGACCTGCCAACGGTCACGTAGTCAGCATATTGAACTTCGCAGCAGATATGGAACGAGTAATGCAAGTATCAAACCGAAGGAATATCACTGACCTCATCTCGAAACTTTTGGCCCCCATATTTCGGGCTTCGTCCGTGCTTCTCCGCCAGAGCAATTTCTCGGGATACCATATGATCGACCCCTGTTCTCACCGCTCCACGACGCACGTTTCTGAGCGATATCTCGATCTGTTCGCGGATTACTCGGTTCTTGGTGGCCATTACCCGCTTATAACGCGGGGTTTTAGTGACCCACCACATGGTCAGCTCGGAGATCCAGGAATTGACCGCCTTCTCGACATAATCTGTTCCCTCATGTGTGGCGGTGATGTAGGTGTCGACCGGGGCCTCAGGAAACTCGATGGCCCTGTTTTCGTCTCCAATGGACAAAGTCGCAGGGTCGAGACTAGAGATGCGGTCGATTTGCTCTCGCTGGGATGCATGCGGAAAATGGTCTCCAAACGTGAATTGAAGCATCGTATCTGTCGAAACATTGTTCAGATCCGTCGCAGCACTGAATGACCGACCTTGAGCCAGGCGGGCTTTGGTCTTCCATAAGCGAATCAGCTCCCCCACCGAAGAGTAAGCTGCAGGCCCCGCAAAGTTGTTCAGGAATGTCGGTGTCATCAGATCCTGAGTCCATAAACGTGCCTCTCTCCAAGTATCGTCTGTTGGCAAGGTGGATTGGAAGTGACCCAGCGGGGCCATGCCGCCTGAAATGAATTTCGATCGGTCGAACTCCTTTCGTCTTAGCATGATATCCTGTGACTCTGCAAAGTCGGCGAGAAGAACCCAGGGCTTGGAGAATGGGTTCACAAAAACTTGGCATATCGGGGAGTTGAGCTTATCCACCTGTTTTGCACACCAGAGGTTGAATTCTGACGTGATGCTGACCTCGCGCAACATGTCCAAGGCATCTCCGAGAGGGCGGTGGGTCGAGTCTCTGTTGTATGGTATTCCAGGAATGGGTTTCGGAATCAGCCACAAATAGAATGCGTAGAGAATGGTTGCCATCAAGGTCGTAATGAAGACCAAGCTATAGACCATTGTTCCCATTGATGACTGACCGGTACCGGTTGCCGATGATTCGTTCATGATGACTCAATTGTGCACAGTGAATTTTGACGGCTCTAGGACGGAGTTAGTTGACAAGGGGCTCGGTGAAACTGTAAAGCGGAATTGGAACTGATCGTAAGATATTCCTTGTGCTTATGCCTTGTATATGGTATTGCCATTTGTTTGCGGGGTCATCCAGTCAGTAATCAGTGACGCGACCTTTGGCCCGATATCATTCCAGGTTCCCCCGAGAAAACACGGCTGTCGAAGTGGCATGCCCGATATTGGCAATGGTTCGGCCGCATAGGTCACTCTGTTGGCCGTAGCCGTATCCGATCAGTTCTTCAACAACTCCCCGCAACGGCATGCTCGGGGGTTCGGGGCCGTATCGTATAGAGAAGGTAGTACATGGATGTCGTGATAGCACTAAACCGAGCTGAAGAAGAGTGGGGCTAACTTGTCTATAAAGTACCCGTCAGTGGTCGGCACTTTTCGGGCTCGCCGATGGAGTCGGTAACGGCTTGGGACGGTACAAAGAAAATGCACTTTAGAGTCTGGACGGGGCATAGATACGCGAAAGCGCCGTGGCCCGTCCCTCCCGCAAAAGCCGCCTCAAGCCACTAACGGGGTTGCACCCCCATATGCACGCTCTGTGCTAGCGCCATATGTCATTATTCCCCACTGGTTCATCTCCACGAATATCACACATAGGCCAGTCTGACGCATCACATTGTGAAAATAGCATTACCCGCTTTTGCCAGTTGATTATAATTCTATGATTTTGCACTTGGGCGTAGTCAAGCTCGGTCAATCCTACCTTAGTACAACCACAGTGGGTATGTCATTGCCTCTGCCCAAGAGAATTTTGATAGGAAAAGAGGCTAGGGAATAAATAGAAGGATCGGAACCCTGAGATGGCGAGCGAATCCTTCCGGAATCCTTCCCACGTCCCGTATCGTGCGCTTCTGTACCCCCACTTACAAGAGTATCTCCCATCGAATCCGGTAGACGATACAGTCAGCTTACGGGCCGGGGCCGGGGCCGCATGGGGAAAGGAAGTTTTCTTGAAACACCTCTAGAGATAGCGTGGGAAGAACCCACTGCGCAAAGATGCGCAGAAATCTGGGAAGTCATTGCCCGAAGTGGTTCGCGCTTAGAGAAGACTGTCGTTCGTGGCCTGCACATCATGTTTTTCGCGTGTCTTCCATCGAGTCGATGTTGACCGGAGCGGGATAATGCATTCACGAGCCTGCACTGTATCTGGGACGTCAGTGGCTGTTGCCATTATAAAGGTTGTACACTTCCTCGCCAAATGAAAACTGGATGTTTTTGCTCGCTCCGTCAAGTACCAAGGACAACCAATTCACCACGTTGCCCGCATTGAAACTTACTTGCATACGAGATGTTTAATTCACGCAAGCGCAGAGTCCGTTCGTGCATTCCGTGCTACACGAAGAAACAAAAAGTAAGGGCACATCAAGTCTCCTACGCCTCATACCCGCATTGCGCTACATGAGCGGGTAGATCCTCTACATCTGACGCACAAGGGACTAACGCCTTCGCGGCATTCAGTGTAGCCGCACTTATCCATGCGACAATTGTACGCGACGACGAAAGCCCGATGAATGCGCTTATTGCAACGGTGCCACGCGGACCCGAAGCCCAAAGCCCGTCGACGAAGCACCAGCAACCCTCGTCCTGAGCCCAAATTGTACCGCGGTAATGCTTGGTCCGCCGGCTGTTTCGGTTAACTCAAGCCATGCCCCATTTCGCCATCCTTCCCCAGTACATTCTTTGGCGGCGGTCTTTGGATACCATCAAGGAAGCGATCGCAACACTATCGCTGTGCTGCGAAGGGTGAGTGCCTTATTTGCATCTTTCATCCAACCAATCCCATCATCTCTCATTTCTGATAAAGATTTCTGCAGTTCTCTCTCGAAAACCGAAAAGAAACATACCAGAGTGGGATTGTTCCACTGCATGTCAGCCGGCTCATTCAGCACGAGCTTGCCAAGATGCCTAGGCGCGAGATTCTCGATTTTCTCATACAATACTACGTCTCCGAGATACATTGGTTCGTAGAATTCCCTAGCCCCCAGCCCGCTTCTGGATCCATATCCTTCTGCCTTTTGGATAGTACGTCATCATCGCGCTTCTCCCCGGTACCAAACCGCCATCACCACTTCCACCACTACTATTACTACTACTACTACCACGAGCTCTCAACAACTCGCTACGTCTTAATTACTACTCTTACCGCCTGTGGCGGGCGACAACGTCTCCCCCCGCCTCTCCCCCGGCGAGCCAGATATCTCGTCATCCATCAATTACACTAACTACCCTCGCTAATCGTATCCAGGCATGATCAGATTTTAGAGCCACGCAGCTTCAAGGACACGTACCGTCGATGGTGGACTCTTGATGGCATTCTTACTCTTCTCGATGTCGAATTCGCGGTCGTGATAATGCGCATCTGCTCTTATGCATCACTTTTCCTGCCCTCGCCAACTTACAATATTGACGCTGTCCGTGGCATGAAGTTGGCGGATATTAGATCTATCTGTAGCGAGATTGGGGATACTCTCTTCGCCATGACGGTTGAAATGGATAGACAGGGCTCCTTGTTCCGGGTACAGCACCTTCTCTTCTCCGGGCTGAAGTTTCACTGTGAAGGAAATCCGCACGAGCTTTGGGTTGCACTAGGGCACGCCTCACAGGTAGCGAAAGAATTGGGATTGTACGACCAATTTCGGCAAGTGTGGTTCCAAGACGACGAGGTCGAGTTGGACAAGGAACTCGGATGCAGAGCAATATGCTTATTGTACATATGGGACAAGTGAGTCCAATCCGATTCCAAATCCACAAAGTCTCCCTAGGCTTACATACCCGCAGCCAATTCTCACGACAGCTTGATATCGCACCCTTGTTTTCCGACCATGTCAGCTTTGGTATCTTTGCCCCGGACTATCAGCTAGCGAGCAGGTGCTCGGGACAGAAACCACACCCGTTCACCGAACGCGCCTTACAAGTTGAGCTCTGCAAGTTTTGGCGCAACTTCGGCGTGAAGCCCTACGACTTGGTCGAAGCCGAGGAAAGATACGAAAAGTTCTCCATCGAGTTTCTCGCTCACTTACCGCCCGCATTCTCCTTGAACCCTGACAAAACTTACGACAGCTGCTGCCCGAAATTCCCGCTGCAGAGGCACATCTTTCACATAGCCGTGTTTGAATCCATTTGCTGCAATTTCCGTCCCGTTCTGGCTACCAACTGGGAGGAAATTCCAAACATACCTTCGTACAAGCGGGTTCTCATATCATCCCAGAAGAAACTGCTCGCGGCAACTGCTCTGAAGCTCTCTGCGGCGGTGGGGGAGCTCTATGATATTCTGGGAGCCAAGTACACGCGCTCTGTCAGCATAGTGTTTTACACATTTGAGGCCGCTGTACTTCTCGGGTGTCTTTGCCTTGACCTCGATTTCACGAACGCACTCGCGGAAAAATGTTCAAGTACTGAAGAAAACGAAGGATTTCTGAGCGGAAATTCCCGAATCACAAAAGAGATATGCCTTGAAGCCATGGCCAATGCCCTCGCCCGCCTAGAAGTGCTCTCAGAAGTGAGCATTCTGGCTGAAGCAGGAGCACAAACTTTATCAAGATTGTTGGGCCTGGCACGATCCTCAGGCGCAAGTCCAGAGCACCACAGTAGCGGGGAATACTCATTGAGCGATGAGATCTCCAACTTTCTTAACAATAGAGACAAGGAATGTGTCTTCAAAACCCCCGAGGATGCATTATTCGACCAAACCTTCTCGAAT
This sequence comes from Clohesyomyces aquaticus, assembly GCA_002105025.1. Taxonomy (NCBI): domain Eukaryota; kingdom Fungi; phylum Ascomycota; class Dothideomycetes; order Pleosporales; family Lindgomycetaceae; genus Clohesyomyces; species Clohesyomyces aquaticus. The sequence goes on along the minus strand of MCFA01000135.1, from coordinate 26,964 downwards.
GAAATCACGGAGTTGGACCTGGATTACAATGCTTTCGCCTCTTTGTAAAGTATGGTTGGAATGGTTCGTTTATTCTCTATCAAGACTCTCTATGGGCTAGTGACACGGTTTTGAAGAATGGCCTCTAGGCTTACTTCTCAAGGCGGACCTCGAGTAAACCAAGAGGCTTACCTTCTCCCCAAACACTATGAATCCTGTACCTGGGATCGGCTTTCTTTAAGAGGGCCTCAAATTCACTCTTGGTGCGCTGCTTTGCCCCAAACGATACCAGCATGATCATATCGATCTGTCGCAACTCACGTTCCGCCAACCGAGAAATCGTCCCGGGCTCTGGCATGATGATGTCGTTGATCAAGAATGGGGTGTCTTGCTTAGAACCCTCGAGACCCGGTACAATGCTCTTGAACATGGTGACTACGTCGCGGTCGCACCAATTGTGAGTACATTGGCGCATCAAGAAGGCACCGACGCCAGTCAAGGGCTGCGGCTCGAAGAAGCTATGCTGCATGAACGATACGCGACCCTCAACATCGCCTCCTAACAGCTTGCTTCCCTCGGCCAGCATGTGTGCCCTGTCTTGCACGACAAACTTCAGATCCGGGAAAAGCTTGATGTCACCGTCAACTCATTGCTTCGATGAGATCTCTCATTCACATGATAGGGTACTTACTCGTGCCAGGGCGATGGAAATGTGCCCACTTCCGCCCCCAACATCAACCACGGTTCCTTGAAGCTTCGCCCAATCATAACTGTCTCTCAACTCGTCGATGTGTCGGTCCACTGTTCCGCACCAGGGGTTAGAAAGAATCCATCGGCGCGAATTGGAGACCGCGAAGCCACTTACTCTTTGTTGCACCAGCCATAGCCTTTGCAAAACGACCACCACGCTCAGGGTACCTTGTGTAATAGTCAAAAATGGGGACGTTGTGATGCTTGTTGAAAGCACAATGGATGTTGTCGGCCTCGAATGGGAATTCTCGGAGGGTATCTCCCGTAAGAGAAGCAGCTTTCAGCATCTCGTCGAGCCTATTCCATGCACATATGCTCAGTATTCCTGATTTGGGAGAGCTCTAGGGGTAGGGCTTACGAGTAGTGAACCGTGCAGCGCAGTTCTTCATCCTTGTAAAGAGCGTACGAAGTCGAGTTATGGGAGACGAAGCCCGGCTTTGACTCCTGGAAAATTCCGTGGGTGATAATCAACCTGATTGTGCGGCTCGTCCGGTCCAAGTCGAGCCCAGCCTTATTTGCGAGGTCAGGCAGGGCGATTTCCCCTTCAGGAGGTACCAATTTGAAGAATTCGAAGTCCAAGGCCACTTGCACTGCGGCCAGGTCGTAACCCTCAACACAGAATGCTCGCCAAAATCGTCGAGGTCCGCCGACGAGGTGTTGAAGATCCTCTAGAGATGCCTTGAGGCTACTGTACAGCTCTGTGTACTCTGGGTCAGGCGGGAGGTTGTGTGAATCCGCAGCAAAGGTCGGCTCGGGGAGCTCGTTTGCTTTCAATGTTTCGACAATATGTTTAGTTTTTGCCGCAATATCGTCGGCAAGGGCGAGGAGTCCCGATTTAGTTATGCCGTTGATCTGCATGTTGTTCGATAGCGACATTGTATGTGTATATTGAGAACCGCTGGTCTTCCGCGGTTTAGAATGAATGGGTGTTTAGAATATCTGCCAAAGCGGGCGTTGGAGTCGCCAGATTTAATAGACCTCCACCAGAAATTAGGAGACCGGATTCCTTACCAGCGCCTTGGTAACTCCGTCAGCGCTGCCGATGTTAGCGTAGACTGTCATGCCCGTCCTCGGCCGCAATCACGGGTTGGGATACTTGGCATAGGTTCTCCGCCCGAAGACGTCTCGGCATCGATCGGGGCCGGCTTTTCGGGCATTGGCCATGCATTTTTCCAGTAAAGCCGATGACTCGGTCGATTCCACAGTTCTTCGGCGGCCTTTGGTCTGGTGCATGTCGAAGGCTGCAAGCGAAGAATTTCGGTAAAACCAGGTCATGATAAAACGGTTCTTGATTGCAAATCCAATTTGCCCCTTTATATGAAGGCTCAGATGCAACCCATAAGTCACGAAATAGCGCTCTTACAAGCACACCGCACACATTCATGCCTGATCAATCTAAGAACGGCGAGGGCCCTGAGCCCATAGCCATTGTTGGAATGGGTACGTGACTCAACATTTTAGTCGTACCATTTCACATCCAATATTAACTTACGATATGCAGGATGTCGGTGGCCGGGGGGTGTCCGTGATGCCCCGGGATTATGGCAGCTGCTGAAAGACAAGAGATCCGGCTACAAGGAGTTTGATGAGCCTCGATTCTCTTCCAAGGGGTTCTACCACCCCAATCACGACCGGCCTGGTAGCATGGCCACCAAAGGAGGTTTTCTACTTGACGAGGATCCGCGTCTGTTCGACCCGTCGTTCTTTGGAATAACGGGCCTAGAGCTAGAGACCATGGACGCATCACAGCGAAAGCTGCTTGAGGTCGTCTACGAGGCATTTGAGAATGCGGGCGAGACTTGGGAAAGTGTGTCTGGTTCCTCGACAGGTGTCTTCATCGGAAATTTCTCGCTCGATCACTGGGTCACGCAAGCGAGAGATTGGGACTATCCAAGACCATATGCTACCACGGGTGCCAGCACTAGCATTCTTGGAAATCGAATCAGTTACATTTTCAACTTGCGCGGACCCAGGTAAGTCGTGAGACGTCTTTCTTAGAGTTTGTACATTGCGACTGACATGTTGAGATAGTCTCGCGATCGACACGGCATGCTCGTCGTCCATGTATGCTGTACATCTTGCAGTGAATGCGATCCGGAATGGAGACTGTGACTCAGCCATTGTTGCAGCGGCCAACTGGATTATGGATCCCAGCTTGCAAATCGCACTGGATAAGCTTGGCGCCCTATCGCCGACATCGACTTGCCACACATTTGACGCGTCAGCCGACGGCTACGCACGAGGCGAAGGGTTTGCTGCAATCTATCTTAAGAGACTGTCCAAGGCAGTTGACGATACGTCGCCAATCCGCTCAGTCATACGGGGCACCGCTGTGAATGCTAACGGGCGAACCGGCGGCATAACTCGACCGAGTGCCGATGGGCAAGAAGCCGTCATTCGAAAGGCATATGAAAATGCTGGACTTCCCCTTTCAGACACGACATATTTCGAAATACACGGCACCGGGACACCAGTTGGAGATCCTATTGAAGTCTCGGCAGTAGGAAGTACTTTCGCATCCCATCTCGACGCGCAACAAAAATTGCTCGTAGGTAGCGTAAAGACCAATCTGGGCCACACCGAAGGCGCTAGTGCCTGTAAGTCACCCACGTATAAGTTTGGCTGATGAAATACCGCTAACAAGGAATCACAGTGGCGGCTATAATGAAGGTCGTCCTCTCACTCGAGTCCGGCTTTATACCACCGAGTATTGGCATCGAGTCATTAAATCCGGCCATTGACATTGAGAAAAACAAAGTCGAAGTCGTCAGAGATCTACTTCCCTGGCCTCAAAATAGACTCAGACGCGCCAGTATTAATTCTTTCGGCTTCGGAGGTGCAAACGGTCACTGCATCGTCGATCACGTCAACAATGTACTTCCAGGATACGTGAAGTCTGGGATTGTGCGCCATCTTGAAGCGCGGAACATGTCAAACGGTCATTCCTACAGGATCAATGGGAACCCAACGCATTCCAATGGCCATACACAGGGTCTGGGACATGAAGTCTTCCGAACTGGAGAACAGTGGAGTTCCAATGGTCACAGTAATGGGGGAAATCACCATGAACACCATAATGGAGATGCAAATGGGTTCGTTCACTCGGAACTTCAGGAAGTAGACGAAACACCCCTCCATCATCCCATCGAGTCTGGGGCGCATATCATGACCAGGAAGACCGATGCGGACACACGCGCCCTGGTTCTTCTTCCATTCTCGGCTCACGATGAGCAATCTTTGAATATGAACATGGGTAGTATTGCGCAGGTCATCGGACATCACTCGCTCGCGGACGTCGCCTATACTCTAAGTACTGGACGCTCCAAGTTACTGTATCGGTCTTTTAGAATAGTGGACAGAAACGCGCCCACCGACAGCCTCAAGATTTCTCAACGGCCTTTCCAAGCCACATCGGGCCTTGAAAAAATTGCATTCGTATTCACGGGCCAAGGAGCTCAATGGTATGCTAGTAAGTTACCTTTTTTGGTACTTGTTCTTGTCACACTTGTTTCGTGAAGATGTGGCAGTCGAAGTTAACAGATATGGCAGTGGGGTTGCAACTCGTCGAATACCGTATCTTTCAAACCGCCATCGAATATGCGGACTACGTACTCGACGCCTTGCCAAATGGTCCCACATGGAAGGTCGCTGACATTGTGTCTGGGAACTGCGACCAGGAGGCGGTGCAATTGCCCGAAATCTCTCAAACCGTATGCACAGCGGTGCAGATCGCACTCGTCGATCTTTTAGCGTCCTGGTCCATACGGCCATCAGCCGTCCTTGGCCATTCTTCGGGCGAAATGGCGGCCGCCTATGCCGGAGGATATATAACTGCGGCAGAGGCTATCGCTGCCGCCTGGTTTCGAGGCAAAACTGTAGCCTCGAACACTCAAGCGGGGGCAATGCTTGCAATCGGCATGGGTCCCGAAAAGGCCGCAGATTACCTGATAGATTTTGACGGCCAGATCCGAATCGCAGCGATTAATTCTCCAGAAAGTACGACCTTGTCGGGTGATGCATCAGCAGTTCAGAGACTCTCTGCAGTTCTAGACGCGAAAGGAGAGTTCAACCGCATACTTCGAACTGGTGGTAATGCGTACCATTCCCATCACATGATGGCAATCGGCAGAGAATATTACACTAAGCTCTCGGAGGGAGTGGCCCATCTCCGGGAGTTGGGTCTATGCGACAAGCTTCAACAGTATCCCCGCGTGCCTTGGATATCCTCCGTCAGGCCCCACAAAACGTCGCCCACAGAGATTGGTGACGCCGCATATTGGCAAAGTAATCTCGAATCCCCAGTACGATTTTCCGAGGCTGTCATAGAAGCGGTTGACTTAGTCGGCGTGGATCTCATCTTGGAAGTTGGTCCCCACCCTGCCCTGAAAGGCCCGATCGACCAAACATTGCGAAGTCTGGGGCGCAGCATACCGTATGCTTCGACTTTAAAGAGAAAGGAAGACGCCAGGTTATCGATGCTCAGCTTAGCGGGCACATTCTTTGCCTTGGGTGCCCAAGTCGACTTGGTACGTGTTAACGCAGTCGACGAACTCCAAGGAGCGAAGTGGGTGGCGGCACATGGCTGCACGGCAGTTGATCTTCCACCATATCGCTATAAGTACGGACCAATCATGTACAACGAGAGCCGAACAAGCAAGGAGTACCGGCTTCGCTCCGTCCTTAGACATGACCTGATCGGATCCAAGGTTCCAGGAAACGCGAGGCTACGACCGCAGTGGCGGAACATTCTCCGCCTGAAGGACTTGCCGTGGCTTGGGGATCACCGCTTATTGCCACGTAAGAACCCTACTCCTCCTTCTCCTCATAAGCAGTTTTCGCTGATTGATCATGTTCGACTGCAGATCCTGTTTTCCCGGCCGCTGGATTCTTCGTCATGGCCCTGGTAGCTGCATCGCAGGTCTACGAAGATGCCCAAGACCCGCTACAGATCGCGGGGTACTCGCTGAGAAATGTTGATATCAACGCAGCATTGCGAATTCCAGAAGATGACCTTGGAATTGAGGTGGTTCTGAGCATGGAGCTTTCGGGTGATGCAACGTCCCAGTCACCGGATTGGGCTCATTTCTCGGTCAGCTCTGTCACCTCATCTTCCGAAGAATGGACCGTGCATTGCACTGGCCTTGTCAAAGTGGAAATTTCGGATCCCAGGAGTGTTCCCAAGCTGGGCGATCCGGTCGACGCGAGAACAGCGAATGCCCGTACGTGGTACAAGAAGTTCGCGGACATCGGCCTAGGATACGGTCAGACGTTCCAAGGACTCTCGAACATTCGAGTAGATCCATTCTCAAACCAGGCAATTTCAAGGGTGAACTTGAAGACGACCTCTGGGACCATTGTTGGCGGCGAGTCGGAATACCCACTGCATCCTGCATCTTTGGATTCTATTTTCCAACTTGGGCTGATCGCCTGTTACGGAGGCCAGTTCGAGAATGCTCAGAGCGCCTTCGTCCCCATTCATTTGAACCAGATGCACCTGAAGCGTGGAGGCATTGACGGGGACTACAGTACTGCTATTGCCCACGGGGAACTTCGCGGGCTCCGAGGCGCGTATGCCACGCTGCAACTCCTGAACCAATCGGGAGACGTGGTGCTGGACATAGACAGCCTTCGTTGCATCAGCTATGTTGGAGACACGCCGTCATCAGAACCGAAGTCAAACCTGTTCAGGAGTCCATTCACCCGACTGGTATGGAAACCCGATATTCGTATGATGAGCAACAAAGAATGGCAGCGAATATTTCCGCCTCCCCAAGAGAATGTCAACCGAGTTCATCTGTTCCCGACCATGAATAGGTTTGCTTCAGTGGCTCTGGTCGATATTTATGAGACTCTGATTAACAAATCGGGTGCACCTAAGCCCACTGGTAACTTAGCTCACTTCGCCGCGTGGGTTGCACGGCGCGTCGAGAACAACCAAACATCCGAAATTGGCAGTGTAAGAATGATGTCGACTCACGACCGACTAAAGCTGTTGGCAGAATTGTACTGCCAGAACCATGATATTGTGGAGATTCAGATTGCAAAGCGGCTACATGAGAACATGGATGCAATCTTACGAGAGCAGAAGACGGCCGTTGAAATCCTGGTTCAAGACGGTCTTCTGACGGCGCTATACGAGACGGGTCTTTTCATGACAAGTGCCTACCCGCAGCTTTTCAATATTTTCGACTCTCTAGGGCACGCCAACCCAAGCCAACGTATTCTGGAGCTAGGTGCCGGTACCGGTGGTGCAACTCGGGTTGCGATGAAGGCCCTCGTCGGTGGAAATGGGATTAAGCGATACAAGGACTATACATTTACGGACATCTCGGCAGGTTTCCTTGCATCCGCTCGCGAATCTTTGGCCGAGTATCTCGATTTCAACTTTTCTGTCCTAGACATCGAGCAAGATCCCCTTTCTCAAGGGTACGAAGCTTCCTACGACATCGTCATGGCATCTCAGACTCTTCATGCCACAACGAACATTGCCAACACGTTGGAGAATTGTAGGCGACTCCTCAAGCCCGGGGGTAAGCTGGTGCTGGTCGAGAATACGCAGAACAACGATTTAGTCGGCATCATACTGGGCACACTAACCGGATACTGGCACGGGATCCCTGATGGGCGCACTGACAGCCCTTTTTTGCGCCGTGACGCTTGGAACGCTGCGCTGCAGAACTCCGGATTCTCGGGCACGGAACTAATCCTTAGTGACTATCCCGAGCCTCACGCAACGACAACCGTCATCATGTCGACCCTTGTGCCCCCGAAGTCTCCAGCGACGAATTTAAACAACAAATCATCGACTTCAAAAGTGCAGCTTTTACATAGCTCTGCCCAGGTCCCTAGTCTCCTTTTCCAGATCTGTGAGGCACTAGAGCGTCAAGGAATCCGAGTTGAGCTGGAGTCGTTTGGGAACGCTGCAAGTTCCATCTCCCCTAACGCAAGAGTGGTGGCTTATCTGGACGAATCAAACTTGCTATTAGACGCAGATGAGAGACAGCTCGACAACTTCAAACATGTCATTTCGAACTCACAGAGCTTGTTATTACTTACTTCTGGCGGCATATCAAAGGGTTTCAATCCTGACGCTTCATTCGTCCCCGGACTACTCCGAACCCTGCGGACCGAGAACCCCGGCAGCCAGTTTCTGTCGATCGATGTTGACCCCGACAGCTTACAGGGTGGAAATGAACATCTGGTCGGCTGCCTGGTGGAGTTGGAAATTGGCCTTCAACAGTTTGATCTCGTCGATATCAAGGACAACGAGTATGTGTGGCAAAATGGTTGCATGTGGGTTAGTCGTTTCGTGCCCGACGATGGGCTTGCGGCGTACACAGATACGCCAGAGGAGAGGGTGAGCCGTCACTCTCAACTGATGCCACTCGATTTCCAAGGCCCTGTTCGGGCGGCCTTTGAGGTTCCTGGCATCCTGAGCTCGCTGTATTTCCGTCCGTACATGGAGATGCAGGAACCACTACCACGGGACTGGGTTATCGTCAAGGTTTCTGCGGTTGGTCTCAACTGGAAAGATCTGGGGTTATCTTCGGGACGCTTCGACGCGAATAACCTGTCATCCGAGTACACTGGCATCATCACGGAAACTGGCCCCGACGTTGTCGACTTAGCCGTGGGTGACAGGGTCTTTGGAATGGGCAGAGGCCACTTCGGAAACTATACTCGTGTCCCCGCGGCCTTCTGTAGGAAATTGCGACCCGAGGACAGTTTGACCGAGGCAGCTACGATGCCGCTGGTGTATATGACGGCTGTTTATGCGTTCGAGCATGTAACGCACCTGAGAAAGGGACAGAAAGTTCTGATACAGTCTGCAACCGGGGGTCTAGGGCTCGCCGCCATCCAGCTTGCCCAGTCCAAAGGCACGGTGGTCTACGCTTCTGTGGGAACAACCGATAAGGCCCGCTTTCTCACGGAACATATGAAGATTCCCGCTTCACGCATATTCTCGTCACGTTCCGTCAACGAATTGGCTGCGGCCGCAGGTGCTATGTCGGGAGGTGGCTTCGACGTGATTCTCAGCACGAGCAAAGGGGAAATGCTATACGCGTCCCTGCAAGCCTTGGCACCATTGGGACATTTGATTGATGTGGGTCGAACGGAAGTTGGCGATTCGAAGTCTATGGGACTCGAGCTCTTCCAAAAAAGCGCAAACTTTTCCTCGTTCGATCTGAGCCTCGTCCTTGATCATGATCCCGAATTGGGAAGTGAGCTGATGATAGCGGTGGAGGATCATTACCGCGCCGGAAGGATTGCTCCCATTCACCCCTTCACAGCGTCGAGCGTCTCCAAACTGGATCAGACTTTGCTGGGATTCTCCAAAGGGATGCATGTCGGAAAATTGGTTGTGACTTTCGAGCCGGACGCTTTGGTTCGCATGTCTCCGCCTCTTCCAAGAGCAAATTTCGATCCAGCCGCATGCTACATCATCACGGGAGGTATGGGAGGTCTTGGTCGGTCCATTGTCTCATGGATGTGTAGCCGTGGAGCGCGCGATTTGATCGTGGTATCCCGAAAAGGAGTTGCAACAAGCGAAGCCCAGATTTTGATTGATTCTCTCACCGCTCGGGGTGTCAGGTTTCAAGCCATCGCCTGCGATGTGAGCAAGCTTGACGATGTGGTTCGTGTGGTTCGGGAAGCCTCGTCTTCAGGGCGACCAGTGAAAGGCATTGTCCACGCTGCCGTATCATACCAGGATATCTCGTTCGATAAGATTTCCATCCAACGCTGGAAGGAGAGTCTGGCAGCTAAGGTCCTAGGCGCACGAAACTTGCATGAGGCCACTTTGGGCCTGCTGTTGGACTTCTTCGTCATGACCACCTCGCTCGAGTCCGTTTTTGCTCTTGCGACGCAAAGTGCGTATACGGCCGCCAACGTCTTCCAGGATGCTTTTGCTCGCTACCGCCGGCGGCTCGGCCTTCCTGCATCAACAGCCTCGTTCGGATTCGTAACCGACGTGGGATCTCTGGCCACCGACCCCACAACCGTGGACATGTTTGCGCGAAATCGAACGCAGACCATCACCGAGCACCAATTCCTCGCACTGCTCGAGCCGGCCTTTATCAAGCATGACATAGAAAGCTCATGGTATGGCTTGCGGGAGGACCCACTATCTACCGCAAATATTTTTACTTGTTTGGATCCGGCAGTCCTTGCAAAGATGAAGCACGAGGAAGCAGTCGAAGGCGGTATCCCGTCCTCAGCGCCTCTGCCACAATGGTACAGCGATGCGCGCGTATCCTTGATCATGCGCGCTTTCGAAGACGCTAGTCGACATTTGAACAAGCAGGGTAGAGCGAACAAGCCGGGTACCTTTGCAAGCGAGGACAGTAGCCCACGAGCGGTGGCAGCTCGCTTGCGCCATGACTTCGAAGCCTCAATTCGCACCGGGATTGCTGAGAGCAAATATGATGGCGTCCTGGCTGTTGCGACAACTGCTATCGTCAAAACTATTGCCGATATGCTATTCATAGACCCTGCTGGAGTCAACACTGCAAAGACAGTGGCGGACCATGGTATTGACAGTCTCATCTCGGCTGAGTTGCGAAACTGGCTGCTCATTGCGTTCGGCAGCAACATCAGCACATTGGACTTGCTGGACTCGCATACCACTATCGCGGGGCTGGCGTCCAAGATTGTTGAGGGTGCTGTTTTGCGCCTTCAAGAAACGGGGTGAAATTTCAGCTTCTATAATATTTTTGGGTGACACTTGTTGAAGGTTAGATACCTGTCATTGTCTAAGGAATGGTCTTTAGTTCTCTCAATTGTTAAAAAGAAGTAAATTTCCTGACAACATGAACTCAAAGCATATTCGATGCTATATCCAAAGCCCGTCACAGGGCCAAAGTTCTTTTTCCCATGTGCGTGAATCCGGGTACCTGTTTGGGTGTGGGCAGCCTGCATCACCCCGCAGGAGCGGTGTGATCAACCCGCAGTGGCCCTCGAGTCGCAATTCGCCTCAACATGTCAAAGCCGCCGAAGCCGAAGCCGGATCTGACTCGTTCTCGTGAGCACGTTCTCAAGATATCTTCCAGGCTGCCGGGAAAACGCTTATCGTCGTGCGTTCAATCCTTCAACTGTCATACACTCCTCGCCGCCCCCCCTTGCCACGTGCATCCCATGAGCGCCTCCACTTCGTTTGACATAAACGCACCGTAGCGCTTACGGTCTTAATCCTGCATCCCAAGCTGTTCTGTCCGCGATAATGCGGGGTCACGGATCCCGCTGTTCTTTGGGAGCTTGGGCGTGGCGTATACATATATCACTGGAGCTCTGCGGCGCTGCAGGTTCACGCGCGAACGACGACTCCGACTCCGAGTAAGTCAGGACGGCGAATTCTCTTCTATTACCTGAATTCAGGAGAGTTTGTCACTGCACTATAGAACGGCACCGGCTCGTTCAATGAAGAAGAGCATGCAGGTAGTTTTCGAGGGGTCCGCAATTTGTCGTATTCATAAATCCGTATAATCCTTGGCACCTAAGCGAGTGAGAATATCTCCCCACCACCAAAATTAGTATTACAACCAGATACCTAAAAACGAACCCGCGTAGCGTACTATAATCGTTATAAGTTAAAGCTAGCAAATAAAGCTAAAAACTCTGCTTATAGGGCCTATACTGACTTTTTTCTAGAGTAGTAGGAGTCATGTATCGCGCTCACGGGGTCGCCCAAGCGCCTACTAGGCGTCCCTGCCCCCCATCCCCTCCTGTTATACGCGACAGAGGCCTTAGTGGTTGCACTCGCCTTAATATCTATTGTTTTCTTAAGCTTAGATAGACGCCTTCTGTAATTATAAAGCATGAAGGCTGCTCTAAGGTAGTCGTTTATAAGATTTAATTATATCTCTGTTAGTCTCGTCTATCTAGCTTAAACATAAGGCAACGACTAACGATTTTATAATCTCTCTCTCTAATACCTAACGCTAAATTTGCTATTATCTTGTTAACTACGCCCTCTACCTTAGCTATAGAGAAAAACATATAGTAAACTTCTTTACCTAGGTTAGAGACTACGCGCTTCTAATTAACTAATAGCGTATATAACAACGCTAAGTTAAACTAAGGCTTCTCTATAATTAGCAACAAGGGAGGAGGTAGAGGCAGAGGCTAGGAACAAGATAGTTACAGCAAAGGCAACGACGATATAAACAGCAGCAAGAGAAGCTCTGCTAGCAGAGGAGCCTCTGCTAACAGAGGAGCTAGGGGGGGCGACGATTAGAGGGTTAGCCTAGCTAGAGCAACTGCTAGGCCAGGCTTATGAGCTAATTTGCTTTTTACAGGCGCCCCTAGCCTATTAGCTTTCGCTTCTTCTGCCTAGTAAACTAACTTACGACAAGCTGTTTTTAGCTTAGTAGCTCCTCCTCCCTTCTTGCCTTTCTTATTTAACTAACCCATTAATTTAGATCGCGTTAAGTAGGCTAGCAGAGGAGCCAGCCCCTCTAGGTGCCGTTTTAAGCCTCTAGCTATAACTAGCATGTTAATATTACTCTAGAGAGTTAATCTATATAGGGCAAAACCTTAGAAACGCGGCTTTAAATTTTAACAACAATATAGCAATAATTAGTAATGTATTTAATAATCCCTTAGTTATATATTATTATTATTAATTCTTGTTTACTGTCTAATACAAGCCTGTAGGCCTACGCAGACTATTGCTGCTATTTACACTAAGTAAACAAAAAACCCCCTGTTAGCTAGTCATAGAAGCAGCTCCAAAGGCTTGCCTATACTAGGGGAAAAACACCTTTCGCTAATGTGCCGTATGTGCGTCCCTAGGCAAGCGCAGGCGTGACGCCTGCGCTAGTAGGTTGCTGTTGTCCTCTAGCCTTAACCGCCCACCCTGTCACGCTTGCCTCTACTAGTGATGTCTCCCTTATGTGTAGGTACTGCCTCCTGTCCTGTATAGTTGTCTGCTACGCTCCCCCTCCCCCCTCGCGCCTCGCCCCCAGCGCTGCTGTCGCTCCTTACAGGCGTTAACGGCGCGTTTTGTTATGACCCCTCTAGCACCTCACTAGTAGTATGCGGGGACTATCTACGCGCTGTCGCCGCCGTCGCACGTTTTTAGGCCCCTCTAGCGCCTCACTAGTAGTATACGGGGTCCATCCATGTGCAGCGCTGCTGTCATCCCGGCCTCTCTGGCACTGTACTAGTAGTATGCAAAGCTCGGGTCGCTGGCGTCTGTCCGTCGCACAGCTGCTGCTGTTTCGTCTGCCTAAGGGTGTAGAGGATAAAGCGTTTCGCTATGTTGTTATATTGTTGCTGTTAGGTGCTTAAGAATAGTCCTTTATGTTAATAGAGTTTATAAACTGTTTTTCTAACTGTTATAGGTGTTGTTTATAGTAGCGCTAGTGTAAAAACTCTACACTGTCTTACTACAGAGCAGCGTTACCTACCACACCACCATCAACGCGACGTCTCTACGCTAGCTCTAATCTCTGTAAGAGTCAGGTTCCCAGGCTTCACCACGTGGAGGTGCAAAGTCCAATTTCGAAGCCCCTCCCTTAGTTATATATAATATTTAGTGTGACTAAGGGTGCGAAAAATGCTAACTCGCTTAGGTGCCAAGGATTATACGGATTTATGAATACGACAAATTGCCCTCGGTCGCCGCGGGTCCTTTCCCCGCTTCCGCGACCGCGGTCTCCCCTTTTAAGTTTTAAGGTTCTAGGATTACCAAGGTACCCTTTCAGGATGGGCGGGTGCACAGGTAGGCCGCCCACAGCTGCGGGGCAAGACCTGGGTATGCACAGCTGCAAGGCGAGACCTGGACGTTTATATTTTGGCACGGATCCCGATCATCCTTGAGCTGCCCGTTCGTCCGCTCGTTCGCTCAATTTCTTATTCATCTTGCCTCCGTGAACCGACGGCAAGTTTTAAGGTTGTTCGCCATGCGACTCCACACGACGATAGCTTGCCTTAGCGCCCTTATCCACGGGGCGCGGTCCGCACCGGACCGTCCCGGTAACCATAACTTCGACGAGTGGTCTGGCTGGGGCGCCAACTACTACAACAACCGCTGGGCTTCACAGAACAAGGCCATTTCCACCTCAAACATCCAGTCTCTTGCTGCCCACTGTAAGATCTTCTACCCCATTGGAATCAGCGCGACGCCCGTGCTGTCGGGTAATACCGCGTATTATCCCACCTGGGACGGCTTGTTTGTCGCCATCGACTACACGTCCTGCCAGGTCTTTTGGCAGACCAACGTCACGGAGATTATTGCGAAGTTTGCGTCGATTTCCGATGTCCAACTGGCCCAGACTAAACAGATATCACGGACAAGCCCGCAGGTTGCTGGCAATGTCCTGTATTTCGGGACTCAGACACATGCCCTGATGGTCGCCGTTGACCGCTCCACTGGAGCCTTCCTCGGCGCCTATCAGACAAACTCCCATCCATTGGCTGTGATCACAATGTCTCCAACGCTGTTCGAAGACAAGGTGTTCGTGGGTGTTGCAAGCGTGGAGGAGAATCTTTCTTTAGACCCCACATACAAATGCTGTTCCTTTGTCGGGAACGTGGTCGCCCTGTCATTCAACAAAGAAACCAAGTCCTTCAAGCTCCTGTGGGACATCCCCATGATCCCCAAAGTCGAAGCTGATCTAGGCTGGTCAGGAATCGGCGTCTGGGGTTCTCAACCCTCCATCGACATAGCCCGCCGTCAGGTCTTCATTGCACAGGAAATATCTATTCGCTCCCCGGTGTCATCATCAACTGCCAAGAAGCCACCCAAAACATCTCCGCTGTCCTTCGCGGGCTCGTTCCAGACCCTTGTCTGCCCAGAGATATTCTTCAGGAGTCGGTTATTGCATTCGACATCGACCTCGGCATCATAAACTGGGTGCACCAGCTCCCCGCCCTCGATGCTTTCTCCGCTGCATGTGGCTTCGCAGGCCTGTTTCCGCAGAACAAGACCCTCTGTCCGCAGATTCCTGGCGAGGACACCGATTTCGGCATGGCGCCGACGTTTGTCCCGGGGTCGGCGTCCACGCCGTACAGGAAAGACGTCGTGGTCGTGGGACAAAAGAGCGGCATCCTGTACGCTTTCTCGGCGCAGGCAGGTCAGCTCTTCTGGTCGACGGCTACCGGGCCTGGAGGGCTTGGCGGAGGACTGAGTTGGGGGATTGCGGTGGATGATACGAGGGTCTATTTCACGCAGATCAATACTCAGGAAGTGGACTGGCAAATCCAACCTTCGAATCTCACTATCAATAGAAGCGCATACGGCGCCGTGTCTTTAGCGTCCGGGGATATTCTCTGGGAAACGGCAAGCCCGGCGGCTGGCGTTGCTTTTAGTCCTCCGACTGTTGTTGGGGATTTGGTTATAGTTGGCAGGGCTGGGGCAGATCCGAATGGGACTTCGAACTATGATAGGGGTAATGGAACGCTTGTGGCTATGGAAAAGACGACCGGGGAAATTGTTTTGGATCATACACTGGATACGACGTTTCACGGCGGCATTGCTGTCCAGGATCGTTATGTTTTGTTTGGGTTGGGATATAGTGGGTTTCAGCCCAAAGCTTTGGTGCCTGGGTCGTTTAATGTGATGAAGATGTCGAAGTGAGAGGTCCGTAGAGTATGAGTGGTTGTTTCCATCTTGATTACTCTTTGCTCCGTATTTTGTGAGGAATTTTTGAGTGAAAGAGGTCTATAGAGGGAGGCTACTCAAAGTCCTGTCCCTCGATCAATCAAGCCATAAGCAGCGCTGCCAACAGTCCGTACTATACCCTAGGTACGCTTTACCCACGTATTGGGTAAGCTGTTAGTAAGTATCGTCTATATTACACGTACATATTTACGTATAGTTAGTACTAAGTTTACCTATGTAGGCTAAGCACGAGCGAGGGAGTAGAACTTGTCATGCGCTCTAAAATTGAACAATTACGGTGTAAATATTGGCGAGCGGTCTGTAATTAGCAAGGGTTCATTGCGATTTGCGACCGTACGTACGTCCTAGTGATCCAAGAAGCTCCGAGTTGAAAATTGGTGAATTGAACCGTTGTACTGACTGTTGGGATCGCTAGCCATGAGTCGGTCGGTGTACTCCAAGGTTGGTATATTCATGTGCATGATACTGCAGTGTCACGGTCGCATTTAGTCTGACATTGTATGCTACGCCTTGAGATCATTGCTCAAAATTGGGACGTACCTGGGTAGTCATAGATAACTCTCGGATTAATGCATGGGTGGCTCCGTAATATTCATCGTTTACACCCGGAAAATCTCTATCATACCAAAAAAAGGTTCACATTCAAATGATCGACCGCGCACATCCTTATCTTCAGCAGATCAGAAAATGGCAGAATCTGTATAACTGTCAGTATGTACAATAGCCAAAAAGATTCCAGGTCGATCCAACTTACTCATCGCCGCAAACCCCTGTTCCGTCGCCCGTGCAAGCAATACCTGATTATACAGCTGCGTCTGTGCCAAATTCATCCTCGCCCTATTCTGCGCCGCTCTCTCCACCACACTAAAGCTATCATATGGGCCCTGACTCCTCATGGAAACCTCCCTCAAAACCTCCCCATCCTCCGCGTTCCTCAGCACTTGGAGGGCCTCCCAGCCCGTCATCCCTCCCCTCAGCCCAGGAGTTGGCCGCTCGCCTTTGGAAATAGCCTCAGTGCGTCGCTTAACAAGGGTCTCGGCACGGGCTTTGGCGAACATAGGTTCTAATTTGGGAAGTGCGTCGGCAACTTGGGATGATACGGTGCGGTCGATGCTGTGACGAGGAATAGCGTGCCTGAAGCGGTCGTCAGTCCAGGGGTCGAGGATGAGGTGGTTTGGGCCCTTGAGGATCCTGTCCGCGTTGTTAATAAAGACAACACTTCGTGTTGATTCGGTGGAGAAAAGGGGGGTGTTTACCGGCTGCCCCATGAACTGAGTGCTGAAGTACGTTATGAAGCCCACTCTGGTTAGGTAGGGAGTTTTGACATCGCTCCTACGCCACCCGTTCTGGAACGCGAGTTTGAGCGTGCCGTATTCCTGGTAAAGAAATTCGTCCATAGTCGCAATGTCTAGGTATTCAATCTCTTTCGCACTGAAAGCGATGTCGATCCCTAGCAGGGCCCGGAACTGGAACATCATTTCTGGAGTCACGTATGACTTGGCGCCGGCAGTTTGCAGGGAAGTCGGACCGTAGTGGCTGGTTGCGCGCAAATAGTCGTAGAATGCTGCATTAGGACCTGTGAGCAACGCATATTTCGAAGGTATAACGTACATACCAAGACCGAGACCATCGTATCGGAGCAGTTCCGTTTCTTCTCCCAGGACTCCCCAGTATTTGAGTGCTTCTGCTTCGTCGGGTCGAGGCGCTGATGATGCCGTCGCTAGTGCTTGACTCATAATGCTTTGAAGAGAACTCATCTTGTCGACTTCAATCGGAACACAACTAGACTAGAGATTTCCAAAAAATTTGAAGAGGAATGGGCAACGAGGACAAGAAGTGGCGAGTGAGAAGAATAGGAATATTAAGAAGATAAATAAGTGCGTCAACCCCTCCCTCCCTCCCGGCAGATCCATTCTCGCGAAAGTTTCAGCTGAGGCTAGGGGCAGGTGCTTGTTCCGGTCAAGCTTCTTGTCCGACCAATGATATCTGTGATTTAGCTTGCATAAGCTTCCGGCTTTGTGGAGGCGGAGCCCCGCCAGTGAAAACCACAACCGAGCTTGGTCAACAAAACCAAGGGGATATGATGAGCGGATGTAAGAGTTTCCAGACAAAGGTGAAATATTTGGAAGGCCGTGCAATAACAGTAATGGCGCCGAATATCAAGCTTGAGAGGTGAATAAGAGCGTTACCAAGAATTTTACATGATAGGGTGTGGTGGGAATGTGACGGTACTGTTATCCACGCTGTCGCTGCCTCCTGCTCCTGCTCCCGCTCAGCATTTAGTGGTGGTATTAGCATGCAACCTGATATGGGCGCATCGCGATTAAGCCTGCGCACAGGCTTTTTCCAAGTCTTCAATCGTAGAGTTTAACCACTATAACAAATCACGACCACGCAACGTTGTATTGATATAGGAGAAGGTTAGCAATCGTTAATCATTGGCAGCGCTTTCGAACCCGCCGATATTGATTGATTTCGACCCTGCGTGGGCTATTCCTGGTCCAACTCCAGGAGTGCATCAATCAAACATGGGCGTGCACCTATCAATCCCCTAGATAATTAAGCTCCTAAGTAAACCTGCTAGCTTATTATAATAGCCATACTGTCACGGCGGCGCGGTATTCCTGTATGAACAATAGACAGCATAGCGCTTAGAGATTAGATTGCAACGTACTACTGATATGTAGCGTAGGTTAGTTGTAAGCGCGCCAGAGCTCCGTCACATGACTACGGTCCTATGACTAAGCTCGATCAACTACTACAAGAGCCTCTGATTTGTACACTACACATACACATGAAGGACACATACATGAGCTACACACAATTCACACGAGAACCCTCAATTCACCCATCATATCTGCTCTCTATCTCCAGTGACACCTGGGCCCCACCTGCTTACATTAGTATAAGACGTTAAGATAGGGAGAGGAAAGCTCTACTGTCTCTGTAAGTGTTAGATTAGAGGCCTTCTAGCGAATGCGGTCTAATCTAGGACTAGCGCTAGAATTAGGGTACTCTATGTGACGGCTCTATACGCCAGTCAACGGACGTCGACAGCTGCCAGTCCAGTCACATGGCTACGCGCTATGGTGTCAAATTTGATGGAATGAGTGTGTTGTTCTTGTGTGTCTGTCTCGGCCCCCTATGACCCCCCTCGGCTAACTACATTACTCAGCTCCCAGCCACCCAATTATATCTGAGGGCTGCGACGGCCATATTCGCCATCAACCGCCGTTAACGGCCGTCGACCGCCGTCGACCGCCGTCAATCGTCGCAGGTCTCATAGAGGTGAGCTCAGCCGTATATGACGGCAGGTAGCCGTCAATGGCCGTCAATTGACGCCTGCGGTACCGTAGCTGCGTGGCCGGCCGTATATGGCGGCAGGTAGCCGTCAACTGCCGTCGCCTTTGCCTGCGGTGTAGTGAGTGCAGTGCTGGGGCCCAAACCTCCACTAATCTGACAGCTAGTAACAAAGGTTAAACATAGAAGTCCTATTGTGGTGTAAGAGGCTGAACGTTTGGGAGATTTGATTCAAGGTGATATAGAGCTGGTGTCGGATTAGTGAGAGGTATAGGGGACGGCGGTTGACGGCGATTGACGGCGATTGACGGCCACTTGCCGTCTCCGCACGCAGCTATAGCATCAGGGGCTCAGGCGACAGCCGTTAGGGAAGTGCGCAGCCACTGGCGCCTCAGAGACAACTAGGTGGATAGGGGGCTGAGTAACGCAGTTAGCCGAAGAGGAGAAGGGTGAACACCAAAAAAACCACCAACCCCAGGAGGGATCATCAACCAGCAACCCCAGGAGGGACGATCAACCAGCAACCCCAGGAGGGACGATCAACCAACAACCCCAGGAGGGACGAACAACACACGACCGACTGACGTTCGGACAACAAATTGCCTATTTTCTATGTACATTACACTTCTCATATAATAATTACTAGTCCTGATACTGCACTACCTCCTCTAGAGTGTGTTTCCTTCCGCCTGCGGGTCGCACCTACCAACTCCACCCTTTACCCAACACTATAAAGAGATTCTATCTTAATTATATACTTCTAGCAATCACGCTAATACGAGGTATTAGCATAAGGAATAGTCTTTAGCAGCGTAAGAAATACGGAGTAGTCTTTAGCTGTCACGCTATGACAGCAGGAAGCATACTATGCTCGCACTGTATGCTTGAACTACGGCAACACACGGCCATATGCCGTCAACCGCCGTCAACCGCCGTCAACCGCCGTCGCCTGACGCTAGGCAAAGGCTGAGTACGAGCCTGGCCCCTGAGCCTACGCAGGGGCCAGCGTGTTGACTAGACGACCGAACCTGAACCAGGGCTAGCTTGCGCACAGGCCTGCTAGCGATTTATATAAGCTTGTAGAGAGAGCAGAGCTTTCCTCTCTCTATCTCAACGTCTTGTACTAGTCCGAGCACCAACACGGCAGGAGTACGTAGCAATTCAATCTTTAAGCGTTGTGCTGTCCATCGTTTACTCTATACAGAGTATGCCACGTCGCTGTGACATTAGCAGCATAAGCAAAAAGTTCTTTTATAAACTATTACTATTTACTAATAGTCCTTAGCATAACTATTATATTACGTAACTAAAGCACTATATGCTATGCTACACCCTAGCGTCCCCCTTAATTAGTTTTATGGTATAAAAGTACTTTGTTATAGCGTCTTAGAATGCTACGTATTCATAGATCATAACAACTCTACACTAGCAATAAGAATTTAGGCTATATAGTGTTGGGTATGGGGTGGAGTTGTTAGGTGCGACCCGCAGTCGGAAGGAAACACACTCTAGAGGAGGTGGTGCTGTATCAGGACTAGTAATTATTATATGAGAAGTGTAGTATACATAGAAAATAGGCAATTTGTTGTCCAAACGTCAGTCAGTTGTGTGTTGTTCGTCCCTCCTAGGGTTAATGGGGTCCACCCTTCTCCTCTTCGGCTACTCGTTTTTCTCGCTTGACGCACGGGCTCACCTGACGCACACTTTTTCTAAAAACCCCACAATTAAAATTAATCTAGCTCTACCAATATAGACCCAATTAAGGAGGCGCTAACGGCTTTAAAATCCTTAGAGCTTAGAGAAAAAGTTAACATCTCGCAGACTGCCAAAAAGTATAGTGTTGAACGATCTACGCTGTCGCAAAGGTGGCGCGGTGTGCAGGGCTCCCATGCAGCCCAATATGAGAACCAACGACTTCTCAACGACTGTCAGGAGCAGGAGCTCGTACGATACGTTAATAGGCTCTACGAGCAAGGGTTACCGCCTACGAGAAACATGCTACGCAACTTTGCTACTAAAATAAGCAGCAAACAGGCGGGGAGCTCATGGCCTGATCAGTTCCTCAAGCGTCACCAACTTGACCTGGTATCAAAGTGGACGGCTGGTATAGACAAGGATAGGAAGCGAGCTGATTCTGCCCTCAAGTACGCACTCTATTTCGAGCTCTTGAAGCGTAAAATTAAGCAGTACAATATTAAGCCTCTGCACACCTACAATATAACATACTTCTCTTATACATAAATGTAGAAAGACAGCAGAGCTTGTAATTAAAAAAAATAGAGTATAATAATATATATATATATATATATATATATATATATTAATATTTTAAATAAATAAGTAGTTAGCTAAAAAACCTATAACTAATATAATATAGTAATAACTAATAGTAATTAAACTATAATAACTATAATAATTTATATATTTAGAAATTGCTAGTGTTTTATAGTTTTTATAGTATTCTTTTTTAAATAAAGTATTAGAAGCTATTTTAAATAGTATAAATATATTAAAAGGTTAGTTTCTTTTAGGTTAAAGAACTTCTAATTTATTTATTTATTTATTTATTCTTTTTTCTTTTCTCTTTTTTCTTTTCTCTTTTTTCTCTTTTTTCTTTAGAGGGGAGACCCCCCTTAACCCCCCCGTAGTAGTATAAGCTAAGGGGGGAGCCCGCTCCCCCCTTAGAACCCCCCTAGTGTAGTTAGTGCAGAGCTTTTTATTTAATTAATTTAATTTAATTATTAAATATAGTAGTTATACTATAACGTAATCCACAAGCGAACGTTCAACACAAGCGAGTGTTCAGCCCCACCACCAAAACGCAGCCAACTCACTACCAACCGCGATGCATCAACAACCATACAATCCATCATCTTCAAAAGAGGCTAGAATTAACCTAGCTATTCAAGCTCTCGATAGAGACGCGTCTTTAACTGAGGCGCGCGCTGCAGCACTCTACAACGTCAATCGAATGGCTCTCCGCCGACGACGCGCAGGGACGACTATGCGACGCGACTGTATGGCCAACAACGAGAAGCTCACGAAGCTAGAGGAGGAGGTGATTATTGAGCATATACTTGATCTAGATTCCCGAGGATTTGCGCCTACTCTAGGTGCTGTACGAGAGATGGCCAACAAGCTTCTTACTGAGCGCGGCGCTCAACCAGCAGGCATCAACTGGCCATCCAACTTTGTCGCGCGTACGCCAGCAGTCAAAACCCACCTTAACCAACCATACAATCATCGACGAGCGAAATGCGAAGATCTAGCAATTATAAGCAAGTAGTTTAAGCTTATAGAGGCTACACAATCAAAGTACAGCATTGTAGCGTAGGACATATATAATTTCAATGAGACAGGCTTCCAGATAGGGGTTATATCAAGCCAGACAGTCGTTACAGGCACGGATAGACGTAATCGGCCAAAGGCTATACAGCCAGGCGACCGTGAATGGGTGACAGTTATTGAAGGCATCAACGCAGATGGGTGGGCAATACCTCCGTACGCGATCTTCAAAGGCAAGAATCACCTATCTGCCTGGTATAAGGATGAGGATATACCAAAGGACTGGGCTATTAGTGTTAGCGACAACGGCTGGACAACCAACGAACATGGAATTACGTGGCTAGAGCACTTTGATCTGCACACAAAAGATCATTTAGTAGGCTCATGGCGGCTGCTCATTCTTGATGGCCATGAGAGCTATCACTCAGTTGAATTCCTAGAGCTCTGCAAGCAGAAGCGTATTATAGCGCTCTGTATGCCAGCACACGCGTCACATATTCTACAGCCGCTTGACGTTGCCTGCTTTTCGCCGTTAAAGCGCGCGTACGGTACTGAGATCAGCTGGTTGATCTGCCACCAGATTAACCATATCGACAAAATGACATTTCTACCAGCCTTTAAAGCAGCATTTAAGCGCTCAATTACAACAGATAATATCCGCGCAGGCTTTAGAGCTACAGGGCTAGTCCCATTCGACCCAGAGGTGGTGCTCTCAAAGCTCGATGTACGGCTACCTGATCAGCCAGCTACTCCACCACCAGATACTGCCTGGGAGGCTCAAACACCTGGCAATCCTCATGAGGTTGAGGCTCAGTCAACTCTACTGTACGATCGGATTCAAAGGCATCAGAATTCGTCTCCTTCTGCTATGCTTGATCTAGCAAAGCAGCTAAGCAAGGGCGCTATTAAGATGGCTCATGTTGCTGTTTTACAGCGCGATTAAGCAGCTGCCTTAGAGAGGGCCTGTAAGGCAGCCACAAAGCGCAAGCAGCGTAAAAAGAAGCGAATTTAGAAAGGAGGAACTCTAACAGGTTATTAGGGCTCTGAGTTGAGCACTCAGAAGCTTGCTAGTACAGCAGGAGGTAGCAAAAGGCCTCAGGAGGAGTCGACTGCTAATAGCAGCGCAGCGCGCGTACGGCGCTGTAAGCGCTGCAACAAGCCTGGGCACAACTCTCGTACATGCGAATATGAATCTGAGGATATTAAATAACCCTAGAGCAGTTTATTTTATATAGTATCTTTTAGCGTTGTTGAATTAACAGTATTTAAAGTTTAATTTTAGTAGTGGGGCTAAACACTTGCTTATGTTAAACGTTCGCTTGTGGATTACGTTATATATATTAGAAAGTAAATAAGAATATTAAAAATAGCTAATACTTTAGTACTATAATCTACTATAAAAACAAAGTAGTTTATGCTAATTAACTTATATATAGCTATTTTATATAATATAAATTAGGTTTCTACTACTTTATAGTATATATCCTTTATATAACTATAATAAACTAAACCCTAGATACTTAAACTCCTATATTATAGATATATATTAACTAACTATAGTAAATAATTAAAGTAAACTCTAAATGTTGGGTAAAGGGGTGGAGTTGGTAGGTGCGACCCGCAGTCGGAAGGAAACACACTCTAGAGGTGGTGCAGTATCAGGACGAGTAATTATTATATGAGAAGCGTAGTGTACATAGAAAATAGGTAATTTGTTGTCCGTCCCTCCTGGGGTTGCTGGTTTTTCGTGTTGGTCTTTTTTTTGGGGTTTTCTGGTGTTCTGTTCTTTTTTTGAAAGGGAATGTTCTATGTCCCACCCTTCTCCTCTTCGGCTAACTGCGTTACTCAGCCCCCTAGCCACCTAGTTGTCTCTAAGGCGCCAGTGGCTGCGCACCTCCCTAACAGCTGTCGCCTGAGCCCCTAATGCTATAGCTGCGTGCTGAGACGGCAAGTGGCCGTCAATCGCCGTCAATAAACAGCAGTTGGCCGTCAATCAACGGCAGTTAGCCGTCAATCAACGGCAGTTGGCCGTCAATCAACGGCAGTTGGCCGTCAATCAACGGCAGGTAGCCGTCAATCGCCGTCAACCGCCGTCCCCTATACCTCTCACTAGCCCGACACTAGCTCTATACCACTACCTTGAATTAGATTTCCCAAACGTCCAGCCTCTTACACCATATAAACAAAAGTATTATCTATAACTAACGTATTACACTACCGAACTAGCCAAACCACCGAACTAGCTAAAAAATCTTGGCAGAAAACATATATAAAAAACGTCTATGCAGAACTATATATCTCTATAACTACATATTAGAATTAGCTAAAAATTTAATAGTAGACTACTATATACTATAATATTATAATGCTAGAATATCTAAGCTCTAGCTTATGTAATACTAGAGATAGTAGAAACGTAGGGGCTAAAACTAAAATTTCCTTAATAGCTATATAATTACATAAGCTAGAGCTCTAGTATTCTAGATTAACAATAAGAACCTAGGTGCAGCTCTATATTAAAATTTTTAGCTAATTCTAATATATAATTATAGAGATGCACGGTTCTGCACAGACGTTTTTTATATGTAAATTTTTTAGCTAGTTTAGTAGTTTAGCCGGTTTAGTAGTGTAATACGTTATAAATTAACTTTTTTAATAATTTTATTCTAATTATATATGCTATAGTGCTAACTTAAAATATCTAAAAATAGTAGTAAAAGTTTCTTAATATAGTAGCATAAAGTTAAAAATTTCTAAGCTTTTTCTTTACTTTTAACTTAAAAAGACTTGTTTTTATAAAGTCTTAGGCTTTTTAATAACTTTTTAATTACATAAGCTAGGTCTTAGATACTTTAGCACCTATAGATACTAGTATAGTAAAGTTTACTATTAAATTTCTATAGTTTATTATTAGCTATCCTTAAAGTTATTATACTTTTAAACTTGTAAAAAAGGCTTTTGCTAAATAGCCTTTTAATTACGTAAGCTATAGCTTAGATATTTTAGAGTCTTTATATTTATCTAGGTGCAGCTCTATACTAAAATTTCTAGAAGATTCTAATATATAGTTCTAGAGATATAAGTAGCCGAAGATCTGCCGTTTTTGTGCTTACGTGAGCCCCAAAAGGCCAAAAGCAGTAATTCTTGGCTGCCAAGCCCTAACCGAAAAAAAAGGCCCTCCACATAAAGTAGCAGAGCAAGCTCTGCTAATAACGTATTACACCACCGAACCGGCCAAACCACCGAACCGGCCAAAAAATTTACATACAAAAAACGTCTGTGCAGAACCGTGCATCTCTATAATTATATATTAGAATTAGCTAAAATTTTTAATATAGAGCTGCACCTAGGTTCTTATTGTTAATCTAGAATACTAGAGCTCTAGCTTATGTAATTATATAGCTATTAAGGAAATTTTAGTTTTAGCCCCCACGTTTCTACTATCTCTAGTATTACATAAGCTAGAGCTTAGATATTCTAGCATTATAATATTATAGTATATAGTAGTCTACTATTAAATTTTTAGCTAATTCTAATATGTAGTTATAGAGATATATAGTTCTGCATAGACGTTTTTTGTATGTGTTTTCTGCCAAGATTTTTTGGCCGGTTCGGTGGTGTAATACGTTAGTATGAAAAGCCTTAATTTTAACTGAGCTAATATGGCGTAGATAGTGGTTAGGTATCTGCTCCTAGTACAATTTTTAGTGGGGGGAGATATTAAGCGAGGTGCTAAGTCATTCCATCGATTTTGCATATAATAGATTGCGCATCACTTCCTCATCCCACATTCCACGTGGAGCACACAAGCTTAAGGATAGACAGCAAAAGTCCTAACCTTGGAAGCATAGCGTCCGACAGGTAGTACTACTGTGAGCTACTGCCAAGACCTACTGCCTACTTAATGGTCAGTAGCCAGCCGTGAATTGGGTAGTAGCGTAGTAGTAGAGGTAACGATTTGGGAGCAGTACTACTGCCTTACTGGCCAGACTTTCTGGAGATTGCAGAGGCGGTGCCGGGGCAGCTAGGATGCCTGTTCTTGTCCCAGATAGTTAGCAATCTCCATACAATTTGCGACGCGCCACGCTTGCTGCCGCGCCTGCTAGTCGCCAAGGTGGCTGGGGAGGTGGCTAGGGAAGAGTACATCGAATTGTTCATACCTCATCCCATCTTTCTAACCTTATCCCATCTCTAAAAGCTGCTCTCCTACGCAGTATGAACCGCTTTATTCGACCTGCTAACTCTCCTACGCCTGTTTACCACTCCGCTAGTGCTAAACGACTTGCTAACGCTCGGGCCCTATCTACGCCGTCGCCGGCGTCGTCGTCAAGCAGCCTGGCTGCCTTCAAGGCTCAACCTCATGTCTATCCTAAGGGCAATTACGGCGTCGCTAGTGAGAGTTTCAAGGTAGATTTTTCGCAACGATCTCTACAGCCGGACGATGAGCGTTAACCTCCACCTGCTTACCAACGCGAAGAACAAGCGGCAGAAGCGAGCAAGTCAGCTTAAGGAGTACTCCAACGCCCTGCTTACGGACTATACAAACAGCAGTCCTCGTGAGGTTCTGCTGCTCGAGGAGCAGCCACAAGAGTGGTGGCTTCAAGTCGGCCGCAGCCGTTATCCCATCCTCTTTAAGATCGCCGTTGACTTCTATCCCCTCTACCAGTTGCAGCTGCGAGCGCGCCTTCAGCCAAGCCCGGAGAACAATCACGTGGGATCGCAATTTACTCAGTAGAGCTACAATAGAAGCCTTGCAACTGCAGAGGAGCTAGCTGCAGCGTGGCGTTATAAAGAGCTTAATATTATTATTATTAGTTCTTATTTACCGTCTGATACGAGCCTGTAGGCTTACGCAGACTATTGCCGCTATTCACACCAGGTAAACAAAAAACCCTCTGTTAGCTAGTCATAGAAGCAGCTCCTAAAGGCTTGCCTGTACTAGGGGAAAAACACCTTTTGCTAATGTGCTATATGTGCGTCCCTAGGCAAGCGCAGGCGTCACGCCTGCGCTAGTAGGTTGCTGTTGT
>MCFA01000134.1:0-115814 GCA_002105025.1 Clohesyomyces aquaticus | reverse complement strand
GTTGGCTAATTTTGACACTCTCAACATTCTCGCTTCTGCAATGACACGTCTTTCATGTTGCTTGCGCACTCTTGTACTCGTAGAAGGCGCAGCAGAGTGTTGAGACTCGATGCCCGGAAAAGCGGCAGTGGAAAGTGCAGTGCCCAGGTGACACCGCAGCACTGAGCAGCTGGGAAGGTTTCGTTTCGGGCTCCACAATTGGACCACACCCTGCACTTTACAGCAAACATAATGGCACACAGCACAAGAGCAGTCGAGAGGCTATGTGCATCCAAATGGTGCAGCTCTCATTGCCGTTGTTCCGCTTCTCCCCAAATGTTTATAAGTGCATGCCGATATCCCTCTTCCCAGAATTGTCTCCAGCATCTACGACCCATTTGTGACCCTTTCTGAACCATATATTTCGGCAGCATCCTGAATATACCATCAGCCTCTAATCAGGGTATAGCATCATGTCCTTCCACACTACCGCCGAGAACATCCGTGTTGACGACAACCGCTTCCTGCGCGCCCGCCTCACTAACGGTGACGGAGAGTGGGTCGACGCTGAGATCGACCTCAACAACTGCCTTGGAAACTCAAACGGTACGCGTACCCCCAACATCTTCTCCCCCTCCTTCATCAACTAACTTTCTTCTTGCAGGCCAATTCGTGTGGGGTGGAAGTGGTATGTAGTCCTTTGTTTGCCCTCCTAGCCGTCATCTATGCTGTGACCGTTCAATTTTGCAATTTTGGAAGATGTCTAATTTTGGTTGTGGTGCGGTAGGTTTCGCCGACTCTTGTGAGAGCGTGTCGTTCAATCTCGAGGGCGGAGACAACGTTCCTATTCTGCGTGCCAGGCTGATTGATGGGGATGGTAACGCTGTGGATGCGGATGTAAATCTTGCGGAAAGGATTGAGAATCAGGGAGGGCAGTTTGTTGTTGGTAAGTACTCACCTGAATACATCTACACTGTACAAAGTTTTGCAAATGGATGATGGTTGGGAATGAAGGCTGATGTTTTTGTAGTCTAAGGTTAGACTTATGATGAGAAACGAAATATGATGAAAGGGAGATGGGTTGGGATTATGGACGGCTGTGATTGTAGATCAATATAGAAATGAGAAATGATACTATGGATACCGGAACTTTTGTGCCATAATTCCTTGTGCTTTTAAATGGGGCGCGTCGTTGGTTCCCGAAGATGGTTATGTCGATGTTGACGAGTGGCGCATGCCCTCACTTTCGATTCTAGGTTGTGGCTCAAGGTGGTAAGTGTGACCTCTTACACAAACTCCACCGAAAGACAGGGGTGTTGGGCCGTCCATATATTCACGATATAGACGTGTAGGTGTCCATGTCTGCGTAGAGTTTCACCGACTAATTGTTTCGCAGCCTCTATTATTCTAGAAACGAATTCCTATGGCACGGCAAGCTACCGGTGACGTGTTGATTATCATCGTAAGCCGAGATGTTGGCGTTGGTGTTGTTGACGCAGGCCCCCCAGTCGTGCTTACGTGCGGTTCAAAGCTAAGCCCCGTACATACATCCACGCATTCTGTACCGAACCCGCTCTCTGCTAACATATTATCTCGTTCTCTAGGATCGACCCAGATTGGCCAGATCCGGTGCTTCATATTAAGCTGATTCCTTGGCATGATCTGGAGCTCGGATGACATGCAACTACGCCGTAATCAATAACAGGCTGGGGCCCTAAACCGAGGACCCTACTGCGCCCCGCCGCTCAAGCTTATCCCCTCATGCCTTATATTCGCACGAGAGTGTGTTATATAGGCGCACCGACCTCCATAATCTCTAAAATATTCCCACCCAGCTTTAGATAACCCTCGTCTGTGCACATACTCCCATACAATTCCGCGCCACCACAATGAGTGGAATTTATGATGAACTCCCCGATACAATTCAAGAAGTGGATGTGATCATCGCGGGAGGTATTTTTTCATTCCCAACAATCCATAGAGCCCGTCTAACATGATTTTCGTAGGTGGAACTGCTGGCTGTGTTATTGCCGGTCGACTCGCTGAAGCCAACTCAAATCTATCCGTCTTGGTAATCGAGGGAGGGCCCAGTAATCTCGATGTGCCAACCATTACACACCCGGCCTTATTCCTTGCCGGCCTGATGCCAACAAGCAAACACACTCTTTTCTACCAAGGAACAAAAGAAAACCAGCTTGGTGACCGAGAGCTCATAGTACCTTCGGGAGGCACACTGGGCGGCGGCTCGTCCATCAATCTCATGATGTATTCTCGAGCTCAACGGTCTGACTTCAACTCTTGGAACGTCCCCGGCTGGTCGACCGAAGACATGATACCATATCTCAAAAAGGTGGGTTCTCGATGTGGTCGTGGTGAGGATGTGAGTTGATTGATGATGATGCTAGCTCGAGACCTATCACGGCTCGGGCCCGAGAGCTATCCATGGATTCGATGGCCCCATCAACGTCTCCCGCGGGACATACAGTGCAGAAAGATCCGAGTCCGATTTTGTCCAGGCTGCGGGTAAAGTCGGATTTCCTGAGATTGAAGACTTGGCATCCCTCGACGCCAACAATGGGATTCAACGCGCCTTGCGTTATATCGGAACTGATGGCACACGACAAGATACAGCTCGCGGATACATCCATCCCAAAATCAAAAGCGGACAATATCCGAATCTGCATGTTGTTGTAAACTCGCGGGTCAAGCGTATCATCTTCGACAACAAGAGGGCTTGCGGGGTTGAATACACGCTAGACCCTCAAATCAATCCTGGCGCCCGTCTCCGTACTATCCGTACAAGAAAGATGGTTATCGTGTCGAGCGGAGCCCTCGGAACCCCTTCCATACTCGAAAGATCCGGTGTCGGAAACCCTGAGATTCTAAGGAAGGCGGGAGTCGATGTCGTGGTCGATCTTCCGGGAGTGGGTGAGAATTATCAAGATCATCATCTGCTAACATATCCATATCTGTGTGCGTTGGATGAGACCGAAACAATTGATGCACTTGTTGGCGGTCGACTCGATGTTGGGAAACTGATTCAGGATAAAGCACCGATTCTTGGTTGGAACGCAATGGACATCACGTACAAGATCCGGCCGACCGACGAAGAAGTTGCGGCGTTGGGGTCAAACTTCCAAGCAATGTGGAACAAAGACTACAAGAACAAGTCAGATAAGCCTCTTGCTTCAGGCTCATTGGTTAGCGGGTAAGTACCAATCCTCGCTGTTCTCAACCCAGTAAATTAAGGTATACAGATTCCCTGGCGATCCATCTCTGGTCCCCGCCGGACAGTACTTCGCCATGTCCGTGTTCACCGGATATCCACAATCTCGCGGATCTATCCACATCAGCGGACCCGAGAGCGCCGACAAGCCCACTTTCACAACCGGCTTCTTTTCAGATGCCCAAGGTGTCGATATCAAGAAACACGTGTGGGCGTACAAGAAGCATCGTGAGATTTCCCGCCGCATGAAGACATACCGCGGCGAACTTGCCTTGTCGCATCCACCTTTTTCGCCCAGTTCTGGCGCAGCGCTTGTCCAACTGAGTGAGAAGCCAGCTGGTGAGGTGACGGATATTGTTTATACGTCAGAGGATGACAAGGTGATTGAGGAGTATTTGCGTGGGCATGTGGGAACGACATGGCACTCGCTGGGAACATGTAAGATGGGACCTCGGGAAGAAAAAGGCGTTGTGGATGCAAGTTTGAGTGTTTATGGTGTCCATGGGCTCAAGATTGCTGATCTGAGTATTCCACCGCTGAATGTTGCTGCGAATACGATGAATACGGCAGTTGCTATTGCAGAGAAGGCGGCAGATATCTTTATCAAAGAGTTAGGCTTGTAGGGTAGGCTGAAATTAACACTATCGACTGCAACGAATCAGAATCATTTTGAACACTTCAGGAAATGGCGTGGCTTAACAATCCCTGCCAGTACTCTATCGATCATGAAATCTTTCTATTTTCCCTTCGAGGAGCAGGTAACAAGGAACCTTATGAACTGCAATAATCTATCTGGTATTGTACGAGAAATATATGAGAATGAAGCTATTAGCCATACGTGTGAAACCCTTGATTCTTCTTTGATTCAGCACAGTAATGTCGTCTTCTGTTTTATAGAGCGGTCTTTACACCAAGTCCCCCCCAATTTAATTCGTCTCATTAGTATCACTGTCCCAATGGTAAGTCTCCTCTGTGCACAAATCTCCTCCTTACCTTCAGGAATTAATCACTGTCAGAAAATTTACGGTCAGTGGTCCATGACGTGATTATTACGCGGTACCCATAGTCCTATTCCCATGACAACCCTCTAGTGCTGTAACCAACGCCTCTGTGAAGTTTCGCATCCCGTATGTTACAGGATCCTGATCTGTATTTAGAACCGGCTTGGCCGGTCGTCGGTCGAGAAGCGAAATGACGTTCAAAATTACTATGAAAGTCTTTTTGATGCCCACCAGCATGCAAGTACCCGGCTTGCACTGCACATTTCTGCAATGTGAACCATGGAAGTCAGAAATGTGAATACAGTCAGCACAATCCC
Organism: Clohesyomyces aquaticus; assembly: GCA_002105025.1. Lineage (NCBI taxonomy): Eukaryota > Fungi > Ascomycota > Dothideomycetes > Pleosporales > Lindgomycetaceae > Clohesyomyces > Clohesyomyces aquaticus. Next base: position 111,291 of record MCFA01000134.1, on the reverse strand, counting down.
CCGGGAGTGCCGGTATGTCTCGAAGCTGCAAAATTCATATTGCGGCGGCGCGGGAGAAGTCTGAAGATTAAGACTCGCCAACTGGAAGCATGATTCCATATTGCAGCACATATGGCACGGCTCGGCACGTACTATCTATTTGGTGCGCGCAGAATGCATACAATGAGCGCTAAGATCACAAATGAAACCAGCATTGGTCAAACCGAGGCTCGCCGCAGACCCCGGCTAATTGTGCATTTCGCTTTTGGGAGTCTGTTTCCATTCATGTACTAGATGTAAGCCGAGTGAGGGAGCAGCCTCGGACATTTCCTAAGTTATCAATATTCTGCTACAGAAAACTGTAAGCTTCGCGCTACCTTTTGCTTGCTAACTCCGCCGTCGTCCGTTCGGATGAGCAATCTTTCCAAATGTTTAGGTGAAGCTTGTAGAGAATCGAGAGTGGTAAAATTACATTGACTTCAGGCTCTGGATGTAACAGACATCTCACCCAATACTACTGCCTTCGTCTTCTCTCTGTCGATGAACATCTCTTCTTCCCACCGCCGCCCTAGGCGCAGAGTAGATGCCAAGGAACGTCTGGAAAGCTACCTCATCCGGAAAAACGAGCTCGACAATCCCACCGTAGGGAAAGTCTTCCTGCACCTCAACAAGGACAGCGGCGGGCCAGGAACCGTTGGTTTCGGCTGGGCGAGCAATGTAGTGACGACTGTGGGTAAGTGGGAAGTTCTCGCCCATTGTGGACCTAAGAAGTTCGACATGTTTGGTGTCCCAGTGGGTCTTTAATTCTGCGGAAGAGAAGCTGGGATTTCGGGTAATGAAGAAGAGGAACCTGAACTTCATTTTGTGGGTCTCTTTGAATCACTTGCGAAGATGTGATATGGAGATCGAGACAATGGGGCACAGAGGCGGGGTGGATACTTAATGTCTTGTGCGAGGTGTAAGCGCTTACAGCTGTTGGGTGGTCCTGTACAGAGGCACATCGTGCCATCTTTGGATCATGCAGGCTGACTAGGCTAACATTGGGATAGCGGGTGGTAGTCCTTTGAATCTGATCACTTTTGACGGAAAATCTGTTCCTCAACAAAGCTCTACGACGTATCTTCCATTCAACTCTAAGAATTGTGTATGTCCGAGGAAATTTGAAGATACTATATTCACCAGTCCGTGCCACCCAATTTCTTTTTCTTCACTGCATCTTCATAAGCAGTCTGAAGATTTCTTGCACGAATATGAGCATACATGAAGATGTTGACACATAGATTCGTAGGCATTGGAAACTTGGAACCCGCACTGTAAGTCTCCTCGCTTCAAGTTTCAGCCGCAAGCTTGTCGGTGAGAGACCTGACAGACTCCTCCAGACTTGTCCATCCAGAACCCTTCAATCTCTTTAGCAAGTACTCCGCGCGTTCATCCGCTACAATGCTTTTGTCTTCTCCAAGGCCCTCGATATCATCGATGAATTTCTTGCCAGGGTAGAGCCTCCTGAAAATTGCTAGGAGATCATTCCAACTGTAAGGGCTGGCAAATGTGAAAAGTCTCTCATCCTTGACATCTTCAAAAATCAGAGCGGCAACATGCACAGTTGCGTTGTCATCAACGTTGATGTAGTACTGTGGTGGCATAGCCTTCATGCCTTCTTCCCCTTCACCTGAAAAGCCTCCCCAAAGAGCTTTGACCCACGCCATGGTGCTTGGATAGCCTTGATGCTCGATGGAAAGAATCTCGCCAATGTTCATGTTCGGAAGAACGCAATTGAGTACGAATCCCGGCTTTTCTTTCTTCATAAAGTCCCATGCAGCTTGCTCCCCTTGGGTCTTGGACGCAGAATAGACGTCAGCCGTACGCTGCACGCCTTCGTACGGTGGTGGTGCCCACGCTGCCTTGACCGCATCCTCATTCCAGACTGAGGGATTGATGTGAAAGATCTTGTTGGGCTGAGGGCTGGCGGCAGCCGTGGAAGAGGATGTCAAAACCACTCTTTTGACAGTGGGCTCTTTGCTGGCGGCTTGCAGCGCATTGACAGTCCCTTTGATGACGGAGGGTATCGCAACATTGGGGTCCGAACTTTGCATGACCGGTGTCGCTGTGTGAATCACGGCAGCGCAGCCTTGGACGGCATCGTCAAATGCCCCGTCGGCGGCCATGTCGGAAACCTCGACCAGGGAAATGGAGTCGGCGCCGTAGCGAGTATTGAAGTATGGGACAAGCCATGCTGATCGACTGGCATTGCGAACCGTGCCACGAACCTGAAGCGCATGTTATGGGAGAGAAAAATACAACGACAGTGGACACGACAGCGGAGAATTTTTGCTAACATTGTATCCGTTTTCGAGAAGTTGCTTGCAGATATGACTCGCTATGAAGCCATTTGCACCCGTCACAAGAACGCGGGACCCTTTTGGAATGGCAATGGGTGAATCACTCATGGTGAATGTTGTCTTGTTGAATCGGTATTGTAAATGAGTTTAAAGGGGTTGGCAATGTTTGGGTGTGGGTGCTTTGAATCTTGACTCGATGCGATGGTCAGATTTTATACTGATCTTTCAACCCCAATTAATAATGCTCAACACAAGCCGTGAAGTCTAGGGTTGACGACAGAACAGTGACCTAAACTTTAGACAGCTTCATACCGATACTATTGTGGGGAGATCAGCGAGCCAAGCTTCTACAATCTTACAAAGACCCAATCGGGGGCCATAGAATCGCCCCCCTGGATATGAATCAGCACCACTGCGTTACACGAGTTATTACTACACGCACGAAAGAAAGCGGAAGTAGCCAGAGGCGCGGCCGTCCGAGAGGATGGTTGGTTCCTCCTGAGCCTGTTTGCAAACTTTGATTTTCAGGGCGCTCCAAAACTTGAACGAATCGATCAGTTCCGCAGATTAGATCGTTATTGGTTAAGAAACTGCATCACGTCTAAAAAACATTAGGATAATTTGAAATTGAACAGCTCAGGATGCCCTTTTTCTTATTTAATATAATTCTAGACAAAGAAGGACAAGAATTAGTTAATCTTTTTTGCTTAGTTGGTGGTTGGTCAGGTGCCTGAAAGAGGATAGCGTGCGCTCGGACCGCTCCAACCACCCCGCGCCAAATCCTGAGGTCGCGAGAATAAGTTCGTGGACAAAGTCGTACTAACGACGCACTAGTACTGCCAGCCCAGTAATACCAGCAATAGCGCCCTCCTCCCAGAACTTCAAACATTGGGCAATTGCGATGAGTCAGGTAAGACTCAAGCAGCACGCCACATCCTGTGGCGGGCTGACCTTCCTTAACCTTCCTCAATACGCCCGACTCTCTGTATACGCCAACGCAGGGCTCGGGGGTAACTCCATTGACCTCAATCTGGGGAAAATGCACCTCCGGGAGATATCCGAAACTACCATTGCATGGCAGAGAGGTGCCATCCCGCACTTGATGTTGATTTGTCCAATACGATCACGGATTTTCAGCGCCGGATACGATTGGTGGTCGACAGATGAGGAAGATTGCGGCTGTACTGCGACTCTAGTTAGCCTCTTGCTTGTGTCGAAGCAAGTGAAAAAAGAGGTGGAGGCTTTTGTCTATGAGCGCAACTCATTCATCGTTTGTAGAGGGAATCCTCATGGATTGGAGAGGCTGGGTCGAATTAGCATCGACGGACTAGGTGCGTTAACATCGCTCACGATAAGACTCGATGGCCGGAGTTGCGTGGATAGAAAAAGGCGTTCGCTATATTCGATATGCCCTTACCCAATCGAGATGAGGAGCCAGCAGGGCAGGGTCCTCTTGGAAGCCTGGGAAGCCGTTGTGAAACGGTTAGCTCGATTCGTCACCCCACGCCGTCTGACACTGTCGTTGATCTTAGGAACAACCGACATGGATTCGGTAAAAGCAATACTGGAACCGCTGCGCGAGCTACCTTTACTGAAGCATTGTGCTATCTCGGTACAAAGGTCTAATGGAATGGAGGTTTTACCAGAAGCCTCAAGTGTGGCCAAGAGGCTAGACTCTAGCGGTTTATCGCGTCTAGTCCGCAAGACACTCAGTAGGGTGACTCAGACAACTTCGCATCACGGAAGCACGTTCCGTTACCTCGACCTTCCACCGGAACTCCGTTTTCGTATTCTCGAATATACGGAATTGGTTTCGACTGAAGACATCGATTGGAACCCAGTACGCTCAAAGCGTGTCCCAGATCACATATCATGCGGCTGCGAAGAGGAATTCGGATTCGAAGCCATTAAGCATGTTGGTGGGTGTGTCTGCCGCGAGTTGATATATGACTCAATCAAGTTCGGCAATGAACGGTGTTGTCGGGAGTGTCGACCGAGCATGGAGCCCGGCTTGTGCTTCTGCCTCTTTCGAACTTTCAATTTCTCGACAAGCTGCGTGTGCTCCACGAGGCTACACCCATTGCTTCTAGTCAGCCAGCGCGTTCGTCAAGATGCAATCCCAATTTACTATTCCCGAAACCGCTTTGTCATCTTACCCTACGGTAGCCCGCCGCTCTCTCAGATCAAATGGGATCCTGTCGGATGGAGATACAGGTACATGTTTCCTGAGGGCCACAGGTCGGAACTTTCGATCTTCATATCTTCAATACCTCCATATGCCTTGCAACATATACGGTGGCTTGAATGGGTCTTGCCAGCCTTCCCGTCGAACTATCTACAGGAGGACACCATAGCCTGGCGAGACTATCTGGATACTCTACAGGTCATGAGTCTTGCCATGAATCTTACTTCTCTGACGCTCAGCATAACAATGAGCGAATACGATGTCCATGGAATAGGAGAATATGCCATACCCGTAGGAACCATGGAATCATTTGAACGGGTTATAACCCCAGTCCATCAGTTACACGGACTCAAAGATTGCTTTATCTACCTACGAGGCGATTTCTACCCTGCGGGGCGCGTTTTCCACGAGGGCAGGCTGGAGAGATTTGTTATGGGCTCAGGATACGATAGCAGCAGACGAGGAAAACCGGCTGAGCGATTTACTGAGTACCGCAGGGCGTACAACAAACGAGTCGAGTGGCATTGATTTATCAAATCACCTTCAATTGTGGAAGGCGCCAATTACCTTACAAAGGACACTTGCCGGTCGGATCGTTCCTTACCTTCACCCAGCCATCTTGTTCCTCCACTCGCTTCAGCCATGCGCTCACATTTTCGTCGACGCGAAACCCAATCGTTTCCGCAGCCATCGTATACGCGTAAAGCGCGATATCCGCAATAGAATACCTATCTTCGACGAAAAAGCGCTTCCCAGTCAAGTGTCTCTCCATGATATCGATTGCCGCCTGTCCTCGCTCTTTCAACTTCTTCTTGTCCTCTTCCGATCGATCACCAAATCCAGCCCAAAACGTGCAGAATTTGTAAACAGCAATATATGGCTCGTGAGAGTATTGCTCGAAGAAAAGCCATTGAAGAACTTGAGCGCGACCGAGTCGACTTTCCGGGAGGTACTTGGTGCCTTCGGCGAGATAGAACATAATTGCGGCGGATTCGGGAAGAGCGGTTCCGTCGTCTAGGACCAGGACGGGGATGCGGCCGTTCGGGTTGACGGCGAGAAATTCGGGCCTACGTGTTTCGGGAGGGTCGGCCATGATGTCCAGAAATGTTGTATCATATTTTTTCCCGAGCTGCTCGAGGAGCAGTCTCACCTTGTAGGCGTTGCCAGAGGGGAGTGTGCTTTCGTACAAGTGCATGTTTGGTGACTGGCTTTCGTCTCAGGAAGTGAGCGCGATGACGATCGCGACGAGGACCTTCGGGAGGCTTGTTATATACAGAAACCCGGGGCGGTTTTAGAGTCATGTTAGGTAGGAGTTCCGGGTTGCGAGATGCGAGCGAAGTGGGGCAATGGGCAATTTCACGCCCTGTTGGGTTACATCTCGGCGCAACGTACGCCCGACACCTATTGCACCTATTATCTACTGTAGTATTGCTCCAATAGATCTCATCCCTCCAAAGCGTATTTTTTGGTAAATTCTACCAGTGCAATAAATCGAAAAAAAATATGGAAGCAATCTCATGGAATGGATAACAGCAAAGAAAGGGGGAGAAATCAATACAATTCTACCTAAGTTCAAGCCGTAACGAAATACGTTATCTACCAATAGAGACTGTCCCCTTGAATCGATCCTAAAGATTCGGGTGTGCTGCTGGTCCCAGCATGCCTGGTACCTATCAGTTCCGCCGACGGCCCTTTGTCCCCCCAATACATCTGCCCACGTCTGCCTAAATTCCATTCAATGTTTCCCCAGACTGCCGGCATCTGGCCATGAGGTCTGTAGTCTGTCAACGCTATTATGAAGGCAGTAAAAACGAAGGACGCCGAGGTATAGACAATAAGACGCGTAAAATACATAGAACTGGAGAGACATGTCAAAGGCTCGGATTGGGAAGAAGCGGCGCCAGATGTTGAGAATGCTAGAGTGAGACACTATAAACCAGCCTTCGCGACAAAAATCACAAGGTATTGCCACGAAAAGAGGGCAGAGGGGACCTATGAGGTGGTTTGCCTGGGTCCTGAGGACTTTCGACACGCTCGTTTCCAGATACGTTCGCCCTATATCAAGTTGAGAATGAACTCTGCGATACGTAAACTGACTGCTTGCAATCCATGGACACCAAAAGGCGAAGATAATTCACCGGGGAACAACGCTTGGGGAGCCGGAAAAGTTTTCTTTGGCCCATTTAATTTGACGAAGAAGGGTTGTAAAGTATTAGCTAACCTGCGCGAATGGTCGTCCGCGGGCTATTTCGTTGGATAGTTGGTCCAAGAAAACGCGAGTGTCGTTTTCGGACCCCTTGCAATGTTCCATAACCATGCAGTGGCTAAAACCGATACGCCGACTGGTACGAACAGGGAGCCGGCTCAGTCCCCATCCGTGGCACCGTTTAGGCTAGGCTGTCGCAGTGTAGGAGCCTCTTCAGTGGAGGACACTTGTTCTCGAGTAGACATCCGTTCCCGTCCCGTCGGTTCAAGGCGTTTTCCATTGCGATGCTCTACGAGCCTACTTCGCAACGCCGCGAGGGTTGTGTTGATTGAGTTGGCCGTCCAAGTCGGGATATTCCGCAATTTCCAGCAAGACACAATCCCACGATCATGACCTGCCCGAAGAGGGAAATCCCAAGTGCGAGGCAAGCTACTGGGTTGATGGAAGATCCCAGGTATGCGGTATTCCCCAGATAATTCGCACAAGACATGATCCTAGATAGGAATAGCTGGGAAGTGGCGGCATAACCCATGATCAGGAATATGGTGGAAAAGGCATTTATGGTTCCGAAGTTTTTTCGGGAGGAGCTGAACCACCGTATGTTGGTGTTGAACTCTCACTGATTCTCTTTGATAATGGCCCACCGCAAAGAGATAGAGTGCATGTAGCCGATGCTATCCGCGCAATTGGTAATTACCATGGTGATGAATAATTGCGGATTTCCTGCTAAACCAGAAGAGACAGGAATCGGATAGAACCATGTGTAAGGACAATGAAATTTTGCCGCGTAGATGTTCAGATAGCTGTGATTTTCGGGGGCGTTGGTTCTTATGGCCAGGACGCCGACGATGAAGGAAGCCATACAGCAGAATGATGATAAATGCGCATACACAGCCTAGGCGCGCATAGGGATATCCACCTCGATCGGGGGAAAGACGTCTGCTCTGATTCTCTTGAGGACTCCGATTCTTGTAGGGCGTCCATGTCGATGGTATGCAAGGATCGTGGGGAAGAGAATTCGGTATAGAAAGCCTTGGAGGATCTGAACGTTTTAATACGCAGAAATTACCAAAAAGAGTTAAAAGTAAGGGGGAGAGCTTTCTTAAAGCCGGAGGGATACCGAGGTACCCTTCCATCAAAATGCACCAGATGCATTGTTGCCGAAAAAAGCAGTTGATGTCAACCCTGCCACCACCCTGGCAGATTGATTGGCCATCCATTATACGATGACTGCAGACAGCATTCGATTCCAGCCAAGCAGAAATCTTAGAGTTTTAATTTTCTGCGTCGAGAAACCTACACCCCCACGCCGCAACAATAGAAACAGCGCAATGGTACAGTGACCCATATAGGTTGAAATCGGTGCATTGGGCAAATATAATCAGGAACTTCGCAAATGTACCGCGAATATCATATGCTTTAACATCTACAGTCTACGAAGAGTGAGCAAAAAGTTTGAAGTGGGAACCTTGCAACCCAGTTCCATTCAAATGGTGCGTACCAACACGTGTGGCGTCGGAATGGAATGATACGATGGATGGTGTGGCTTCGCTGTCTCCACGGGCGAAAGTCGATCGTGATAGGCCTGACAAAAGCAATTCCGAAACACGTAATGATCGGCGGCAATTCACCAACCGATCCTCGGCGTCAACCTCCCCTCCACACCCTCTTTCGCCGCTCACACCCGCAAACGTACTTCTCCTAACGCAACGTCCTAGATCCTGTTTTCGCCATTGTCAAGGTGCCCTGTTACCACCCTGAGAATGTCTGGCCAGCGCAAGAAGTCGCTCCTCATCGGCATTAATTATACGGGCACCCAGAATGCCCTCAGTGGCTGCCATCAGGATATCGAAAATATAGCTGAGTTTTTGGAGTATCGCGGATACAGCAATGACCGGCGTTCCAGGGTGACGCTTGCGGACTTGCCGGACGTAGAGTACGATTCGTCATACTACCCAACTGGCCACAACATTCTAGCCGCCATGGACTGGCTTGTTAGCGAACCCAACTGCACCCTGTTCATGCACTACTCCGGCCACGGCGGTCAGATTGAAGACGTTGACGGAAACCGCACTACCGGCCTCGATGACTCCATCGTCCCCGTCGACTTTCAAGAGCGAGGCCAGATCAGCAGCACTTTGCTTCACGAGCATCTCGTCACTCGGATGGCTCCAGGATGTACGCTCTTCATTGTCATGGATTGCTGCCATTCTGGATCGGCTGTCGAGCTGCCTTTCGTATACCGAAGTGACTCTGAAGGCCAAATCAATTTGATGGACAATTTGAAGCAGGGCGTCCATCTTGTCGGTGAAGCATCAAATCTTATCCAAGGTGGCTTTTCTTACAACAAAATCGGCGAGGCCAGGGAACTTTTCGCGGGCGCGACGAGCTTCTTCCGTGGATTGAAGCATATGGGAGAACAAGAGGATGAGGGACTGGAAGGAGGAGAGTTTGCTGGCCAGTACGGTAGTGAGCAGAAGATGGTGACCATGTTCAGCGGGTGCAGAGACGATCAGACGAGCGCGGATGCTACGATTCAAGGGGAGCCCACCGGAGCGATGACCTGGGCCTTTTTGGAGACGTTGAAGCGGGAAAACAATCCAACCTATGTGCGAGTGAGTACCAGGATCTTTGAGTGGGCCTGCGCCGTTCCTAATTTTTGACGCACATTAGGCTCTACAAATGACGAGGCAGTTGTTGGATCAGAGTAAGTATTCACAGATTCCCCAGCTGAGCTGCGGAGTGGAGATGGATTTGGAGGGCACGCCCTTGATCATCTAGTGTTATTGGGGCCATTGTGACTTCCATCAACATTCAGCTAATGGGGGAGGAATCGGGTCATTCATATTCTCTTCCGACAAGAATAATGCCTGGTTCCAGGGATAAGAGAGTGGTCTGCGCCTCGGAGCAGCTGCATGTTCTACAATTGGCCCGTGCACGATAAAATTCCACCTGCAAGGTTAGGTAAACGAAAAAGTAAGCCTATTGTCTCGACAATCAACACTTTTTAATGTTTTCCTGCCCGATTAGGCAGGTTACAGCATTGTGCCGTACTTGGTTAGATACCATGTGACCCACTCCAAGCTGGCAGGCCGGGTGGCAGTTCCTTTCGTAGCTGCCCTTGCACGTTTTCGAACTAAAAATCTCCTGGGTCAACATTTCACTGTCAGCATAGCGAGACGAGGCGGCGGAGCCTCGTTATATCGCACGGATTCGTGACATACTAGCGCATATATAAAGCTTTAACCTCGGCATCTCAATTCCTTCGCTCTTCCCAATGAAGCCGCCCCTTCCACTCTCGTTCTTCCATCATGTCACTCCCTAGGCATCATCACCTTTACAGAAACTCATGACATTTCTTTTGTCCGGCTACTCCTCCATGGGCTGGGTCGACCTAATCCCGCGCGCTGGAGGAGCCCTCTACATCGGCGGTCTCTATGCGCTTTATCAAACTGATCTAATCAGCAAAGCGGGCATAACCCACGTTCTCTCCATCATAGATTACGATCCCCTGCTACGAGAAAAATTTGCGCATCTGAAGCATTTCCATATCAGGGCCGAGGACGATCCGAATGAGAACCTCCTCAAGTGGTTTGGAGAGACGAACCCATATATCGAGGAAGCCCTATGTGGGAATACTGGGGCCGGCGGGGAGAAGGAAGGCGACGATAGACCGGAAGACGGAGAAATGACAGACAAGAGCTGTGCAGATTCGACCCAAACCGTAGTTAGGACCGCAAAACGAGGGGCCGTTTTCATTCACTGTGCCATGGGCAAATCGCGATCGGCTACATTCGCCATTGCCTATCTGATGTGGAAGAAGCGCATCGGTTGGAAAGAAGCCCTGGAACAAGTAAATGAAGGACGGCCTGTTTGCGACCCGAATGTTGGATTCAAAGAGCAGTTGGGCGTCTATGAGAAGATGTTAAATGCCCCCGGTGGTACAAGTGGAGATGAGGGTAAGAGGATATATGATGAGTGGGTCGAGAACAGGTTTGTGGGAGATTGGTGGGAGTGGGATAAGAGAGTTGCAGCGATAAAGGATAATGAAGCGGGAATAAAAGCCAACCTGTAAGATTCGACGCGGGAACAAGACGACACTCTCATCCGTGGCCTCTATACGCTGGATGTGTACCGTCTCTAGATGTGTGGGCAGGAATTTCGGAATCGGAATCGCGGGATAGGCGCCTCGGCAGTGGGTTTCGACATTAAATTACCCCAATTAAAGTTTGACCAGGCTTTGGCACCCGTATCCAATCTATTCGGCTCATTATACGGTTAGCAGCACGCCTTTTTACCCTGTGCCATGGTCATTTCTGAATATCCTGGGTCCATGCGCGTCAACCTTCTGCCCTACCGTTAGGCCTTGGCTGGACAGCACCCCCGTTGGGCGACAAAGTTTCTCACAGGCGGTGGTTTTGAAGTCCTGCGTAGTCTCACATGACACGATGCATTCATCATTTCTTCCGAGGCTAGGGTCAAATTCCCGCGATACCGAGTCTTAACACCCTTCATACCAATACTGTTGCTCCGAAATAGAACATTCCCCATGAACTTGCCTGTGCCAAGGCATATGAACCCAGGAATGGCCACGCGGTACCTAAAAGTCCCGGTTGAGATAGCGGGAGTATAAGAAGTAGGCACTGTGCTGAAGCTCAAGATCAGTATCTGCGGTTTCTAACATCAAGCTTGTCAATATGAAAGGGATTACTATTGTTCTAGGCCTTGCTGCCTGTATCGACACCGCGCTTGCTCACTGTACGTTCGCGACTTCTTATCAGATTAGTGAACCCTTGTTGACATTCTATAGACCGCTGGACCTCCTTAGTCGCCAATGGTACGAAGTCTGCGGACTACTACTATGTTCGGTGGGTACTCTGCAGCGACTATGAGGCGAAACTTCCTAACATTCAGGTAGTCAAAACACTAACTACAACTCCCCGGTTACCGACGTTACGTCGACAGACATTCGCTGCAACGCCGGAGGCCTCTCCGGCTCGTCGACAAATGTTGCTACATTGACTGCCGGCTCAACAGTAGGCTTCCAGCTTGACCAATCCATCTACCATATTGGGCCAATCCTCGTCTACATGTCCAAAGCGCCGTCCGCTGTCGGTTCATACGATGGTTCGGGATCATGGTTCAAAATTTCACAACTCGGCCCTACTTTCTCTTCTGGTGCGATCAATTGGCCAACCCAGGTCGACAAGTACTCTTTCACGATTCCCAAAAGCGTGCCAAGCGGCCAATACCTGCTTCGAGTCGAGCATATCGGACTACACCAAGGGAACCAGGCCAAGGGCGCACAGTTTTATATCAGCTGTGCGAACGTTAATGTTGTCGGAGGTGGGAGTGGTGCTCCGGGCCCTACGATAAAGCTACCGGGTGGTTACAGTGCGACTGATCCGGGTATTCTGTTCAATGTACGTTTCGTCTCTTTGAACTTGGTGCTCGTGACTAATTTGACTCTCCTCATAGCCGTACTATCCGGTTCCCACAAGCTACACATTCCCAGGACCTGCCGTCTGGAGTGGGTAGGTACGCTACAGCTACGTCTAGCGGAGTGAATATGGACAACATGGAGTCCATTTTAGATCCATATGCGCTATTCAATCAACTATATTTCCCACACACACGTCCTCGGTGCCTCCATCGCCCATCTTCCATTTTACTACCGACAGGCTGCAAGAAAGACATGATTATCTACATTCCTCTCAAACACTCTATCAAACAGGCACAAGAAAGCGCTTGAGAAAGTAGAACCTTTTCCCATTCTAATGCCAGCACACTGGATAGCCGACCTTGATGACCCGAACCGGATTGGCCATGGATGGGTTGTTTTGCAGGTATCGTATACGCAATCCCGACCGCCCTTGGCTGGTTGACCAACAAGACCATACCGCCATAACCTTTTACCAGTGTCAACCTTGAGGCAAAACCATGTCGCCCAATGCAACATTGTGGCGCCAAGCGTTTGGTTGACAGTTGATTGTGCGTCAGCCTTCCGCCTTCTGCATTACGAGGATTGACAAGCATCTGTGAGCAAGAGCTTGTCCTTTTGTCGAAGGATTGTCGATGCTTAGTTGTGCCGAGCTGAGCGAGCGAGGGTCACTGGTGAGAATTTCTTGGCAACTGCCAAAAAGGGAAGGTGGGTGGAATTATCCACAGAAAGTGAGTGGAACGTCGCATTGAGAACATCCGAGATCTCGGAATAAAAAAATACCCTTAGCACGTCATGCCAGCTACAAATTAAACTTCCTCCGACCTCTTTCATCCCGAAGCTGTCGTTGTCTCTCCCTTCCAACCACCAATTCAGCTTCCAGGATGGTTCACGTCAGGACTATTGTGGCCAATCTTGTGCTGGGATGTGCACTGGCCTTCACTCCAGAGTTTGTGGCACCGTTACTCTTGTTTTGGATCGGAAGCTGACGATTTTGCAGGCAGATGCTCGCTGCTCCGCGACGAAGTACGGCCAACGTCAATCCGAGTGGGGTAGGTCCCATCATCGCGACCTCACCCACATAGTAATACTGAATATCTCTAGGAATTAGCGCTGTTCACCTCGACAAGATACAATTGGACCACTCACAAGGCATCGACAACCTGGCAGCTTCTTAACATCAGCAGCGGTAACATCACAGAAGCTCCCTTCGATTCCGAGGTTTCCGAGGTGGTGTGGGTGGGTTCATCGAAAACCAGCATTCTCTACATTAATGGAACGAATGAGGAGATCCCTGGAGGTGTCACGCTATATACTGCAGATCTCGGAGAAGCCAAGTTTGCACCGTACGTCTATTCTAGGCGAATCTAGGCACATGCTCATGTGTTACAGCAAGCTTGTGGCAAGCCTTAATGCCCCATTTGCGGGTCTCAAAGCCATCAAGACGGAATCAGGCGCCCTCAACTTTGTCGTTAACTGTCTAGCATACGCGAACAACGGGTCGGCCTACAACCCCGATCTCGCTACTAAACCACTCAGCACGGGACAGCTGTACGATGCGAACTTCGTTCGCCACTGGAACGTATATATTACCGCTGAACGATTCGCTGTATTCAGCGGTGTGCTTTCGTCCGCATATGGTGGCTCTTACAGCTTTGATGGCACGATGAAAAACCTACTCTGGGGTATGGAAGCACCCGTGACACGCCCAGAATCTCCAGTGCAAACCTTTGGCGACCAAGGAGACTATGACCTTTCCCTAGACGGCAGCAAAGTAGCTTTTCTTACCAAGGCTCCGGAGCTGTCAAAGGCGAATCACACAGCGAGCTACATCTACCTAGTCCCTCACGATGGCTCCAACACCCCAGTTCCCGTCAACGGACCGAACACGACTGCCCCAAAGACAGCCCAAGGCGCGTCAGAGTCACCCAAGTGGTCTCCCGACGGAAAGAAACTCGCTTATTGCCAACAAGACGGGATCTCATACGAGTCCGACCGATTCAAGTGCTATGTCGCCGAAATCTCGGGCTTAAACTCCACCGTTCATTCCGTCGCCGAAGACTGGGACTCCAGTCCCGCCTTTGTGCAATGGAGCAGCAACAGCGAGGATCTGATCGTAGCATCTGAGCTGCACGCCTCCGTCCGTCTGTGGACTGTCCCAGCCAACGCAGCGGCTTCCTTCAAGCCCGTCAACATCACCGGTCCAGAAACCACCCTCTCCGACTTCGCTGTATTGCCTGGTGGAGCATTCCTTGTTTCCGCAGCCGCCAGCTGGACAAGCCGCATGTTCTACACCACCAAACCCGGCAGCAAGCCAAACGTCCTCTTCACCGCCAACGAAGTCGACCCCGAGCTCGCAAGCTTAAGTCCTAAAGATGTATCGAACTTCTGGTACGAGGGCGGAGACGGGGACATGATACAATGCTTCGTGTTCTATCCGACCAACTTCAACGCATCAAAATCCTATCCTCTGGTTTTCAACGTGCACGGTGGACCACAGAGCTCCCAAGGCGATAATTGGAGCTCACGCTGGAATCTGCGGATGTGGGCGGACCAGGGCTTTATCGTCACCTCGCCGCAATTTACAGGCACGCCGAGTTACTCGCAACGCTTCACGGATGCGATTGCAGGGAATTGGGGCGGAACGCCGTACCAAGATCTCGAGAAACTGTTTGCCTACCTCGAGGCAAATGTCAGCTATATCGATACTGAAAGGGCTGTGGCTGTGGGTGCGAGTTATGGAGGTTTCATGTAAGTTCCCCCCTTTCCTTTTCCCTAGAATGTCATACCTTGCATACAGATATCTCTCTCCCATACGATCGCCTCAACACCCCACTAACTCGCTCACAGGATGAACTGGATCCAAGGCCACCCGCTCGGCCGCAAATTCCGCGCCCTCGTTTCCCATGACGGTAAAGCCAGCCAACTGGGCTCCTACGGCACCGACGAGCTGTGGTTCGTGCAGCACGACCAGAACGGCACGCTCTGGGACAACGTGGCCAACTACGAGAAGTACGACCCAATATCCCACGCCAAAAATTTCAGTACCCCACAATTCATTATCCACAATGATCTGGACTTCCGGCTGCCGGTCGACGAGGGTTTGATGATGTTTAATATTTTGCAGAGTTTGGGGGTGCAGAGTAGATTTTTGCATTTCCCGAATGAGGGTCATTGGGTGCTGAATAGGGAGAATAGTATTGTGTGGCATAGGGCAATTTTTAATTGGATTAGGTATTGGACCGGGTTGGAGGAGGAGTTGGTGCAAGATATCGTCATCACGCAGTAGAGGGAGAGAATTCTGGGAAGTGTACGTGGGTACATGTCTGGAATTTCATAGGAGCGCATATACCATCAAGCTAATTGACTAGTATTCTGACCCCATTATATGTCTCTGTCCCCGGCTCAAATAGATCGTCTGTGGTAGCACAAACATGGTCAGCGACTGATTACTCCCAGTAAACCAGTAGTTATAACAAGGAATAACTCACATTTATAAGTCACCTCTCCAGGCCCCGTCTCAAAAAGCTCAATCCTAGTTCCGAACCTACGCACAAACATCGCAAGCGCGATATGCAATTCTCCCCACGCAAGGCTGCAGGAAAGTCAGTCAGTCTTCGTCCTTTGCTTAATCCCCCCCTTGCAAACTCTCCCCGCAGCACCAAATTATCGCGCTGCAAAACCAGAAAAGAGAAACAAATAAAAAGAAAGCAGAGCCAAACTCACTTAATACCCAAACACTGCCGTCCCCCCTTCGAAAACGCCAAAAAATACGGCTCGAGCTCCTTATGTCTCTTCCCCTCCCCATCCAACCACCTCTCGGGCCAAAACCTTTCCGGTTCCGGGAAAATCTCCGGATTCGAGTGCACAAGTTGTGCGGACATTCCAATAGCAGTACGAGGCGGAATTGCAATGTCGTAATGCTTACCTTGGAATGTGGAACGGTAATGTAGGGTTTCGTGGGCGACGCGGGGGAGGCGAGTGCACACGGTGCTGAAGCGCAGGGTCTCGTGCAGGACGGCGGAGAGGTAGGGGAGGGATTCGAGGAGGGCGAGGGAAGGGGGGGATGATAGGGAGGGGAAGGCGGTGAGGATTTCGGTATGCAGTTTGGTCATTACGCCGGAGGTGGCGAGGATGTAGTATACGGCGTAACTCAATGCTAGGTTTGAAATGTCAGCCTGTTGCTCCTTGCATGAGTTTCGTTGAGAGGAGTTTTCCTTCCGCTAGATACTGGTTTGGAGGGCAGATGGGGAAGATACATACCATTCGCCGTCGTCACCGTCCCCGCCCCAATAACCTCCCTCGCGCTCCCCTTCAACCTCTCCACACTCTTCTCCTCCTCCGGCACATTCTTTGCATTCAGCACCTCCCCAAAAATAGTCTTCTGCTTCTTGGTATCCTTCGTATCGATTTTCTCCGTAAACACATCATCCACCGTCCGATAAATCTCCCGCTGATACTTCAAATACTCCTCCGTCCCCGGCGCAGCAATTTTCGCCACCCACTCCGGTCCCGCCTCAAACAACGGCAGCAAGAACGGGATATGCTGGAAAAGGTGGATTGTACCTTCGCCGGCGACGAATGCGGGGGAGAGGTTGGGTGTGAAGGATCGTGTGCCGGTGTAGTTGTGGTGGAAGCCGAAGGCGTATTGGGAGATGATGTCGGTGGTTAGGCAGACGAAGGCATGGGTTACGTTGCAGGGTTCGTTGGTGCCGGCATAGCTTTCGATGTGCGTGTTGATTTTCTCGCAGAAGGACTGGATCATGGGTTCTATGCGTGTGACGGAGGCTTTGGAGAAGAATGGGTTAAGGACGGCGCGCCGAGAGCGGTGGAGGTCGTGCGGGGCAGAACCGAAGCAGGACTATGGGGGATCAGTCAGCCATTTATTCCACTCTACTATACACCTCCGGTCTTGAAATCATGTCCTTCTGGCTGAGACTTGAAGGTCCCGGTACGTACTTTATGTAACTGTACCCCATTCAGATAAAAACTACTCTTATCCCTCTTCTTCCCACTTCCACTCCCCGCGTATATCTGATCAATGAACCCCGGATCATTACAATGCAATTCGTCCGGACCGATTCGAATAATCGGTCCGTATTTGGCGTGGTACCGTTCAAACTGGTTCATGTACTCTCCTGTGCAGGGAAACACATCCCAATAGAAGCCAAACCAGTGTGTAGCAGCCGTCAATCTCGGGCCTGGGATATGTGACAGAGGGTGGAAGTACACTCGGTAGATGGCTAAACCAGCGACATACAGTGACGAGAGGAAGAGCAAGCCAGATATGAGAACGGGGTAACCGACGTCCTGGAGTAGCGAAGAGGAGCCCATGGTAGTTGTTTTTAGGGGAGTATTCTACCCCGAGTACATCGATCGGATCCGAAGCAGTGTGGATTCGTGTGCTAACAATCAATTCGCAAGTCCCGCGTGGTCGACAATCCGCCCAGTCAGTCACCTCCCAGGTCTCAGGGTGGGCAGAACTTCCCCATTTAAGTATTCCCGTCGTCTGCACTCTACCCCACCCGATAGACTAGAACGGCGAGGACGGGGCACTGGGACATCGCATCCGACGGCCCCAGCCCGACCCACAGTTTCCACTTTCCTCGAAATTGTTCCCGCGCCCGCATGGCCCTACGTATCGTGAACCTTGAGCGAAGAACCGATGACCAATCATGGCCGAAGGCCCTGGACGGTGGCGTTTGTGCCCAACCCATTCTGCTGGCCCCGCATGTACGAGCTGTCAAGCAAGCAAAACAGCCGCAATTCTCGTCTCCGCTTCTGTTCTTGATTGAACCCATGTGAAAGGTACGGGAGGTAAGCCGCACGGTCGACACCTCTCCTTGCAACACAGGTCTATCCTCGTCGCCCTGCTATCCAAGCGCAATGCCAATTCTCCTCCCACCCCACGACACTTATCTTGACAGGTCGCGATCGCCGTAGCGTTGGCGTCCTTTGTCTCCACTCCCACAGGCCCGGACGGGCCGTTCCTAGTAAAGCTCGTTCTTCGTCCTCTCTCCGATTCGCCAGCGTGCAAAGCGAGCAGAGCAGAGTCGAACGACAGCGCCACTCGGAAACACCTGCGCAAGGGACCAAACAAGCCGCCGGCATTATGCCGGCATTTTAATTATTTGACGTTGCATGTAGGCTGCTGCTTTTAGTTACTTGACTCCAGCAGGATGTGCTGCACGTCACCGCGAAAAGGGTTCCCCGCTCTGGTCGAACTTGGAATTTGGGGGTGGGTGGGTGCAGTTGAAGGGCAGCACGAGCAACCTCAGTCGGTGTGGAGTTCGCTTGGTACGCCACCGACTTCGGAAGACCCCAGACGGGCAGGAGTGACAGCCATGAGAGGTCTCCCGTATAGGGAAATTTGCTTTTTGGAACCCTAGTTGCGTGTCAACGTTAAGGAGAACCGGGGAAAACGAGCGATAGGTCGTGAAAGCACCAGAGTCTCTGTTTTGTTTCGTGATTCTGTCTGGCTGACCGGGAATCGACGATCCACTCCTCCAGGAAATTAATCTGATACCGTCGATCACCGTCACTTGACAGGCATGTAGTAGAATAGCACACGGCAGCACAGCATCACAAGTAATAATATCCCATTACCTCAGTCCCTCCTGTTTTCCTCCTACAAACTACCCTACGTGATATACAACCAAGGAATCAAGAAAACAAGTGTGTAAAAAACACATTAATAGGAAGATAATGTACCTCAAAATGCCCTGACCTATTTTCCTCTCCCGATTTCCCACTCCAAAAAGATACAAAGAAAAGTGGAGGAATGTCGATAGGGCTAATCACTCTACCCTTCCCTCTCTCACCCTTCCCTCCCATCAACCAATCCCTACCCATAAACACCTCAAGACGAAAACCCATACCTTCCCACAGCCCCACTCCAGATACTCATGCCACCAGCTCCCTAAGCCGGCGTAACGCTCCTCTCCCTATCCCTCCCCCGACTCAACAGCCCTCTCCTCGAGAACTTCTCACTCTTCGGAGAATTCACCACCGAGCCCTCCCTCTCCTCTCCCTTACCCGTAAAGCTGCTTCTCACAACCACACTCCCGTCACCAACCGGGACGCTCTTCTCTGTACCTCCGGTACCCTGGTCATCGAGGAAGAACAGCGCTTCGCCAAGTTCCTCGTCGGACCCAAACGTCGCGTGATCTTTGACGATGAGCTTGAATTGCGAGTCTGCGGTGCAGGGGACTTTGAAGGTCTCGCCTTCGAAGGAGACAGAGCCGCTCGGCGCTTTGAGGTGTTTTGTCTTGTGGACTTCTTTCCCTTTTGCGCCTTCGAGGCGGACGTGGACGCGGACGTTTGTTCCAACTGGGAAATCATTTGCGCTGACGATGGTGATAGTAGCCGTTCCTTGATCGCCCTGGCCTCCGACTGAGCCGCCAAAGCCGCTAGCAAAGGACTGCGCGCCCCACGACTTGTGGCGGTTATGGGGTGAGGCTGTCGTGGCTGGGGTTGCGTCACCGTCTTTTTCGATGGAGATGACTGGGGTTTCGTGTGTGGATCCGTTGGGAGGAGTGTCTTCGGGGTCGAAAGTCTCGTTGCCGTTTGCGCCCTTGCTCTTTCTCCGCTTGAAGCCACGGCCTAGGAAGGTCGCACCTCGTACTACGCCTCCACCGACGAGGACGGCGCCTTTGCCTACACCTTTGACTGGTGCACCGACGACCTTTCCTGGGAGGGCAAAAGTGCCTGAGAATGTGCTTGAGCCCTGTCTCGCGCGCATGACGTAGTCGGGCTTGAACAACATCTTAAGCCGCACTGCACCGGATTTTCCGTCAAGACCGAGTGTGACTTCTTGTTGCATAAAAGGCTCCAGAATGTCGAGATTGATGGCAGCTTTGCCCAAGAAATCGGCCTTGTCTCCAAAGTCCCAGTCGTAGACATTCACCTCGAAGTTTGCCGCCGTCCTGCTCCTTACCGACACCTCGAAGTATTCATTCCAAGCAGGATGTAGCGTCTTTTTCTGAGTCTTGGTCTTGTACACTTCTTTTCCGTTCAATATGAACTTGCAGTACGGGTCCGAGAAGCCATTTCGGTCGGCGGCGGGCAGATCTGCAGCATCCAGGACTTCTACGCGGAGAGAACCTTGGTTGTTGAAAGATTCGGATGGGTCGAGGCGCATCTTCACCGGGATGTATTTCAGGGAGACTGTGATCTTGTTTTCGCGACCATGGTTGTCTTTAAGCGTGAGCTGGGTAGGAGTGTTCAGACACCTCTTCAGAGTATCCAGGGTGCTGCCCGTGAGTTTAGCAATAACGTGATCCTCATCACCCTCACCCTTCTTGTCAATATGTTCAATGAGTCTCAGGGTGATCTTTGAGAAATCCAGCTCGCGGACCATCGCATCACCGACTACAGACAAGATTAGCGCAACTGTCAGACGGTTCCGAATACATCATCTTACCTTCGTTGAACGTCATATTGCGGCTCTTGATCTTGGCGCTTGAGTAGCTGGAGAACACCATGTCATCCATGAGGATGTCCACATACGCGCCGGTTCCCGCAAACTCGCCATCGATAAGCTTGAAGACAATGAGACCTGATTCTATTCGCTCCAGTCAGTACACGCAATCGAGAGGGATAATAATAAGTTGGGGGGGTCAGGAAACCGACTCAGCCTACCATACTTCTGCAAATCATCGCCAGTGATTCGCAGCTTCTCGACCACCTTCTTTGGTGGAACTGCTTCCAGTTCTTCCTGTTCGCCCTCATTCTTGGCGAGTTGCTTGGCAAGATCGAGCTCGCTGCCCTCGGGGCCGTCTGCAGCGAGGAGATTGTGCCAACCGTATCTGACCGAGACACGCTGGACGTGGTCTTCTTGTGTCCCTTCGCAGCAGAGTCTGAGTCCTTCATGGAGGCCGTCATGGAGGCCGGGCGCGATTCCGCTGCCGGGGTACTCTGGCTTTCTTTGTCGTCGTCGTCCTCGGGATCCCAGACAGGATAGGTTGGGTAGAACGAGCATGTAAAGTTCAATTTACCCTTGGGCTGTGAGCGAGGTCCAGTCCTCAGGCCCTCTGATAAGAGCTGCTTCTGCTCGTTGACGACATACTCGCCGTCTTCATCTTGTCGGATGTAGTCTGAAGCGGAGATTTCAACGTGTCCGAGGGACCGGTCTTTCCCAAGATGTTCCTCGTCCATGACCTCCAAGAGCAGCTTCTCGCGCGTTGAGTGCATCGGCACATATATGACCTCGTCCCAATCCGGATTGAGGTTATTCTTGAAGGTCACCGACCTGCCCTTTTCGACGCCGGAGAGAAGTACGCGGACATACGGGTCGGATTTGCCCATTGTCTCTACATTTCGAAGGTCGCGAGCGTTTTGGAAATGTAACCTCATGACGCCAATCGGGGTGAGATATCCGCCGGATCCTGCTGCAGCACCCTTGAGAGCGACAGGTTTCCATTGGAGGGTCATCTTGGCGCGACCAGTCTTGACACCAGCCAAGTTGTACCATTGCTGACCCTTGGCCATCAGTTCAAGCATATCGTCCAAAGCAACCTGGTATGTACCAATGACGGGGTCGGCAGCGATATCTCGGTCATCCTTGAGCACGAGTCCAAGCTTGGCCTTCTTGCGATCGGTAATGAGAATCTCCTTGCTCGCGTCGGGCCAGAGAGGGTTGTTGGTGCGCTTAAGTTTCTTCGACTGGTGGATTTCGTGACCGTTGAGCAGCAGAATCGCATACGGGTTGAGTTGGCCAATCACGCTCTTTGAGCCGTCTAGTTCTTTAGCTTGTTCCACGGTGAACTTGGCGATACCGGTACGGGATTCTGGAGGGGGCTCCGTGACACCGTCTACAGTCGCGCCTTCTAGGACAGGGAAGAAACGAATATCGCATTGGAGGACACCACGCGCCTTTCCACCAGACATGACCTCGAGATGCATATTTTCGTGTTCATCCTCTTGCTCGAGCTGCTCCAGAGCAAAAGTTGCGGTACCCAGCTCCTTGTCCTTTCGGAATTCGTTGTAGTCGTAGAGATTGATCGTCAAAGCATCCTTCAAAGACGTGAGAATGACATTCACAGTCTCGTTCCAGCGTGGGTTTGCGTTCTCGTGCACGGTCTTGGTGCGGCCAAGCTCATTCCGGTTGTTGATTGACACCACAGCATAAGGGTCTGGCGTTCCGGAAAACTTGTCGGGGTTCTTGAGACCCTGGGCGCCGTGGAACGTGACCTGCAGGACACCAATAGCCTGGTCAACCGGATTACCTGCGAGAATCTTGGCAACCTCGATAGGGAATACATTGGGATCGTACATCATCGGACGGAGGTTGGCATGAATTTGATCCATGATGAAAGATTCCAATCCGGGGACGAAGTTGATGTCGAAACCAAGTGTCTCTCCACCCAGCGGCTTGCAGGAATAGCCGATTACTGGGTCCTCGAGGAAACAGATTTCGACCTTTTCTATATGGGGAAATGCAAGCTGGAGCTTGACCTTGACCCGCATCAAACCCGAGAATGCGATATCCTCAACAATGACATCGAGACCTTTACTGACAAGACCTTTGCCAATGCGGACTTCGAGGACAATCTTCGGGTTGACCTTGTTCTTGAGCTGCCGGGAGGTAAGATCGGCGGTGTCATTCGGGGTGAAGCTGAACTTCCAGTCCATGAGCACGATATCATCCTCGGCCTTGGGATACGTCCTGACGTGCTCCAGACGGGGTGGCTTGTTTCCAAGTATAAAAGTCCTCATCCTCAGGCTGTCGAGAAATCCGGGAGTCGCAGTAGACAAGACCTGGTCGACGGAGCTGATGATGGTGTCGCACAGGATGGAATGGTAAATGGGCCAGAACTTGACCAAGAAGCTGTTGATCCACTCCAGACTCTCCACATCGGTTTCGAGCCGGTTCTTAGCCATCTCGCGGTTGAGATCGTCGCGGGCATTGCGGCGCACACGGCGAATGGAGGTCCGGTAGTAAGTGCCGCAAATGGCCATAATGCAGAAGACCCAGCCGAGGCCGCCTCCGAGGACGGCTACGGTCCATGAGCTCAGACAGGCGAATATGATAACTCCGGTGTTGTGGTACCAGTCTGCACATCTCGTCAGCTCGTCAATTGCTCTGGCAGCCTGCGGGACAGGCCAACATACCACCGTAGAACTTGTCCTCGATCTTCCCCTCGAGCCAGGTCTGGTGATCCGACAGCGAGGGCTCGTCGGGGTCGACTTCGTCGGATCCGGGCATGCCAAACCTGGGCGCCCAGCCAGTCCTGTCTCTGGCCCACCGCGGGTCTTCGTCCACCTCGGGCGCGTGGCCGTTGGCGCCTTTTGCGCTGGTCGGGGAGGAGGGGAGGTCGATAGCACCCGCTGTGCTGGGCGGAGGCAGGTCGTACTTGGTTCCCACGGTGCCGTCCTGCAGCGTTCATCGTTAGCTATTGCTGCTACGAGGCACCGCCGTCGGGGGCGCTACTCACGGCGTCTGAGACCAGAGCGGTGGCTTTGTGGTCTCGCTTCAGTTCCTGGGGAATGCGCTGCGAAGCTGGTGTCAGCACGTGTGGTCAATATATCTGCAGCGGGCGACGTACCGCTCTCGCCTGGGCCCGCTTCTCCTCCGGGCTGGCGTCTGGGTCGAAGGTGAGCACAGCGCTGCCGCCCTTCTTTGCCTCGTCCACCATGACATTCTCTGCGGCCGCGGCTGTGACATTGGAATTGGGGTCCTGGGCAGCCCCAATCGCGCCCTGCGTCTTGAGCTCCGACGCGCGTGAGGAGAGGTCGGCCATGGTTCCGAGGTTGCGGAGCGGAGGTCCGACGACACCCAACTAGCAGCCGCCGTGGTCGTCAATTGGCAGCGTGCGACGTCCGAGGGGGTGGAGAAAGTCGCGTGCGGAGTGTTGAGGCGGAGGATGAGGAGACCAAGAAGCGGAGAAGCGTGCGGGACGGATGGAGAGCTATGAGCTGGTGGAGTCGCTGGGCCACAAACCTGCTTGCCCGCTAGTGTTGGGGACTCGGGCGGCAGCTATCTGGATAGTGCGGACCCTGGAGCAGTCCGGCCGAAGTCCCAGCCGTAAACAAAGCCACACGAGCAGTGGGGAGAAGGGGAGAAGGGGAGAAGAAGAGAAGCTGCAGACAAAGAAATGCGACACCGGAATGGGGCTGCAGCAATGGCAGACTCAGAAGCTGCTCCGCGTAAGAGGACGCGCGCGAAGAAGAAAGCAGCTGAGGTGATTCCCGTGATGACGTTCCCAGCCCAGGGTGCAAGCTGAAGCGAACTGACCAGGAAATGGGGAGAGCTCCGAGCCTTGCTCAAAATGTCACCCAGCAGCAATAATCTCGCACAGCCGGAATTGCCTTCAGCCTGTTCCAGAACCATTCCCGCAGACGCGCCGATAAATCTTGAAAATGCCACTCTCAAGCGCACGCTGCTGGGCCCGTTGTTTGGCCATGCGGGTGGGCTGTTGACACCCGCACCCCAGCCCTTCTGTCCCCTCCCTGTCGTCGATCGATCTCGCACTTCCCAAGCCACACCACCGCATCACCCTATCGTGGCCCAACAGCACATCGGGCCCGGTCCCTTGCCAAGCAATGAAGCGGGCAATGTGTGCCGCTTCACGTGTTTCCTTGTGGTCCGTCGCAAACACTCTGGAGCACTTGAATGGGAACATGGTCGGCTCTGACACATGTGCGAGCATGAGAAGCCAGCGGAGCCTGATCGTCGTCTCCATTGCCCGTCCTCATCAAACCCTGCTTATCATAATTCGTGAAAAACACGTCCGGCCGTCCTGCTCGTTCGCTTTGCCCATGCCAAACTATGTATGCAGCCGCAGGATCGCTATGCCATGTCCCCTGATACGCAAATGTCCAATTGACACGACAAAAGAAAACCACAAATCCCGCCCACCCATCGCAGACGCCGCTCCGCCTATCTCCAAAAGCCAATGACACGTCCTAGGTATATCCGAGTCTAGTCGAGAAAGAAGTCGAGAATCTGGAAACAAAAAGCCGTAACCGCAACCGTCTGGGCCTCGACAGCCTCAACCCTGCTGCGCCACCACTGCCACATCATCGTCCCCGTTCCAGCACCCGTCGCCACGATTCCAGATGCAGTCTGAAACCACGCGTTA
This sequence comes from Clohesyomyces aquaticus, assembly GCA_002105025.1. Classification (NCBI taxonomy): domain Eukaryota; kingdom Fungi; phylum Ascomycota; class Dothideomycetes; order Pleosporales; family Lindgomycetaceae; genus Clohesyomyces; species Clohesyomyces aquaticus. Next base: position 86,060 of record MCFA01000134.1, on the reverse strand, counting down.
GCTCATCACAAGTCCGCGGCAATGCTCGAAAAGTTCGCCAATTCACCGCCACGGCTGATCCACGGGATATCGTCGCCCTCCAACTCCATCCTGCACGCCTGACACGTATCTGTGAGTCCTCGACCGATCTCTGTCGCGGTCTCTATCTCTGTCCCTATCTCTGTCCCTATCCCTATCCCTATCCCTATCCCTATCACGATCGCGGTCTCGGTCTCTGTCCCGATCGCGATTTCGCTTCCGATCACTCGACCGGTCCCGGTCGTCCCAGTCGTCTTTGACCCGGTCGTGACTTCTCGTTCTCAAGCTATCCTTCTCCCTATCCCGATCTCTCTCCCGCGGATGCTCTTCGCTTCGCCGACGATGGCGAGAACTGCCGCTCGGAGAGTAGCTGTCTCGCACATATGACATATCAGCTTCTCGCGGATCGGGTGGGGTTACCGTGTACCTGACGCCCGGATTGTGCGGTCGGTATGACGTGCGTGCAGGCATGGCTGGTCGGGGACTTCTTTCGTAATAATTGTGTGCTTGCAGTTGAGCGACGTGTGTTGCAAAGAGAGGAGACTTTGTGGGTCCGTAGAGCGGTGGTGGGCCATCTTGCATCTTACCAATGTTCGCCGGTACCGGGATTGGCTCGTCTTGCGAATATCTTCGTGCATCATACGCTGGGGGGAAGTATTCTCTCGGACTGGTGGCTGGTTCGTGGCTTCTTCTGTGGCGAAGCGGCGCTGGATCTCTGTGGCGGGCCGGTGACCGGTCGTGGTCTGATTCAGAATCGGTGCTCGACAGAGAGGATTCCCGCCGCGGAGGATGTGGACGCTTGTGGGAGTATAGGGGTACGGCGACTGGTACTGGGATGGGTGGGGCAATTGGCGTGGCGTCCTCGTCCGAATAGCTATCATCCTCGTATCTCCCAGGCACATTCCGTCTCCGATCCTTGAACGGATTCCACATATGCCGGACTGTTTGTGCAACTAACCTTCCTCGATCTTCAACATACTGCATAGGCGCTGCTTTGGAAAAGCGGCGAACGAAAGTCGGTCTCTGTCTCTCTTTCCGATACAGCGGATCCTCAAAGTATTTGAAAGCGCCGTGTCGGTCATCGGCCGACCCCTCGCCAGACATGTCACTCGAGTTTCTCGGGCCTGGCCCTAGCCCTGGCCCGGGTGAATCCACTTCGACACGCACGTGGGTGACGTTTTCCTTCTCCAGGGCGTCTTCTTCTGCTTCTCTTTTCAGTCGCTCAGCGACGCCCTGATACCAGGCCTCCATTGCATCATCGGGTCTATCCGGGAAGCATTCTTTGGGCAGAATCTTGGGAAAGGAGGTGCGGGTCTTCGGATCCACGACATCGAACAGTTCCACTGCCCTCTGCAGAAACGGGACATGTTCCTCCGGCCCCAACAGGAGCTGAATCGTCTGCCATGTAACGAATCCCCTCTTCTTCAGGGCAGGAATGGTGGGGGTGACATATCCATCATCGTCCGGGCCCGGCTGCAAGCTGTGAAACGCGCCGAGGGATCGATATATGAAGGCAATGGAGCTCGGCGGGGTGTCGATGAAGAGGACGTCGTAGTTTCCGCCAACATGGCGGTAGAAGGCAGACAGCTGTGAGGGGGTGAGGTCGGGGCTGTCGGTTGGTTCAAACTCGGTACTCTAGATGGAAAGAACCGTGGGTCAGTAACAGTGCGGACTGCAGGTGCAGCGGCGCATGTGCCTGAGGCTCACATACAATAACATCTGCGATCCCGTGTAGCAGCCTGTCCAACGTGTCGGTCCCGCACTTGTCATCCTTGATCAGGTAGCCCCAATAGTCGAGGGCTTCCTGATGCGCCGCGTCCACATTGGCCGCCTTCTCGTCGGCTGGTTCGGTCGCCATGTCGGAGTGCAGCCAGTGGTGTGGAGGAGCTCGCGAGCATCGGCCGCAAGCTGCGCGCTGGCGGGACGTAGGAAGTGAGGGCGGGAGCGACGTGGAAGATGCGGTGAGGGCTGCAGGTCGGAATCGAAATGACGAAGACGCGCAGGGTTGGGTGTGCGACTGGGGATGTGGCCGGGCATGCAGCGCGCGCAATCCTGTTGTATTGTATGCCGTCTGCCGTAATTTGCTTCGGCCCTGGTGCCACCACCTACTGCGGCCTTGCTCAAGCCATATATAATTACCAGCTTGCGCATGGGCGATGGCGATGACTGGCCCGCTGCGCCTCCGATCAACTGACGGTCCAGGAACGTGGGTTGGTGTGAGTGGTGCGACCGAGGTCCCGCCATGGGTCAGCCCTGCACGCGCCACAAAAAGGCGGGACCACAGCCACAGCGGGACGTGAGGCAGCAACGGAAGGCATCAGGCAGTTCCATCCTTCGGCCTCTATGGATGTCTTTTATTTGCTCAGTCCAACGCCGTTGGATCAAAAGTGGAATTACCATCGTTCACACGCGAACACAGGAAGCTGGCCCCCGGTGGCTGTACATCCATTTTCGGCAATGTACAACAAAGTGCAAGAACAGGCAACTTTGTGACTTCTTACTAACGTTACCAAGACGTTTCCGTAATCAATCTGCTTCTCTCCAACAAGCCTGTCGTTCCTGACAGCCACACAGCCATCCGCCTCATCCCCGCCAAACCGCCGGCCTCGGTTCTACATACCGATCCAGCCGAGTCGGTTGTGTACCCAACCCCTCCTCATGGAACCAAACACTCTCATCCTCATCCTTATACGCACCCGGGAACTTCACAAACTCCTTCGGCGTCCCAGTTCCCCCGCCCACAATCTCAACATGTGCGCAATTAACGAACCACTGGCTCTGTCCGCGTTCTGATGACGCTAAAAATTGCTCAATCCGCATGAGATATTTGCCCGACGGCGTCGCTGCCGGAATACTGAAGTTCATGGACATTTGATTCATGAGTGACCAGTGCGTAGCGTTTTCGGGGCCGGCATACGCGATCTTGAAGAAGTCGCCGCGGCCGTCGTAGGAGTTTAGATCTGAAAGTTCGGCCGAGAGGCGCGAGAGGAAGACTTGTCCGGGCCCGTCGTGGTAGATGGGCTGTTGGGCGTCTCCTTCAAAGAATGGTGGCGAGACCATGAAGCCGACGGAGGAGCCGGCTACGATGGTCGCGGTCTCAATGGTCGCGGCATTGTGTACCGGGAAGGAGCCTCGGCCGCAGGTCAGGTTTGCGTCGGTGGTGCCGAATATGGGGAAGGCTTTGAGCCAGAGGCTGTCATATGTTCCGGCGTTGCCGGAGACGTCGCGGATGTATTGGAATTCTTTGGATACGGTGTTGTTTACGATGAGACGGTTGAAGAGGTCTTGTGAAGAGCGTTAGTTGGGATAGAGAGGCCACTCGCGTACGACGATAGCAGTGAACGGGTGCGTACAATGTGCAGCTGTTTCCTTCGAGAATATCAAAAGGACGACTGCAAGTGTCGAGTGCTTCATGTTGCCTGCTGACTGCGAAACTGACTTGTTAACGTTCTCCCCAATCCTGAAGTTCTCTGCGATTCATCCTCTTTAACTACTATTAATGCCGGGCGTAAAAGCGCTCTACGGAAGTCATTCCAGAGTGATACGGCCCCCCGTCCGACCCAAAACCTGGATTCCCCGCAATTTATTGCAACTCACGGCCGCCAATGAACTAATCATATATTATTTTCGATATTAATGTCTCCCCTTTCGGACATATCTAGAGAGCGCCCAACTTGGCTAAACTGGTAGACAATGTGGAGAGTGGTACGAAGTTTGTTGGTTAATTCCCGACAAGTATTCTCGTGCTAGAGTAAGCTCCAAATGTCAATACAAGCAAATTCAATGACCTGGTGGGAAAGTCTGGCTTGGTTATGCTTAGACAGGTTATGCTGGAATGGTTGGGCGGCCTCTAATCATTCTTGCCAGGACATTAGAATATGACACGGTTTCCAGGATGTTGGTGGGAAACGATTCCCCTGGCTGCCGGACATTGACTCTATTGTACCGAACTCCACTTTGGACTACATACACGACTTGTATTAATGGATGGTCAATTCTATTAAAGACTATGCCCGTTATCTATTCTACAAGAGTACGTTGTCTGGAGGAATTCTCAGGTACTGACATCTCCACGTCACCTTTCCTTTTCAATGAGATGAAAATAATGCACAACATGGAAGTAGTAAAACGGAAGTCATAATCAGATAGTCCAGCGACCTCCAACGCCTCAGTAAGACTCATATAAAGCTCCGCAGGACTCAAGTGATAGTCGACCGAAATATTGAAACGTGACAACTCGGAGGGATGTAGCAACCCTTTAAGCGCATATATCCTGTCGCGAACATCGCTACTCTGCAGCCAGGCGGATGTGCGAGCCATCGTCACGAAGTCGAAGCCTCCTTTGGCGCCGTCCTGCTGGTGCCAATTTCTTCGAGAATCCAGTATTGATCCCCCAATGGTACCCACGGAGTCCCAAATCAACCCAGGCGCGGGACACTCTTCATTCGAAGGCGGAATTTCAAAAAGCCGTTGGCCACAATGCAAGACCACCCTCTTCGCAAGTATCACCTCCTGTGTTATCCATACACGTCTCCAATATGGCCTCGATAAGAGGACCTCGATCGTGCTCAACTCCGTGCGTTCTAAACACCGGTATGAAATGTAATGAAAGCCTATCCTATGAGATGCCTCGCATGAGTTGCAGAAACGGCGATTTAAGAGATCCATGGCGACATCGCTGCCATTGCCAGCAACCCCAAGCCATGCCGCGACCAAGGTAGCCTGACCTGAAGTTAAACACTCAACTCATTATTATTCTATAGTTGTCATACTTTGGAATATAAATCTCCCATTAGCTCAACTTGATGATTTCGCTCTCTTATATTGCCTTGGTTGATGCAGATGGCGTCAATCCATAACAGTGTCTTCCTGTAAGTCCCCTGTCTCCGCACTTCCGATAAGAATTGCCATAGATTCTCCCGGATAACGAAGGTTGTCCCATCGAGAAGGATTGTCCGTGTCTCGTCCGGATCTCCCCACATGTATGACAGGGCTGTGAAGTCCAAGCTATCGTCCAGCACACGGCGATGGAATCGGAGGGATATAGTTTCCGACTCGGATCCATCCAGGAGTTCAACTAATCGAATTTCTTGCCGGCCTAGGTCTAAGTCTGTGGAAGGGTACATAGGTTCCAGCGCCATGACCAGGATGGCAGCCTTCCCTTACAGTCAGTACAGCTGAGGTCGGCGCTTTGTAGGCGAACGTTCTTATTGGTAAGAGTGAATGGTGGAGCTCAGAAGCAGCAGCTTGGCGGCAGATACAGTATTATAAGAAAGACTGCGAGTGTGAAGTGGAAGGAATGAGGGACGAACGCAGCTGAGGTTGAGAAAGAGCTAAGCCACGCTGAGGTGGCTTGCTTGGCAAGGCTGAAAGCAAAGCACAAAATACAGAACCACAGCATGTTGGAATACTGAACCAGTTTATTAGAGAGCTTTACTAATTAGACGAAGCTATTCAAAACAAGTGCATAACCTACACGCAGTCGACACGTCTGGACTCAAAGGTCCAGCAAGCAAATTCATTCGCAGTTGGATTCTCATACCCCTGCGACACATGAATGCGTTCCTGATCAAACACTGAAATTCGCACCACCAAAACTCTCCCGGCTCTTCCGGTCAGCTTCCTCCGCAACGCGCCAGTTCTCAATGATCTGCTGCTTCCGCGCCTCACTCCGGGGCACAACCGAGATATCGAAACGGTCTGGTCGGATGATGAGCAATGAGTTGGATTTATCGGTAGGAATGTCAATTTTCTGGCCCGTTAATGGGTCGGTCTTGAAATCTAGGTCGTAACCCCAGCAAATGCTGCCGCAGGCCAAAATATTCTCGTCTTCAGTCAGTCCGGTGCCGATGCATGTGCGCTGACCCCAACCGAATGGCGACATCTTCTTAATCGTCGGGTATTGCGTTAGTGGCTCTTTGAAAGTCGGCCATCCGGGCTGGAGCCAGCGCTCAGGGCGAAAGTTCCATGGGTCGGGATACCGCTTGGGATCTCGGAGGATAGCCCTGCATCGTGTATTAGTTGCGGACGTGGTCCTCCATTTTTTGAGGCGAACTCACCATTCGAGCGGTAGGATACGGGTGCCCTTTGGAATAAAGTAGCCTTCATAGACATCATCTTCCATTACCTCATGTCCGACACCTATATGTAGGCTTAGTGGAGAACTTTGAAAGACTTGGTCGAATACATACCTGTGGGAATATTAGGCCTCCACCGAATCGTTTCTTTGATACAAGCGCGAAGGGTTGGAAGTCGAGGGTAATCGGCGTGACACGGCATTCTACTGCCGCAAACCTCATCCATCTCTTTCTGGCATTTCTTAAACCATTCTGGATGATGGACCATTGACATGAGGAAGTATTGCGGGGGACCACCAGCAGTGAGAACTCCCATGAGAGCTAGCATACCGACGCAGAGGCTAGCCTCCATCTCACTAGTCAGCCCACTTTTGTCTTCTTCAAGATAGCGTGAGATCCAACAGGGACGCTGTGTACCCTTAGCCATCTTTGCCTTGACTGCCTGTGCGCGAACGAATTGCCAGGCATGCAGTTCGTCATGACGTTTCGCCTCCGCCTGTCTCCAGGGGTTCATCCAATACGGTAAGTACCACAACGGTGTCATAAGATTGGTGATTGGTCCGGCAGGAGATATTTGCCGCAGAAGATCCTCGGCGTCAATTGAGTTCTTTTGGCTTACGCTTGGCTCGTCCCAAGCAAGTGTGCACATGATCTTAGAGGCCATGTCTTCTATTAAGCTTTGGATGTCGTCGGGAGTCTCGAGGACCTTGAATAACAGCCTCTTTACTTCGAAATCCATGACTCCGTGGTAGTCATCCTTGGCAGAATTCATCAATTGGGAGTGAGCCCATTTGCGCTGTCGGGCCCAGTATTCTGTCTCAAATTAGCGTTATCAAGGTTTAAGAATATTCATGGTGACATACGGTTCTTCCCCATCAGTGGCAGGTATTCCATTGTACCGGTAGTACTCTTGGAGTCTATTACCGACTGCATGGCTGGCCTATCGGAGTAAATCTTGCCCCTCTTTACAAGCAGGTCGTCCGCGATTCTCTCTTCCGACAAGACTAATAGCTTATGTCCCATCATGCTGGTCATGTAGATTGGTCCATATGTGTCCGACCATTCTTTGAACTTGTGCCACATATAAAAGCGTGGTAGATCGTGAACGCGACCAATGAATGGTAATTGCGCAGGTCCAGGAATCGGTTTGTACTTGGATTTGATAATGTAACGCCGTGCAAGAAAGATAAGTGATTGGATGAGAAGAATACAGGCACCCACCAGGAGCGCGGGGCGAACGAGGCCTTCCATGTCGCTAGATTTCCGAATTTGGCAAGATGACTGCAAGAGAAGTCGTCATACTTCGAAAGAAATCGACATGAGGCGATCCATATATGAACTTGTATGTGACATTTGCCTGAGGACTTTCGCACAGACAACGGAGTACATGGGGTGCCATTGCATAGCCCAAGCAATAAAGAGGTTGCCCTGTTGATCGGTAATGTTTTATCCTTCCAACTATTTCTGAACTTGGACTGTTTGAGGGGTAGGAGCCGAGCTCCATATCCGCAAGCGCGCCCACCGCCAAGTTAGACTTCAAGAAATTGAGCGAGACCGTGAACTTAGATCCAATTGAACAGTTTAACCTGTGCAGGGGAGAGGAAGGATTGGTCACGCGGTCTACCTGCGCGGCACACCCGTCTTCGTTTGTCCTCGTTCTCACCTTTGGCGTTGCCGAAACAACACACCATCTCTACTTGACCACCTTTTGCAAAGATTAACCTTTCATAAAGGAATATTGCTCTTAGCTTGATCTTTAGGTCCAGAATTTGCTTCTGTCGATGCGCTGTCTCTTTCGTAAGAGCTTTTGCATACTAAAATTAGTTGATACGCTGCTTGAAAAAGGACAGCTTTGGTGAGGCTGGCCACTCACAGGAGCTCACAAGAATCTAGCCACTCGGAGGCGTGCCCCAAGGAGCAAGAGGTCGTGCCCGCAGTAGGCCCAGCGCTGGGCATCGAGTGGAGTGTGACCGGTGGAGCGGCCATCTTGATGAGCCCAGCCCCTCCATGTAAGCCCATCAGCTCTGCCAAGTTGGCAGGATGTACCAGTTTCTTGGTAGCGATTGATTTCTCAATCGCGCTCAAAAAGCCGCATTCATACAGGTCGCTGCCTAAGATTCCGAGCATTCACTTCAGAGTTCAATCTAACCTAATGAGGGTTGACATCCGCCTATTCGGGTATAGTGTTCATGCCCATTTGACATAAGGACTTCTCCATTCTCCGATGGCTTAAGCCCATTCCCTCTGCCTCCGCCCAAACCCACCACTGGCTGGGCTGCAAGAAATTAACCATGCAGCAAGCGCGCAGCGTGGCGTCGTGGTCAGCGTGGCGTCGTGCGTCAAGGAAAATGCGGGGAGCCGATCGGAAAGATAGTTTCAGCCCCCAACGAACTATTTTGACCTTACACGACGCACGACAGCTGAATTCCAGGCGCGAACGTTATGTGGCACGTTAGAACCGAGGACGTGGGAATTCTGTTGGCGATGGAGATGGCTTTGGGCGTTGTGATATTGCGTAAAAAATCGTAGGCTCCGAACAGCCTTGTGTGCAAAGTTGTTGATCGCTGATGAAAGACAGTTGAGTCTAACGGCAGCGAGAGCAATGCTATTCTCAAGAAAATCAGACTACCTAGGGTTGCTACGCCCAAGAGAGACAATAGTCTACAGGGACGGAGTACTCCGGTGGTACCCCCCTTCGTCTCTGCTTCGGTATGATTGGGCGTGTAAGCGGAGCTGCTGCATAGATTTCTTGCCGGTGATGAGCTCAACGACACAGATTGTTGCTGGCGCGCGCCGGCGTTCTTCTTGGATAAATAGACCAAGAATCTTGGAGGGATCTCGGTGAGACACACCAAGATTTTGGCTTCTTTTGCTTTTGGTCGGCCATCCGCGCCCGGCAAGAGAGAAGGAGTCTGAGTCGATGTTGCTAGTCTGTACTATTTTGAGCAGATCACACATTGAGTGTATCGTGACGAACGACGCGGAGGCGGGCGGATGAGGGAATTCGAATTGGACGGAGAAAATCGAGAGTGAGAAGTGGACGGACAGTTTACACGTGGATGCCGTTCCTTTGGTGCGGAGTTTCTCGATACCGTTGCAGAAGGGGTAGAATTGTCACGCAATATAGTATGTGATACTTGAGGGATGGTACGGAGGGTTGCGAACCATGGTTAGGCTGCTTGCCCTTCAGAATCGTTCCAGCAGTGCCCTTTTCATGGCTTTTTTTTTAATGAAGAATATATTATTAATGTAGAGAGGTTTGATATTCGCTTGCGCGAGTCCATAAGCTCAACGAAAAACCATAACCCTATGTGACACTTGGTAACGGCACGGTAAGTGCATTTATACAGATTCTAAGGTGGCTGGTTTAAAGAGCCCTGTCCGTTCCACTACCAAATTCCACATACTGTAGGACTCACATCGTTAGTCGAGTTCTGAAAGAGGCAGTTAGTAGGGCGGGTGAGGTATGATTGCGAACCATTGCGAGCTCCGGGAGTTTCGTTTAGCGTACTTCCTCAGAGAGGTAGGAAAGGCAGGTAACGGGTTATTGCCCTCGATGTTGATAGACAGAACCTATGAACCTATCAGTGAGGCAATTTAAAGGGGGCTTGGCCATTGATAGTAACACCACTGAGCCCATGATGAGATGGAACGACGGGCGGGGAGTTTGCCAAAGAAAAATCCAGTGCTAGGCGGAACCTCGGCAGTATATCGGGGTCCTCGGAATTGTGTCTGTAGTGTCTATTCGTCTTTCGTTACGCGTTAGCCTGCGCGTTCTTATCTTACCGGTACGATCCGAGAGGTCCAACTGTTAAAGGTCAACCCATCCACGGGTGGATGAAGATGGAGATCCACCCATGCCGAGGCTGAGTCCGTGCGTCACCCTAATGTGGGACGTTTCCACTTTTCGGCACACATCAAACACTGTCAAACATGGAATGACGACCACACGTATATCTCAAGCTTCTCTTTGGAGATGTCAGGCCATCATGTCCTATTAAAGTATGCCCAGTCTGCTGCCCAGATGGGCCTCGTTCACCATCCCTAGCAGAAACACCTTAAGTTGCAAATCAAGAGGTGGGTACGATACAAGATCCCTTGCATAGATTTAAGTGCACGATAACTTCGAGAACAAGCCCTTGGGGGTATAGGCTAGGTGGCGACCGCGCGTCGTCAACGATGCTAAGCTCATCTTCATAGCGAAGCAGTTTGGTTCACGAATGCCAGGATCAGCGCGCATCGAGGTCCTCACGAGGTTAAAGTCATCATATATATACCTACGGGACGGATCAGATACGAGCCCTGGAAAGATCAATCTAGCGATGGTGTACCGCCGCGTGCTGCCGCGTGCCGAGAGAACCGATCCCCGTCGAAGTAATCGCCGCCCGGCTTACCAAGGCAGATGTGTGGTACCTGAAGCGATGAAACAGTAACAGGGCAGCCAAGGTGCTTGTCCGTCGTAGTTGCTTGATCTTCGTTTAGTCGACACATTTTAGACTAAACAGTATGATCCTAGACCCAGTCCTCTCTCGCCATAGAAATCATTCACATGCTCGCAACTTCATCAAGCACACTGATACCCATACAATCTTTTCTTTCTCAAACACACTCCTTTCAAGACTTGCTGGTGCAAGATACGCCCGTTGACGGACATTCCATTTAATATTGCCTCTCTTTTGACGTAATCTCATTTTCTTACTCCCTTCATTTCCAAGTTACACTGTTCGCTACATCTTTCATCAACGAAGCCAACAATATGCGCCTGCTCTTCCTCGCCGTGCTGGGGTTAGCAAGCGTTACGGTTTCGACTCCCGTATCCGTTCCACGACAGAGTAACAAACTAATACCTGTCGTTGTTGGCGGGCCACAAGACACCTTCAACCCAAACCAAATCACAGCGGCCGTGGGCGACATTGTACAATTCCAATTCTCGAATGGCAACCACACGGTCACCCAGTCCGCTAAAGATTCACCCTGTACGCCCCTCAAAGGTGGTGTACACTCAGGACACATTCCATTTCAAGATAATCAGACCACAGTTGGAACATTCAACATGGTCATTTCGACAGCTGATCCAATCTTTTTATACTGCGCAACTGGGCCTCACTGCCAAGAAGGTCAGGTGATGATTGTCAACCCAACCAGCACACAGGAACTGCTGGACTACGTGAAGGCATCGCAAGGAACGAAGGAGAGTACCGATGGGACGGACGTTGTTGGTGGAACGGTGGCTCAGATTGACCTTGCAAAAGCGGGATTTGCGCCTGCGCCGCCGGGTTCTGGTGTAAGTTTATTTGTCCTTTCCAAGAAAATAGATGCTGATTCAGGAGTAGGGACCACCCGGAGGCGCACCTCCAGCAGCACCGGCTTCCACAGCCCAGGCTCTAGCGTCGTCATCAGCCTCTGGGGAGGCAACATCAGCAGCTGCGGTAGCGACTTCAATGCCTTCCACGACGGCTTCGACGGCGACAGAGGTGGTACAATCGGCGAGCTCTATTGTGAATGCGACTGGGTGAACACGGACCTAAGTGGTTGTTTACGAACATGACCTTATGCCCTTAGCCTAAGTTCCGTTTGGAGATTAGCAATAACTCAACAAATATGTCTACATTCAACTAGAAGTTAGAGTAATATCTTCTCCCGTTGACGTAGACGCTTCTTCAACACAGTAATGGCCCAAACTACTGCGGAAATGTTCGAAGACACGATAGAGGGCCTCGGAATGTACCTTGAACTCAACCTGCAATCTGCAAATGAACAAAGGAGTTCAAGGCCGACTCATTCCCCATCGTACATGCGGTGCACTATCCTATCCTTCGTGCCCAAGCCTATCATTCCGAACACTGATTTCAAGGCAATGTCTACTCAGCATCGCCAGATCTCGCATGGAACAGGTTCACTTTCTAATCGCATGTATCCGAGACGGGCAAGGCCAACGTATTAATTTAGTCAATTCACTTGTCCAGGTCTGGACAGATAGATTTCGCGCGCCGGAAAGATCTGATAGTGTTATTTGTCTCTAGCAACCAACTTCGACAGCTGCACCATTGTTAGCAATTTGTAAAAGCCCTTGTACATTCAGTTCGACAGAAACCCACCTTTCGCGAATGACGCATATGTATCCGCATGATTTATATTCTTGTCAGCAGACAGGCCAATGACCCCATTATACTCGTAAGTGCCATAGTCGTCCGTTCCTTTAATACCCGTCAAATGTGTCATTTCATGGATGGTTGTCCAGACTTGATCTACACCGTGGCAGGTCTTTGTGAGAGCAGGGTTACTACTAAAGTATAGCGGGCAAAATACGATGTAACTTGCGGAGCCAGGGAGGGTATAAGCGAGGTTGCGAGGTTGGCAGGATGGATAGATGTCGGTGCAGAACAGGCGCGAGATTCCAGATGTGGTGGAGCCGCATCTATCGAGTCACGCGGGTCAGTTGGATTGAAAGGAAACAAATGGACATGAATAGAGCGGGAACAGAAATCCATGATCACGAGGATAATTTTGAGTCCTATTGTGGACTGTTGGGACGTTCAAGCAGAGTTCAGTCGACTCACTCGGAAATAATACGGTTGAAGACCCCTGCGACGGTGTTTCGGGTGGTTGCATCGGTCCTCTTGAAGTATTCAGTCATCTTCGCTGTATTGTTATTTGCTGCAGCTGCAGCTCGAGTGGCGCGGGTGACGCAGTTCTTCAATGCTGCTAAGATGACGGTGCGCTGGCTGCTCGTGCAGTCCGATTGGAGGTTTATGCGCTTCGCAATTGAACTATGAAGCTGCTGACGGGTCTTCGTTGCCTATATAAGCTGCAGTCAGAATAAAACTTCGTCACTTGGAGCAGGACATTTCGGTTATCCCAGGCTTCCAAGGAAGATGTTTCTGTAATAGTACATTTCGTTGAAGCTCTTCGATATCCAAATAGCCCACAAGACTTACCTCGACGCCGTCAACATTTATCAAGAGCTGATTGCTAGCGTACTCCACGACTCCCGCAAGCTTTGTACTTCCGGAATCGGCATACGAGAGCGCCCCCTTCGCGATGACAGTAAATGTTCCGCCGATGCCAAGATCGTGCAGCTCCGCCACATCAAATACAGTTTCGATTGTCTCGCCAGCGGCAATAATTTGAAAGTCGGCTTCGGTTAAGTTGACGGTGCTGATCATGAGTCGAACGCCGTCGAAGGGAATTCGAGAACCTTCAGTCTTGATCAGCTGTCTTATATGCAAGTTTCCAGGATTCGTGAGCTTACCACCCTGAAACACTTGGACCTTCTCCAAGGGACTACTATCTAGCAGGCTTCCACTCGTGAAGACTTTGAACGCGGATTGGCCAACATTAGTGATAGACGCTTTCACAGTGGTATAGCCAATAGCTTGGATTTGGACGTCGAGCGGACTGCCGCGTTTAACCGAAGCAGCGGAGGCAGCGCTTGCGAGGGCGAAGAGACTGACGACTGTCAGGAATTTCATGTCTAGTAAGTGCATAGAAGATGAGATGCGGGGTCGCTTCCAGAGGGGTCTACTCCATAGTCTTTATAACATTCTGTATTGAAGTTGTTTCGCAATATAAGGCGAGCAGGGGCATGTATGTTGACTTTTTTACACGAATCGCACCTAAAAGATAAATGAGCCTATGGCGGCGAATTGTTCCGGAGCAAATTCCTCTGAATTTAATCTGTCTTTGCAGTTACCTGACAAGGCATCCTAGAATCAACTGACCTTTTGTTATCTGTACGACTTTGCTTAGACATGGGCGTACTCTGGAAAACGGCATTTGTTGCAAGCAAACCTCGGCACTTCTCATGGCTCGATTAGCAGAGAAGACCTAATAATTGATTCTAAAGTATCAAGAAACCACAAGCTTACGAAACACTATATTTCCTAAGTTTCTAGTCCTAATCTTAATCCAGCTACAGCAATATATAGAAAGCGTTATGCATTTAGAGTTACATCTTTTTTTCGCAACTCAACTCGAGATCACACTACACCGCCACAACCGTCGGCACAATCGTCACCGACCCAGTCTCACAAGTCGTAGTATACGTCGAATAAAGCTGCCCCATAGTCCAATTCGCATTCTGCCAAGTTTCAGATTTGCATTTCAAATCCGCCTTTCCGGAGCCCTGGCCGAACCAAGTTTTCCTATATCAAAATCAGCAAACAGCCCAATTTCATTTCGCCAAAAACATCGGATAACCAGTCTATCCAACAAGCAAAAGGAAGCGTGAGAATGCTGGAGAAGAGGCAGACTTACCCATTATAATCCGTCCAAGTCTGATTCACCGCAAAACTATTATCCGGTCTCGAGAACGTAAACGTAGTCGAACCTGCCGCGCCAACGGGCTGCTCGCACGTATACACGATTTCTCCGTAAAACATGTCTTGCAGATGGCGGCCGTACGCAGAGCATTTGGTCACGTAGGGAACGGCGGCCGGTGCGTTGTTGGTGACGTTGAATTGGATGGTGCCGCCGTAAGTGGCGAGATGCGCCGGGGTGGAGTAGACCATGTTGGAGGAGTAGTTGATGTCGGTAAGGGCGAAGGTGACGGGCTCGTCGCGGGCGAGGGGCTTCGCGAGCGTGGTGGTGCTGGTGAGTGCCAGGAGGGCGAGGAGGGGCGTTAGGGAAGGCATTTTGGTTATGGGGTGGAAGTGTAGAACTCGGTGTGGGAGTTTTGAGCGGTGGAGCGAGGGTCGCGCAGGGCTGTGAGCGAGTGTTCGTTGATCGCGCAGGTCGTGTATTGACGTTAATGTAACAAGCGAATGTGAGGATGAAGAAAAGTAATTAATTCTGAGATGCGGTGCGCAGCAGAGTTCAGTGCGGTGTCGAACACCAGGAAGAGGAATTCGGATTACTTTATATTCTGACCTCCAATATCCCTCATCATCTTTCAGCCTGTAGGCTACACCGCCACAGCCCTACCCTCAGCTCTCGGTTGCACGACGCATCGTCCATGTGACATCGTGAACCATCTCCCAATATAAAATTCCCTGCTTCTCGCACGCACCAGTAACATGGCAAACCCGGTCCTATCATCAGCTTTATCCCAATCGAGTATATAACATGTCGCGCTATGATTGGCTCCAGGAGAGTGCCACCTGGGAAACGAGGAAAACGATATTGTGAAACATCGTCGCCTGCGCCGGGATTTGACAACGAGAGAGTGACGTAATCTTGGGGATCACAGCCAGTAGCCTTACACTACTAAGACGCACGAGTATGGCATAGGATTTTTGTATTCTTTTTACTGTATTGGGAATGGAGGGCGATCAATAATTGCGATACGATACGATATTGCAGATCGTGCTAAAAATACCTTATGGGGATCTTGTCGACCAAGGAACCTCACTGAATGATCCACGGTCACGACAGGAACGTCTTGGAAACCTACTTTTAGGCATACTTGCACGTTTGTTCGGTACTCGGCACCTTCGGATGCTGCGGTGTCGCAGTAACGGTAAGATGTCTTTGTTACTTGGTACACGGTGCACGGGCGAACGCGGGTCTTGTGTACCAATGCTGTCATTAATTGAAAGAAATCCACCAGTTGAAGGTGGCACCACTCGAGAAGGGTGAGATTTTCGAGCCGGGTGTCACAGCGCAAAGTATCCGACAGCGAGAATAAGAGTCCAACGCCTATGGAGGCGTAAGAGCGCCGGATCGGGAGAATAAAGAGTAATTAACGAACGGGATCCCCAAGACGAGCTAGGCCGTAGCACCGCTTTACCACGAGTTATCAAATATAACCGATTCGTGTTATCGCAATGTGAAGCCAGTACGACAACTACCATTCCCTTTGTTGCAACTTTGGTTGTAATGAGCCACCGAAATACTGAAACAATTTCTCGGAGATTCTCAAGTCATCATCAGTGACAGCGCTCTCTCACTGAGGCTTAACAGCAAAGATTTTGTAGGATCCTAGGCATTCGTCAGTCAATACTAATTCGGACACGAAGGAAGGATACTCATAACTCACCAGCCCAATCATTCAGATCAAGATCCGCATACTTATCTTTCAAAGACTTTAGGTCCTGGACCACACCACCGTCCGTTTCCCCCCCTCCACTACCGCAACAACCCTTCGCCTCTGAATTCTTTGCTGGACCACAGCAGGAGCCACTCTCCTTCTCCTCTGTCTTCTGCCCACCACCACCACCACCACCACCACCACCACCACCACCACCACCACAGTCCTTTACCTCCTCCTTCTTTCCCGTCCCACAGCAAGAACTATGCTCCTTCGTGGGCCCCACCTTTTCTCCCCCACCACAACACCCCTTCTTCTCCCCAGCACCAGCGCAGAGACTCCCCTCCCCCTCCTCCCCGGCCGTCATATAAATCTTCAAATCCGCCCCTGAATCCACCACCATGACGTCCCCAAACCCCGCCTCCCTCATCCATTGTTCATACTCCTCCTTCAAACTGGCGCCCGCCATACACCCCACATAAAGCGCGACATCCCTCCTCATCTCGTCCGTAAACCGTTTCTTGGCTAGGATATCAGAGACCGCGAGGCGACCACCCGGTTTGAGGACGCGGAAGATTTCCCGGAAGACCGTAGGCTTTTCAGATTCGGGAACGAGGTTGATGACGCAGTTGGAGATGATGACGTCGGTGGAGGAGGAGGGGAGAGGGAGAGAGCTGATTTTGCCTTCCAAAAAGGTTACATTCGTAATATTGGACTTCGAGGCGTTGAGGCGGGCTTTTTGTAGCATGTCCTGGATAATCATCAGTTTATTTTCCTTCAGATTCTCTGGAAAGTGGTGCAAGGTACCTCGTTCATATCCACGCCAATAGCTTTTCCCGTCTCACCGACCTTCCGTGCGGCCAGGAAGACGTCAAAACCGGCCCCGGAACCGAGATCGACGACGGTTTCGCCGGCTTTCAGACTTGCAAGGGCTAAGGGGTTTCCGCAGCTGAGGCCGAGGTTTGCTTCTTGGGGGATGGAAGATAGTTCCTCGGGCGAGTAGCCAAAGGCGGATGCCACTGCTTTGCCATATGTTGGGGCTGAGGAAGAGAGTGCGGAGGCACTATAGCGTGAGTTGACGGAGTCGTAGATGGTTTGCGTGTCCATTTTGATTAGTTGAGGAAGAGCGCTATTGAGGGGAACTGGGCTGGAAGGGTATATGAGTTCCGATTGATATTTCGATTCTCAATAGATGGACTGTTGATAATGCAAGAGTAGATATATGGTTGAAGTCGAAGCTTGAAGGAGCTCCCTTGACAGACGAACCTCACCCTCTTATACTCCAGGTTACGAGGAGCGCCGCCGATATGTCACCGAGCGGTAATATTGATCTCCCCGGGATATACGAAATCAACATGATGTTTGTGCATCTCATGTCTTGCCATACGTCCCAAGACCAGATGCTCGTATGACGCTCCAGGGTTCAACCAATCAGCATTCTCCCTCGTGCGCCACACATGCGAAACTCGATATGTCACCATTTGACTTCAGAACAGAACTCCGCATCGCTCTGCCCTCGAACCCACTTCAATAATCAATCCGCCGAATGCCACATACTAGTTCCAAGATGCCCCTCTAAGGCCTCAACAATGCCAACACCAACACCTCCCGTCTCGCCGCCGAGCTCGCGCTCTTCGACCTCGCCAACCACCTCCGAACACCCCACCACGAGCTCCCGCAAGCGAGGTCGCGTTTCCGCAGAACACACGCTGAGCCGCGTGCGCGAAAACCAGCGACGACACCGCGCGCGCCGGCGAGATTATATATCGACGCTGGAGCAGAAGCTTGCCGAGACGGAGATGCTGCTTGCGGACGCCAGGGCCGAGATCGCGGAGCTGCGGGCGCAGCGCGAGAGAGGGTGGACACAGGATGCGGCCGTTGCAGATGCTGGTGGGTCGTGGAAGCGGGTCGCTGAGAACCTGAACGAGGGTCCGGCTCCCAATATGACCTTGGCGAGGGCAGACATACCGATGAATGATATATCGACCGAGACACCAGACAGCCACGCCCAGGGACAAGAACAGAGACAGGAAGACTATGACGAGGACGATGTAGAAGACACCGACCTGCGCGACGCCGCGCAAGACGTCCTCTCCGCCATCTCTCTCGGATTCAACAAAACACCCAGCCCATCGCCAAACCTCGACATCCAATCCTTCTCCTTCAGCCTCCCCTACCCGCACACAAACACTGACACGAGCGCCAACATCCCCGAACCCTCCCTCCTCGGCACCCTCTCCACCCTCGCAACCCTAGACACAATCTCCATGGACGACATGACCACTCTCCTTTCCCTCCCATCCTCATCACCATCGATATCCCTACACACCCCCTCCCCACCCACAGGCCCCCCACCCTGCTGCCCCTCGACCTCCCCTCCCCCCTCCCCATCCCCCATCGCCTCTCCCCCAGACCCCGAATGCCGCTCCTGCAAAACGCGTCCCGCGCCCTCACCCTCCGAGTCCACGACACCCTGCAGCCAAGCCTATGTCCTGATCGCCCAGCAAAACTTCCGCGGCATCGATGTACAGACGATTCGCATGTGGCTGGTACAAGGGTTCCGAAGGGCGCCGAGGAAGGGCGAGGGATGTAGAGTGGAAAATGGCGCGTTGTTTCGGTTGTTGGATTATATTAGTGAGGTGTGAGGGGGGAAGGGGAGGTGGGGATGGGTGGACGTTATAAGATACCCCTGAATTTTTGCATTAGAGCGCCATGTAATATGCGTAGTTACTTGTACTCTATAGCGTATACACAGTTCGTTGGATCCTCACCTAGCCTCAGTCCTGCGCGACTCAACTCAGTGCTCTACCTCGAAACCCGTGTCCTCAAGATCGCTGCTGTCGGATTTGAATGGCGAGGAAATTCGATCATGAAATCTGCACGAAAACACAACGACCAAAAGAGGTAACATGACCATTGTGATTTAAAGCAATTTGACACGCTACCTACGCCATGCATGCATTATCATATAAAACCCGACAGACACCCGACCTAATTTCGTCATCCATTTCCCGAATTTGGGCAGCATGCGGCCCGGTCCATATCCCGAAGTTAATTCGCTCATCGTCCCATGCGAATGACACCCGCAGCGACCAATTTCTGAACCTTTCGGCGGATCTGGTCGTTCTTGAGATGATCCTGGAGAGCCGCCGGGTTGTCCTTGGCTTGCTGGAGAATGCTCTGCATGACCGGGTCCTGAAGAATGCTGACAATCTTGAACAGTTAGCATCATCGGTCGACACGAATTGGATTTGAGTGTTGCAATTGGCTCACCTCCGGGTCCCTCTGAATCCTCTCCATAGTCTGCTCCTCCGTCTCACCCTCCCGAGCACTGAACTGTGCCTGCAGGGCCTTCTGCTCTTGCTGCTGGATCTCCCTGGCGTTCTTACCGCCCTCGTCGTGCTCGGTTGCTTCGGCACATACATCAATGCACCTATTATACTCCCTCATGGCGAAGTACGCCTGGGCCTTCCGCAGGTAGGCACGAATGAACTTGGGGTCGCGTTTGATGGCCTCGTCGCAGTCCTGAACCGCGGATGGGAATCCGAGCAACTTGATAAAGCAAGCGGCACGGTTCGAGTAGCCTCTGGGGTCGTCCGGTGCCCGCTTAATCATCTCAGAGTAGGCTTCGACGGCGGCTGGCCAGTCGGCCTCCTTGAATTTGGCGTTTCCGAGCTCGCGAGCCTTCTCTGCTTCCTCGGGGTTGATATAAGATTCCCTGTCCTTGAGGATCTTTGCCTTTTCAGCCGCGCGCAGCTTGGCGAGGACTTCGGGTGTGCGGTGCTCGGTTTGGGCTTTCTGGTAATAGAGAATGGCATTGTTGAGATCGCCGAGCTTTTCGTACGAGGTACCAATACGGGCAAACGCCCTCGAGTAAGGTCAGCAGTGAGAATGTAGTGCTAGTGGGAGAACATACTTTGCGATCATCTTGAAGTCGGCGAGAATCTCCCGGCCATACTCAACGGCCTGTTGACACGCCTGGATGGCGCCTTCAAAGTCGCCCTTTTCAAACTTGGCTGCTCCCAGATTGGTGAGATAGGTAATGTCCTTGTGGATTGACCATGCCGTGTTGTAATGCTCTATCGCCTGATCAAACTGCCTCTTCTTGTAGAACTCGGTACCCTTCTTCTTTTCCTCGTCGGCCTTTGCCTTCGCCTCCTTCGCGAGCTTGTCCTCCTCGGACTCCTCCGGCTCCGGTTCCGGCTCGGGTGCCTTCTTGGGCTCCTCCCTCGGCGCTGGGCGTGCGTCGGGCATCTCCACGTCCTCGTCCACCTCCCTTACACCACTTCCACCCTGGTCTCCACCCGCTGGAGGTGCACCGAACTGCATGTCGATGCCCAGCAACACACTCATGACCTGGAGGAATCTTGGATCCTGCATCTCCAACCCCACATCGTTCGGGTTTGTCCGCAGCCTCTGCAGCTTCATCATGAAGTCCTTGTCCGCGAGCAGGGGCGCAGTCTTGGGGTTCGCCGCGAGTTTCTGGAACATTCCGGGGTCGTTGAAGAGGTTCCCGAGGCCGCCAGAGGGGTCGCCGCTCACTCCATCGTCGCGAGCTTCGGCATCAATGGCTCGCTTGACCGCGTCGAGACCGGATTTTGCTTGTGCGTTCTTGGGGTCGAGCTTGAGGGCCTCTTCGAAGGCATCATGGGCTCCGACTGCGGCTGGTCAGTAACACACTCGCTCATCTATCTTGATTATGATTACATACCTAAATCTCCCTGTCCATGGAGTGCAGTTCCCTTGCGGCCGAAGCCCTTGGACCAGTCCGGCTTGATCTCCGTCACCTTCTTCGCATCTTCCAGGGCGTGTTCGTAGTCCTTCAGCGACGCATATGCTCCCGAACGGTTCGAGTAGAGCACGTGGTTTGAGGGGTCCAGCTCGATGGCCTGTGTGAATTTCTCGCTGCGTGGGTGTCAGTAAGGCAGGCGGGCATGCTCGGTTCGGCGGGGAACATACATAGACTCGGCAAACTTCTTCTCCGCAAACAGCTTGTTGCCTTCTGCTTTGAGCGCGTCGGCCATGATGAAGGCGGGTGGAGGAAGAAAGGATTTGGGTATATGCGACGAAGGGTAGCAAACGATTGTCAGTTGTTGTGCAGGACGGCAGGTGGTGTGGTAAATAAATGCAGGCTGGTGGTGCAGCTTCTAGCTCTTTCCATAGGCGGAGCTTTTGCGCAGGCAGAACCTCACCGCTCTCCCAATGCGGAAAAGCGGCTGCGGTTCTAGGGCTGAGGGCGTCGGCTTCCGACAAACTTTGCTCGTCTCTCATCGCAACCATGTACCAATTACCTTAAGATAAGGGCGCGTGGCTTCTCCATTGTAGATCACCAACCTCAGGCTCAATCAAATTGTCCCCCGAAAGACTATGCGGGGCCTTGTTCGCCATGCAGTGTACCAGGCAGCGAGAGCCGACTTCTTGGACAGCATTACCGTGCGGAATCTGGAGGCCACGGTGAACGCCGGTGTTGATGCATGGGGTCGAAAGAAAGAACAACGAGCGCACATTACCGCCAAGATTACTCTAGACTGCACAATTACCTCCGCTGCTCAGTGTGATGGGCTTGACAGCAGTACGGTCCACTACGGAAAGCTCAGCAAAGACGTAAGGGAACGGGTTCAGCAGAAGGGCCATGAATGGGTAACCACATTCGCTCTGGCCAAAGCAATTCAGGAGTCGTGCGTACGTACGGCCGGGAATACCCCAACCGCAAAACTGGAAGTCGACGTCTTTTATCCAAAGGGGAGTCTGCTCGGCGATGGGGCTGGGTTGATCTACGGAACTAGTCACCCACGTGATGGTAGCAGCTCTAGGGTTCTGTACCTGCGGAACGTTCGCGTTCCCTGTCTCATCGGTATCAATTCGAACGAGAGGCTGGCAAAACAATCTCTCATCGTCAATGTATGGATCGAGTGCCTGGCAGAAGACAGGAGCGACGACTATGCGCAGCTTGAGCAGGTTGTGTTCCAAGTGAGCGCCCCGTTTCGTCCAATCATTGCTTGTCTTTGTGGTCATGGGAAGTAATATTGATGTAACACACAGGCCATATCAGAGTCGTCGTTCAAGACGTTGGAGTCGCTCGTAACCATGGTGGTCGACGAGCTCCGAGAGAAGTTCTTCCGACCCGAACTTGACGACGGCGCCTACATCAGGCTACAGGTGGAAAAGCCCATGGCCGTCCCTTCTGCGGATGCGCCTGCCATCGAAATTGTGAGAAAGGTCAAGGAGTAGGGGCCCACTGGCTGAGGCCGAGAAACTCCCGTTCCATCGGGTGGCTGGTGGCTTGTCATTATCTGCACATTACCTATCAGTTCAGCTCAGCTTCACGATGTTTTATGGCGCCATCAGCCCGGTGAGATACAGTGAGAGGCTACACCGTCTCGTCAGGCGAATCCATGTCGTCCTCGTTGCCGTACGTTTGGCGGGGACATCGGCCGACAAGAGGATTTATGAGCGGTAACAAAAAAGGGCATAAATGGTCGGAGCGCTGATGGAGAAAGTCGGGGCAAGTCAGCATGGTGGTTAGTCAGGCTAGCTATTTCTGGACGGAGCCCCCACGTGCGGCAACGATGCGCGCGGGACCTGGGACTGTGAACGTGGACGCCACAATAACTTTTCAACAAGTGGCGCAAAATATATAAATTTTGAAATCGCACGGAATGCCGAATGTGTTAGCCCAGCCGGGACGGCAATTGATCCTTGAATGTCTGTCTCTATGCAGAAGACGGCGCGAAGCGCTGCAGCAAAATTGCTATGCGAGTGCCACTGGCGTGTGCAGGTCGAGAGCATGTTGGGCGAATGTGTGCTCTTTCGTTGGGGCCATAGCGTCATTCTGCGGGCGATCTATCGTCAACGGACTGACCGCCATCCATACCCTGCGCCAGCCTCCTGCATGCAGGCTAGTCAGAAGCCTCCCGGGGGCGCGAGACGAGGGGCCTTTTCGATAAATTTGCATCTGGGAGCTATGGCCGCGAGCGTTGAGCCCAACAGCCACTGTGCATCGTGAGATTTCCTAGGCAACGGGGGCGTCTTGATTGCGGTATTGACAAGTTGGCCTCCTTTTGGCAATGAGGGTGTGGAAATGATTTATCTGCATCCTAGACACGCCCACGGATCCGTGGATGGTGTGAGTGAGAGCAAATCACCATGGTTCCAGGCCGGCCGTGCCTTGTCTTGAAGCAGAGGGAGCGGCGGATTGGCGGCCTGGGGCGTTGGAGCTCACCTGCACACCAACAAGCTGCGGCGTGGTGGCTCTTTCCATTGCTATTCCTTGCAGCTTGCCCGAGCGACTAGCATAGAATAGGATGTGTACTCGGTGACAGCCGATGACGGGCGTGTATATAAGAATCGCCGCCGTCCCCAGGCCGTCACCAGAAACCCATTTCCCCCAGTTGTTGCCGCCTGCTCTTTCTCCCGCTGTTGCATCCACTTGGTTGTGCACCCTGCCCCACGTCTCCCGGAGTTTCTGCACAGACCACCGGGCTCGATTCGCCGCCGTCAACAGGAAAAACATCTGGCGCGCTGAGACTTTCACCGCTCCACCCTCCACTTCTCTTCACTTTCACTCTTGTCTTATCGAAAATCAGACACCATGGCCGCCGCTCTCCGCGCAATTCCTGCCCACCTCAAGCCCAGCTCGGCTGCCGGCGGTGACGGTGAGGGCTTCCAGCCCCGCCATCACGGAAAGTCGCAGTCCCATGTGGTGAGTTGATCCTCTCTTCTTTACCGCCCAGTGGAGCCGGGAAGCCATGCCCTCCGCTCAATTGCAAGGTCTGGACCAGGGAATGCATTTGTTTTTCCTGGCCAGGTCTCGCACGCAAGCGCTTTCTCCAACCTCCCCGGGTCGCCCAGGTCAGGCGGTGAAAGTATGGTTTCTCAGCCGCGAGGGGGCAACAACCAGCCTGCTAGCTACGCCCTCTTCTGCTCCTTGCGGAGCCTTCTCAGACTCATCAATTTCTGAGGGGCCATTGGAGAGTCTGAGCACATTGGCTCTGCGCTCCTTCCTTTGGGTGGCCTTAGGTGGCGAGGGAGAAGTGGCATCCGCCCCGCGGCCCATTCCTTAACCTTCACCACCTGGCAAGAACGGCCTGGGTGGCCGGCGACAGTCACTCCAGCCTCAGCTCAGGCCAATCCCGTCATGAAGCCGCCCAAATCCCCCCCCTCCCTCGCCTCTCTCTACATCCAGAAACACACACGCTCGCAATCATGCCTGCTGACAGGGCCACCATCATGCAGGCTTTCGAGAACACATCGACCAACGTTGCAGCATCCCAGATGCGCAATGCCCTCAACAAGCTCGCAGACACGGTCACAGACCCCAGCGAGAAGAAGGTAAGCACTCCCCGGCCTGGCGAGGGCGTGGAACCAGCTGACACTCTCACAGCGGTTCGAGACCGAAATGGACAACTTCTTTGCCCTCTTCCGCCGATACCTCAACGACAAGGCCAAGGGAAATGCCATCGAGTGGTCTCGAATTGCTCCTCCCAAGGCCGAGCAGGTCGTCAACTACGCCGACCTCGCCAACTCCGAATCGGTCGAATACCTGAACAAGCTGGCGGTGGTGAAGCTCAATGGAGGTCTCGGAACCTCCATGGGCTGCGTTGGCCCGAAGTCGGTCATTGAGGTGCGTGACGGCATGTCCTTCCTCGACCTGTCTGTGCGGCAGATCGAGTACCTGAACAGGACATACGACGTCAATGTGCCATTCGTGCTCATGAACTCGTTCAACACGGACACGGATACGGCCAACATCATCAAGAAGTACGAGGGACACAACATCGACATCATGACCTTCAACCAGTCCAAGTACCCGCGTGTGCTCAAGGACTCGCTCCTCCCGGCTCCCAAGTCGGCCGACTCCGATCTCGCTAACTGGTACCCGCCTGGCCACGGTGACGTTTTCGAGTCTCTGTACAACTCTGGCATCCTCGACAAGCTCATCGACCGCGGCATCGAGTACATTTTCCTGTCCAACGCCGATAATCTGGGCGCCGTGGTCGACCTCCGCATTCTGCAGCACATGGTTGACTCCAAGGCCGAGTACATCATGGAGCTGACGGACAAGACCAAGGCGGACGTCAAGGGTGGTACCATTATTGACTACGAAGGCTCGGTCCGCCTCCTCGAAATCGCCCAGGTGCCTAAGGAGCACGTGAACGAGTTCAAGTCGATCAAGAAGTTCAAATACTTCAATACCAACAACATCTGGATGAACCTCAAGGCTGTCAAGCGCGTTGTCGAGAGCAACGAACTTGCCATGGAGATCATCCCCAACGGAAAGTCGATCCCGGCCGACAAGAAGGGCGAGGCCGATCTTTCCGTCCTGCAGCTCGAGACCGCTGTCGGTGCCGCCATCCGTCACTTTTCCAACGCCCACGGTGTGAACGTGCCCCGAAAGCGCTTCTTGCCCGTCAAGACGTGCTCCGATCTGATGCTTGTCAAGTCGGATCTCTACACACTCCAGCACGGACAGCTCCTGATTGACCCGAACCGCTTCGGCCCGGCTCCGTTGATCAAGCTTGGCAACGACTTCAAGAAGGTCTCCAGCTTCCAGGCGCGTATCCCGTCCATCCCCAAGATTGTCGAACTGGACCATCTCACCATCACCGGAGCCGTCAACCTCGGCCGTGGAGTCACGCTGAAGGGTACCGTCATCATTGTTGCAACAGAAGGCAGCACCATCGACATTCCCCCTGGGTCCATCCTCGAGAACGTGGTTGTCCAGGGATCGCTGAGATTGCTCGAGCATTAAGTTGGTTCGTTTGATTTCCTCTTGTACGCGGATCACAATGGCTCTGGGCATTTAGCTGCCTCAGAATTTTAAATCGACGTTAGCAGAGTATAGCCTATAGCTATCAGCTTTTGACATTGACTGGCTGTAAGGGACCCGGGCGCGGGACTATGGCGCGTGGCTTAGGTTAGCATGGTTCACGAACCAAACGATCGATGACGTTGTATGTCTTGTGGGTGGAAGGAAAAGTGGCGCCCCCCACCCACCCCCCGGTATTCTAGGTGTGCGGCGGGAATCTCCGATGCATCTTAATGGCTACGATGATTGTAATAGACACGATTTCAACCCCGTTCATCTTTGACTTGGAGGCTGTGCTTGCATCGTTCTTCTGTTTAGTCGTTTTCATGCTGTGTTGTGTGATGGGGGCAACCTGGGGA
Organism: Clohesyomyces aquaticus; assembly: GCA_002105025.1. Classification (NCBI taxonomy): domain Eukaryota; kingdom Fungi; phylum Ascomycota; class Dothideomycetes; order Pleosporales; family Lindgomycetaceae; genus Clohesyomyces; species Clohesyomyces aquaticus. The sequence goes on along the minus strand of MCFA01000134.1, from coordinate 59,831 downwards.
GACGTAAGCAAGGTACATCTGAATCCCCAACATGTCAAAAGCCTGAGGGTAGAGGTACTACACGCAATACTTCGTAAGTTAACACCGCTCGATCATTCTGCAACGTAGCTAAACGATAACAGGGAGTGCTCGATGTGCGACATAGGCATCAAAATCTCATTCTGGGTTGGACTGTCCCCGGAAGGAGCAGATGATAGCCCCTGGGCCCCGAGTAGCCTCAATACGAGGGTCATCGTTTCAAAACACCACACTCCATGCATTGCCTCGGATCCTTCCCCAGACATTGTGCAGCTCGTTTGATTGCAACGAACCTGCGGTCTTGGTATTTGCTCTTGTCCACGATGTGCATCTTTCTATCTTCGGGTTCTAGTCCCAGCGCCTGCTGCCTCCGTGAAGATTGATTAAAGGCTAGCGCCGCCCCTCCAAGTTCCAGTGGCTTCGTATTTCGTCCTTCCCTTTCTTCTCTTCTACACTCATTTCTACGTTCGTTTCTTCATTCGTTTCTACACTCGTTTCTACACCCCTTCCTACGAATAGCTATGAACGCAGGGGGTCAGGAGTCGCTCGTGTCCAATGTTGAGTCTGAAGTTGGAAGCCATGATGCGAGCGCACGACTCGATCCTCGAGTAGCGCGGGGGCAAGAGTCTTCTGTTTCTCTTGTCGACAACGAACCCAGCAACAAAAGTGCGCACGAGACATCTGAAACCAGAGTAGAGGAGCCTTCGGCCACCGCCGTCGGACACCACCGTCGGACACAAACCTATCGACCCAGAAGCTGCTTCACCTCAAAAACATCCGCAGCGTATACATCGTAAAACGCTCTTGCTCATCTTCGGTAAGAACCAGGGTACAGGTAGCGCCTAGACCACTGTGCTGATTGCAGTTTGAACTCGATAGGGCAGCTACTTGCAGGTCAGTTCCCACGATTCCGCGGGGGATCGGAGCTTCGATTGACTTTGAATAGCATTCCTTCTTGTCATTGGGCATTTTTTCTTCTTCTTCTACCTCGATGACAGATTGGTAGACGAAGGGAGTGTTAGCCAATCGTGGATTACGGCAGCCTCTTTTCTCCTCAATACCCCTGTCAAAGGCGCGCTCACCGTATGTGTTGGAACTTGTCTCGTCCAGCATCTGTGGGGCATTCTCCAAGAGGAATGTACCAGTCTCGCTGGCGAGCGTCTTGATATCATCCGCCTACATAAGTAGTTATATCAAAGTCTTAGTCGGCTCATCTCCGTTGCAGAACAATAAGTGAAAGATGTTAAGACAAATGGCGGTTGGAGTTATCAAGATACGGAAAACACTCTGGACCCATCGGAAAAAGTTGCAGGGTTCTGGTGCGCCCGTCGGAATAAGAGGCGCGTGCTGACAGGTTCGGAATGCTTCTTTCGGGCATCCGGGGCGCTGGGTGTGGCTGCAGCGCCAAGCACCGGTGAGCAAGAACATGCGGGGATGATTCCGCCATTGCGATGCAAGAAATTGTCGGGCTATCAGGACCAGCCAAGGGAGGAGACGCAGAAAATGAGGATTACAAGGAGGGTATCCTGCACTGCAGCGCTCTGGAATGGGGAGCAAGCCGTGAGCGTTTTGCTGGAAGAAGAGGGGTCGTTCGCGCGACAGGGACAGGGGCCAAGATTTCGCGATGAACGCCTCCCATGGGTGCCGAAGCAGTTCGGTTCCTTCATCAACCACGACTCGCCATAGCGATGGCACTCTGCGACCATCGGAGGCTGGCAATGGGAGGGTGTGGTGAAGGGATGGCAAAGGGTAAGAAGGATGGGCTCCGAAGGGGGCGCGTGACGGCCACTAGTCCTGCGAGCGGCGCATCGTGGAGCGGGGATAACCGCGCTGGTTCCGTATGCGCAGCCCTTCACACCGACCGCCTGCAGCGTTGACTCAGGCATACAACCGCAATAATCATGCACTGCCCGCTCTTTTCTCTCTTTCCTTCTCCCTCGTCCAGGTTTTCTCCTAGCATGCCCCGTAGGCTGCACTCTGCGCCGCCATGTCGCAGCGACGATTGCCCGTCAAGCAGCTGGTTATCCTGTGTAAGTTGTTGTTGCCCCAGCTTCAAAAATCCTGGAAGAGCGCTGCTGACTTGCAACTCAGCAATATGTCGCTTCGCAGAGCCCATCGCCCTGACCTCCGTCTTCCCCTACCTCCCTGAAATGATCGAGTCCTTTGGCGTCCCCGAGAACGACATTGCTCGCTGGGCCGGCGTCACATCGTCCGTCTTCTCCCTCAGCCAGTGCGTGACGGGGATATCATGGGGCGCTGCGTCGGATCATTATGGGCGGAAGCCTATGATTTTAATCGGCCTCACCAATACTATGGTTACAACTCTGATTTGGGGCTTCTCGACAAGCTTGCCAATGGCCATCACCGCGCGAGCACTCCAGGGTCTGGGCAATGGCAATGTCGGTATCCTGCGTACGACAGTGGCTGAAATGTGCCCCTGGAAAGAGCTGCAGCCGCGAGCCTTCAGTATTATGCCCTTGGTCTACACTATTGGTGCTATCATTGGACCGGTATGTCCCGGTCTGGCGACTCCTTCGCTTCTGCTGACTCTCACAGACGTTGGGCGGTGCCATGTCGAACCCTCTGCACGTGGACCCTCTCAAACCGCGCGGTGACAAATTCCTTGAGAAATACCCCTATATCCTTCCCAATTTTGCTGCGGCATGTTTCTTTTTCATTGGTATCGCCACCGGATGGCTCTTCTTGAAAGTACGATGACTCGCAAATAGTTGCTTGCACTGAGCTAACACGTACAGGAATCCCTGGAGAGTAGGAAGAATCACCGGGACGTAGGCCTGATTGTTGGCGCCAAGTTGACTGCCTTCTTCCGCACAATCTTCGGCATTCCGAAACGATCAGAAAAAGGTCATGCGGATCTTCAGCCATTACTTGCTCATCAGAAAATCATCAACGACGAGGAAATCGCCGAAGATGTGCCCGTCCAGATAACAGAACCTGAGAAGAAGCCCAGCATAAGAGACGTGCTTACACCTCAGACAACTTTGAATTTGGTCGTCTATGTTTTCATTGCATTGTACTCTCTGGCCTACGACCAGGTACGATACCATGTCACGAACGCTTAAGAAACGCCACTGACTTCTCCAGCTTCTCCCAGTCTTCATGCACCATCCCCCTCAAAGCATCGACGACCCCAACACCAAACTCCCTCTAAAATTCCAAGGCGGCTTCGGCCTCAAAAACGGCCAAATCGGCGTCCTCTTCACCATTTTCAGCATCTTCTCCACATTCTGCCAATTCTTCATCTTCCCTCCCTGTACACGCTACTTCGGTGTCCTCCGCTGTCTCCGAATATCGATGTTAATCTACCTAGCCGTCTTCATCGTCACCCCCTTCACATCTCTCCTCCGCACCCAATTCCAGCAACAAGTCGCTATCCTCATCCTGATGATGATCCGCGGCGTCGGCGGCACATTCGCCTTCCCATCCTCAACCATCATGCTCACGAACAGCGCGGCCAGTCTCCGTGTCCTCGGAACTATTAACGGTCTCGCAACGAGCGTTGCGGCTGTAGGTCGTGCCGCCGGTCCCACCATTGGAGGTGGCATCTTTACCTGGGCTGTCAAGCGAGGATATGTGTTTCCGCCGTTCTGGACGTTGGCTGTTATCGCGCTTATTGGATTTATTCCTACGCTCTGGCTCGTGGAGGGGAAGGGGTTTGGTGATGATCCGGATGAGGAGGATGGGAGCGTGGCGTCTGCGTCTGCGGCTTCGGAGTCTGAGGACGAGGACGCAAAACTGGATGACAGAGACGAAGATGCCTCGGCCTCGGAATGCGAGTACGGCGAGCCTACAAACTTCCTCACGTACACGAGTACGCGGTCGAGCATGGCTATGAGGTCCGAGGATGAACCGCTTTGGAGCGAAGACGAAGAGGAAGACGGGGACCGTGATGCACATGATCATCCTGTAAGGCGGAGGGGAACGGGGAGTAGTATGCCCTCGGGCGCGAGAAGTCAGTCTCAGGCTAGGAGAAGAGGGAGTCGGAGTGCAAAACCGCTGAGGAGGAGATCGAGTGTTCCGCTGGGAATGGGTGTTGGGTTTAGGAGGTTGAGCTCGAATTTGGGGGTTCAGGGGATTGGACCGGGGGGTGCGAGTTGGGGTGGGACGGGGACGTAGATGCGGGGAGGGGGGAGTTGTGCATGGACTGGATAGAGAGTTTGGTTGGCTTGGTGGGGTGAGGATAGATTGGGATGTGAGGAGGAGGTGTTGCATGGTGGTTCACCGGTGGGTGTGAAAGGAGGATAATGGGCAATATGGGTATGGACACCCAGAGAGATAGAATAGTAGTTAATAAAACTGGGGGTGGACATTTCAGGGCGTCTTGCATTATACATTTATCAGTTTTCAGCGCTGGGAGTAAGGAATTGATTCACCAGATTATCGGTCTGTTCAGTGAGTGATTTACACATGGTTATGCTTTTGGAAACAATTCATAATTAGTTACAATTCTTTATCCCATTTACACCGGTGATCTGTGGCCGGCCACGCCCATCCCCCTCCCTTCGAATCCCCTTCCCTCAGTCCTATTTCCCGACGTCCGTCTCGATTCCTCCTCCAGCCTCACCTCCGTTGTACACCATATCTCCTTCCTCCCAGGCGCCTCCCCACCCACCGGTAGTATATACTCGTCGCTCCGAGCATCCGTTGTACTCCTCATACTCCTCATACTCTTCAACTTAATCCCGCCATGCAACGCATCACTCATTCTCCTCTCCCCTTCACGCCCTCCCCTTAACTTCACACTCGGAATATCACCACCATACATCTGTCCATACCCCCCACCATACGTAGTCCCCTTATTCGTACTTGCGAGTCCCAAATGCGACAGCATTTTCTGGAACGGCGAGCGCAGACACGGGATACAGGCTGCGATGAAGCCAACCTGTTCTTCGATACACGACCACATCCCCACGTTGATCCCTTCTTTGGCTGGATCGGACGTGCGGCCAAAGTTCACGGCTACGGCGCATTTGACGATGGAGGCTGAGGCCGCGAAGACCCCTAGTGCCATCAGGAAGCCGATTATGACGCGCTCGCGGAGGGGCAGACGGACTTTGCGGAGGAAGGTGATGGGGAGGAGTGCGAAGACAAAGTCCGTTGCGATGTTAATCGCCGAAACGCAGATCAGATTTACTCGTATGGCGTCTTTACTCCAACACCTTGCTGGGACTTCGTTCAGGAGATCCCAGGCCGCGTGTAATGGAATGCATTGGAGGAGAAGAGCGAAGCTGTTGTAGATGACCAGGATGATTTGGAGAAAAATCATTCCCCACAGAAAGCGCCGCCAGAACCGCTCTTGCTCGAGGCGGAGAAGCATGGCGGCGACGGAGATCTTGATTGCGGCCATGGACCATGCCCAGATGGGTTCTGAGAGGATGGCGTATTTGTTGGCGAGCTCGGCGTCAGCCAGGGTGATGCTAGAGGGAGAGCGACCGAAGACAAAAGGGACTGCTAGGAGGAGAAGGATTGAGTCGACGAGGATGAGAAGCTGTTATTGGGTTTTCAGTACGTTTTGAAAGGTCGAGGCGGGGTTTTGGAAAGATGGAATCGACTCACGTAGGCGGCGCAGACGAGGTAGTCGTCTGCTCCTAATCGGAACACGGGGATGGTTCGAGTCCATAGCCGGCCTCCGAATAACAGGAAAGAGACGACGTTCAAAGCGATTACTGCCCCTGCGAACTCGTTTGCAGCATCTTGTGCGCCTCGTGAAGGGGGAGATGGTATTAATGCCGGATTTGGGGCCCCGTGAAAGCCCGTTGCGTTCGCTGCCATATTTCACTGTCTGCCACCTCCAAAGGCTTATACAAAAAGACCGAAATGAATGGGAAGAATCGTATACCTAGGAATACTGTACAGTGTGTGCAGAAAGGCGATCCTCTATGCAAAGGCACATAAGCGCAGAGCGGATCGCACGCGTCTTACATACCCATATCCAGGGACCAGATCCATCCTTCACGTTAACGACGATTGCCTGTCAAGCAATAAACTTTCCACACGTCGTGTCAAGCCATCCGCCAAGTTTACGCTCCTCATCTCTCCCCTTACCACAAGCGTCCACATCGCCATCTGTGACGCTATACGCGCAGCGGGTCGCTGGGTACGCGATACGCGCAGTCGGTACCGCATAAAAGTTCGCCATCGGCCCTCCACTAGTGCGGCGATCTGGAGGAAAGTTTAAAGTGCAGTCGTTCATCGTACGATTCCGCGCTCTCATCAGCTCTGGAATTCTGGATCCCGGTTCCGCGATGCGACAAATGAGGACTCGGAAGTCGGGTTCTCGCCTGTAGGACTAAACCTTATATCTAGCGATTCGCCTACCGCAGCGTTTGCAGGACGAGGCAGGCACGGCAGGATGGGATGGCCTGCGGGATGAACTGCGGGATGTGTTGTCGATGATTGTTGGAGGTGGTGTGCATGAGTTGGCGAGAGTGGAGTGTGCATAAGAAAGTTTAACGCTGTTGTTGGAGAGTTTGTTGGAAGCGACACGATAACGGTAATGCAATGCCTCGCTTTCGGCTTTCGTGTTTTAGATGCAGGCTAGACAAGCGACGGAACCGAACGACGGTCCTCGGATTCCGAATTGAACATTACCGTTTCGACTTCTTAGGTACTTCATATCATCCCCTCGCCGCTACGAAGGAAGGTTTGAACAAGTTTCCCCATCTTTTCTTTTTCATGTGTTCGGCTGCCCTGCGATGGTTTTGCTTTGCCATACTCCGTAGAAGGGAAGGGATTCGGTCGCGCCGGATGCATGATGTTGCGGGGAGAAGATGCAGGGACAGCCACGCAACAGTGCGGTTCAACCTTCCCCCACTGTTCGGCCTGAGACGTGTAAAGTTGGCGTTTAATCTTCTCCGGCCCAAACGCGAGGAAGCGGGAATCCATTTTTGAGAGACTATCTTGAGGAGTAAAGGGTACCCAATACAAAGGTCCTTACGATCCTGGAAGGAGTGGAATCAATGTCATGTGTTGTCATATGAAGACAATCCCGAGGTCGTTCAGCCTCCCACGGTTCTCTTCTCACAGAATTCCAACGAGATTTGATGTTTTCATTCGCGAGACAGGGCCGAATGAGCTGCAGGCACTTAGGCCCGGGCTGTCGTTTCATTAGGTTTAGATTAGGGGCCACGAGCGCCATTGCTATTTTGGGACAAGAACCCAATTACCCTCCCACATGAAGAGATGGGGTGCTTGTACTCTGGTGACTCTAGGCTTGTATTTGCCCTACCTTTTGTAGAGTAATAAGATATAACAGACTAAGTAGTTAAAACAAGCATTTCTCTTAGAGTCTTAGGCCAGAAGTAAGTAGAAAGGAAATAAGACACTATTATTGCATTAGTACACTGCTCCATGTCGATAACGTTCAGGTTACGGATCGCGAGAATAGCGGCCGCCAGACTTGCACGAGTGTACGGATTGTGCTGCGTTGACTTCCGGAGGACGTCGTGGGAATTCGCATTGTGAAAAGAAAGAGCAGCGAGCTTTTGGCTCACGTCTTCACCACTAGACATCTCGAGATGAACTTGAACAAGAAGCTTCGTAAGACTCTTAGTGTTGTACTAGAGAGCAGTCACATCCGCGTGTTTCCAAATGACGATATATCACGGCGAAATAACTCGAGACTCGAGTTCGGTGACTCCGGCTTGTGGCAGAAAATTGTCGCTGAATGTCCAGGTTGCGGTTGCATTAGTCCAATACTCGATAGACGCCAGTCCAAGGGCTAATGCAAGTGTTGGAAGGTCGCCACACAGCATTGACTTCATAGATGTGACAACGTCCTTCTCTCGTGGAACGAGCATCTCCGTTCGGAGTACTGACGAGGCTGTCCACAGAAGAAGTGGGCCCGCGGCAGCAAGAACGTTTACGCTCCCGAGGTGGTCCATCAAGTTTGATGTATCGATGACATTGAACGACGTAGGAGCCGTTAGGTTGCGATATTCAGCCGCGTCCAAAACCAACTGTTGGTAGCTCCAGGTTTATCGATACCAGCCCTCGGTCTCACTCTCTCCATGTGCTCGTTGATGTTGGAGGGTGTAGCAAAAGGTTAAAGCGTCGGAGTGCATATACCGGACAACCAGTCGTTGACGGGATGCTCAGAAAGCCTCACACTAGGCCGAGAACTGAGCGAACTCGGCTCTAGTCGTAGGATTTAACGACTTGGTCGGACCATCACGGGACTCCGAGGGCTTCAAGGGAGATTTGGTCGACAGAAGCGCATGCGTGGTAGCTAAGTGGAAGCCCACGAGCGGATCGGTACCATAGTGGAGAATGAGATTCTCTTGCAGGCAGCCGAACACGGGGTTCATAGTTGTAGCGTGGTTTATGGCTTTCTAGTCTGCAAGCGTAGTCCCGCTCTTCCAGTATGTGGTGTGCGATGTTAACCCTTCCTTAAAACCCTGTTCGATTAGAAGGGCGAACGCTCGAGTCCCTTTATTGACGACCTTATTATTTCCGAGAACGTGATCTTTGTGAATTTGGGCGGCCTGGTACTGTTCCCTAAGGAAGTGCTGCCGTTTTTTAAACTCGTCCGTGTCTGCCGACCTGATCGCATAGAGTTCCCATAGCTTTGCCACGCTGGCAAGGGTCGCCGTGTCGCAGAATTGAAAAACATGTCGATAGGGTCCAGAACGCCATTCGTCAAGAGATCCGGCGAGGGATAGGAGTTTAGTCGCCTGATTTTGGAGAAACAAACAGGATCCGACATCCAAACGAACAAGGTGGTAAATGTTCCAGAGAAGTCGAAGGTTATTGTCATATCCACCGTCCAGAATTGCGGTCAGCGCTATGGCATTACGTGCAATCATCTCCGCTTCGATATCGCAGCAGGCGAAATCCAATTTCTGGTCTACTGCTAAAGCTTACCTTGACCAACTTTAGCATATAAGGTGAAGAGTATGTTTCGGATGTCGCCATAGCCAAGTAAGAGAAGTGATGCATCCTGATCAGTTGAAATGTTTTGCGTTAGGTATACGGCGGGCGTATTTCCAGCGGGATAGAAGTAGACAAGTCGCTCGAGGTGGGACGCTTTAACTGACATGATGGAGGCGGTATGAAGAGAGGGCGAAGCGCGGGTGTGGAGGTGCTCTTAAGACCCGCCAGACTAATTTCCAAACATTAAACAATTCGTTTGTGCCGGTATAGAGGTAAGTGCAGGAAACAATACTAGAGTCCAACACATTACACAAACAAACGTCTGCCCCAAAGAAATTGATTATCAAGGCCCAGAGACTCTCATCAGAACTCTTCTTACTCTTGCCAGGATAGCGGATTAGAACAGGCGAGAAAATGAGAACAAGCATGATGCTTCCAGCCTGTTGCTGGAAGGGATGAGAAAGGAAAAAGGATGATCATCTCACACTTATATGAGGTCTCCATTGCCTCCGTATCTTATCTAATCTTAGGCGTCTGATCAACGGGATACGATACCTCACTATTGCATCCGGAATCTACGGAGTGGCCTCAATCTTGGGGCTTACTTTCACTTGTTCAAGTTTGTACCGTCGACAAATGACACCCATAAACCCCAGACCACAGACCACAGACGATGAGAATCATGGTGAAGTATAAAGATAAAGTAAGCTTCCTCGACCAATAAACTCCAAGCCCGACGAATGAGAGGCTGTCAAGCTGCTGGCCGGGAAATTGACATAGTTTGTACGATTTTCGAACCACGGTTTCTCGTCACCATTTGTGCGGTGGCCACCCTGACCGATCGTTCGTATGTGGTGTGTCGTGCAGTTGAAGATGCAAATCTGTGAAGGCTTGATGTACGGCCCCGTGCCCCGCCAAGGCGCTAGGAAGACAAGACCTCGACTCTATAGGAAACCATTAAATAGAACCGAAAGAACCCTGAAGGAACCCGACTGGAACTCCAACCCATGTCCGCCCACACGTGTAATGCTAAATTGACAAAGTAGGAATGCCCTTAGTTGGTGATGACTGGAGCAGTATTATCCCAAGTCTTTTCCTCGACCGCATCGACTAGAAACTTTGCGACCGTACCCCTCGTTACGGCAGCCATCAATGGGACACCCTTGCCTGCGCTGGGCCACTCCTTCACCGGCGCCGCATCTCCCTCCTCAAGTCTCACTGGTCGTAGTAGGACATATCCGACACCGCTGGCCCTGACCTCCTTGTCGACAAGGTTGTGGTCGTTGTATTGGTAGATCATGTTCGACTTCTTCATAAGCAACCGCAAGACGCAGTGCATGTTGGGCCAGGAGTCGCCGACGCCGAAGGCTTGCATGATGACGATTTTGGGGATGTCGAATTCCTTCATGACAGCGACGACGTTGGCATTCGAGTCCGCCATGAGGCGCGGGGGAGAGGTGACCGCTGCGAAGGGACTGTCGCTAGCTCGAGGCGCACTCAACGTAACAACGACCACCGATGGCTTCGCGGTTTTGACCGCCAAACGAATATCGTCCTTATTAATTGGAGTTCCTGGGGAGTGTTAGTCGCTATTGCGGTTCGCCTCTACGAGTTGCTGACCTTTCACCACCTGGAGGTTGTAGCGTTCTTCAAACGCGGCCGGATTTCTGACCAAGGCCGTGACCTTGTGGCCTATTCGGATCAGTACCACACCACCAAGTATTCGGTCGCAGGGGCCATACCTCGTTCAAGTAGCTCCTCAATCACAAGCTGTCCGGTGCGGCCGCTCCCTCCGATGATAAGGACTTGCATGTTGAGAAGGGATGTGAAAGTGCCGGTATGTGAGTTGTTGGTGCGCTTCTGTCTCTTCCGACTCGGGTCGAAGTGGGTTTGCTCGAAACTTTGGAGGAGTGGAATGCTGAGGGTGAGGTTGCTGTTCCGTTGTTCACTGCGTGCAAAGTCTAAGCAAAGGTTGCGAAGAGGAGGAAGAGGTAAGACAGCGGAAGATTTGAAGTGAGTCCTGAAATTATTGTCTTTCGGTGATATGATGCTTCCAGTCGAGAAGGTAGGTTCTCTTATGCTCGATGTAGACGGTCGCGATCTTGTCGTCGTCCGGCCCGGTTCCGGTTTCGGATCCGGGACTCATAGATCGGATCCGAACCAGATTTCACAGCCGCTGGCGAACATTGGCATGCTTCACGGATCCGACCATCTCGGAGATCGGTCTTCGATAAAATGCTCTCAACATCAACATGAGTCTATCAGAAATTTACAAGTCGCATCTCAAGTTCTTCGCCTCTATATTCAAAGGATCAAATATAGAAATTATTTTGATCCCCTCAATCTACAAACTATCACCAACGATCCGACTATCGCGACAAACACCAAACCGACTATTCGCTACACACAATTACTACCGCAACTATATATTCCAACATTATGCTTTCTACCCCTCCAACGCGTGTCGCTATTATTGGCGCTGGCCTTTCGGGTCTGACACTTGCCATTGCCCTCCATCGCCAGGGAATCGCCTGTACGATCTACGAACTCCGACAACCGAGTGTATCGTCATCCGGTGCATTGATACTGTCACCGAATGCTCTCAGGATTCTCGACACCCTGGGGCTCTATAGCCGTCTTAGCCCACAAGGATACAGCTTCGAGACTATCGCCTATAAGAACCACGAGGAGGCCACCACCGACCGTTACTATCTGGGAGATGAAAAGACGTATGGATACAAGGCGCTCCGTGTCTACCGCCAGATTCTCCTCACCGAGCTTCGTGCCATGGCCAAGCAACTCCAAATCCCAATCACGTACGGAGTGAAATTCAGCCACGTTGTCTCCGAGGACGACAAAGGCGTGTCCTTTGCATTCGTTGATGGAACGGTGTCAAGTGCCGATATCTTGATTGGTGCTGACGGCATCCACTCCACTGTGAGAAAGTACGTTGCGCCTGGCGTTTTCCCCAAATACTCGGGCCAAGTCGCCATTACTTGCGCAATCCCTCTCTCGAAGCTCGAATTTCCCGACGGGGTCGAGTACGATCTGCCTGTTGGCATTCATGGCAAAAACGGGGCCTTTGTCATGGCTCCCCAGAACACCGACGGATCTGAAGTTCTGGCCGGTACTCAGCGTGCATATCCAGAGCAGGACCGTGCTGGTTGGGACGCTTTGCTTGCAAACAAGGATGGGCTCCTTGCACTCTTTCAGACGGGCATGGAGGATTGGCCTCAGCTCGTGAAATCGGCGTTGAATAACGTACCCGTTGACACTCTGGCGATTTGGCCATACTATGTTGTTCCTAAGCTTGAGCGCTGGTTCTCGCCCGCAAACCGCGTTATCATTCTTGGAGACGCTGCACACGCGATTCCACCCACGGCCGGCCAAGGCGCATCACAGGGCTTCGAGGATGTGTTCACTCTCGCAGCTTTGTTGCCCAGCCTCTCGCAGAAGATGCCGCTGGGTAAGGCCGTCACCTATTGGAACAATATGCGGCAAAAGCGCGTCGATAAGGTCATAGAGCTTACGCTTCAGCTCAACAACACAAGGCTTCCCCAAGCGGAGCGCGAAAAGCTCGAGGCTGGACAGACGTGGGTGAGTGGCGAATCTGGGGAGCTTGGATGGCTATATAATGCCAATGTGGAGGAAGATGTATTGGCATGGATCAAGACGGAGACGAAGGTCGCGAGGACTTGTCCAGTTGACTGGCTGGCTACGAAGTTGCAGGGTAAGTGAAGGCATTCGAGTGCCCCATCTTAGGGCTTCTGGTGGAACGAACGCGTTTCCCTATTTCTTCCCGACAAGACGCACTATCGTTTAGATCTGTTGTTTTGCTGTATAGAATGGCGTGGGCCTCGGTATGAAAATGTTTATGAGTAAACCGTCGCAATGTAGAATAGGTTGGAGCTGGCCCTGATTGGTGAACAAGCAATTGCCCAACACAGCTCTAGCGATACTAGCGCATGTTGATCCTGTCAGCCACCGTTACACATGAGTCTCCGCAAGGCTCACTGAAGCTCCACAAGATTTCGTCCACTAATCAAATGTCCATAATATTAGTCTGTTTTTTGTGGAGATGGCACGTCGAATCTTGCGTAGCCGGTTGTCGTCATCCAGCAACCGCCTGGACGAATTCGTATCGAATCAAAGGATTGGGCCGGTTTTTTGGCCCCATTGACAGTGATGCTGACCTGCGTTCCAACGTGCCGCAGCTTGCTTCCCGGCTTGGCAGGGCTGGAAGGATCGACCATTTATGTAGCGGGCCGTACCCCGCGAGGGTCGCCACTCACCATCTCTCTTCGACGCGTCTCTCAGGAACCAATATCATTTCAGGTCTCCTTTTATTCACTCTCAGGTCATTTACAAGGACGAAAGATCCGCAGAAAGTGAGAAGCGACTCAGAAGAAGCCTCTCTGCACCAAACATCGCCTCGCATAGGATAACTATGCGTGATGGATGAGATACCCTCGCGCAAGCGACCGCGACCCGTGATATCCTGCCTTCGCTGCAGGGACAAGAAGCTCAAGTGCGATCGAAAAACACCTTGCCAGAATTGCAACAAGGCGAATTGTCCAGGAGAGTGCACATTCGCTCCGTTCCCAACAGAGTCTTCGGGGAAGACGCAAAAATCGTCTGGTATGCAACTCGCCATGGCCCAGCCAAATGTAGCGTCAAATGGGGGGTTTAATGGTGGCCTCAATGGCTACCTGGGTCCAACGCCTGAAGCATTCCAGCAGTTGCAAGAACGGGTCGCAAGATTAGAGGAATTAGTAACTCGACGGTCAACCTCTCCACGCGCGAAAGGTGCTTCTATAAAGTAGGTTCAAGTTTCGATTTATCATGGGGCACAGGAAACAATCCCAGCTAACTGTTAATTCGAGTAGTGGGTCCAATGCCACACATGTGTCAAATGCGGCATATCCTAGTCAAATAGGAAGTGTCGTTATCAAAGGTGCCAGCTCCAGATACCACGGACAGAATGATAGGGTCACACTTCTTAATCAAGTACGCCCAATCTCTCCTTTTCCATACTTTGGCACTAACGACATATAGTTTACTGAGGCCAAAGACTTCATCAATGAAATCTCCAATGACGCTCAAATTACTGCACTCGCCAGACAAGTGCAATTTCTTCAAGGAAAATCAAAATCGAAGATAGCGTCTCCTGACGTAGAGAACACTGACTTCTCGATTGCATTGTTAAAGCTAAGAGAGTTTCTACCTTCGAAACCCACGTGTGATAGGCTACTGGATGTTTATTGCCGTCACTTCGAGCAAACCATGCGAGTTCTCCATATCCCTACCTTCATGCAAAGATACAACCAGATCTGGATGAACACCGACCCAGATATCTGTACGACGTCGAGCACAGTGCCACAGGTGACTGTTGTGCTGATCATGGCCCATGCGGTGGATCGTCTCGCACCTCCAGACGACGGCAGCGACCCCACATCGACATACCTCAAGGGCGCTGCTGGCGATCTGATACAAGCCTGGCTTGACGAATTGGGTCGAAAGCGCCGGAACGAGTTGGCGACGATACAAGTCGAGGCACTCCTACTACTAGCGAGGAGTCTCCGAAGTATGCCCCCAGAAAAGATATGGAGTGCCACCGGCACTCTTGTACGAAATGCGATGGCAATGGGTCTTCACATGGATCCTTCAAAGATAGCAAAGGTCACGCCATTCCAGGCGGAGATGAGGCGGAGATTGTGGACCACAATCATGGAAATGGATATACAAGCATCAATGAACACAGGGATGCCGGCCCTGTCCCCGGAAGCTGATTTCACCCCACTTGTCCCTTCTAACTTGGACGACTCCGACTTCAACGACACTTGCACACAACTGCCTCCCTCGAAGCCGATGTCGATCATGACCGATAGTCTGGCTCAAGTCTACCTTGCGTCTTCCTTGTCTCAACGTACTCGGGCTCTGTCACTCCTACAAAAGGTCACCGGAGAGGTTGATGTTGTCGAGGTCATGCGAGAGGCAAAGAAGTTGGAAGACTGGCTACTACGCAAGCCTGCACCACTACGTTTGGACAACGATGACACAAAACTAAACGATCCAGGATCCATAGTCCACCGCATATTCGTCGATCTCTACATGCGACGACCATTGATAAGTCTCTGCCAACCCCTTCTTGTAGGCGACCGACAAGACAACTCCTTCACTCCCGATCTCCAAAGACTCTGTCTGGAATCATCACTTGTCATCCTGTCATACCAAGACTACTACGACGCTCGAAAGCTAGAAGAAGATCCCAGGAACCCGACGTCTTTCCGGAATTTCTTCTATGCTGCCTGCAAGAACGACGTTTTATGGGCGGCACTCAGCATATGCCAGCACGTGGAAGGTCTCAACCGCTCTGGTCAGGCTAGTGACCAACGCAAACTGCAACTTATTAGCACAGTGCAAAACACAATCGACCGCTTCACCACTCGAATTGGGCAACGGGATGGCGATCTCAAAGACGTCATCTTCCTCTCCGTTGCACTCGAACTGGTGCGATCCGCACAACTCGGACAAGAAAAAAGTCAGGCTATGTATGAAACTGCAAAGAACACTTTATCGGCATGTCGAGAGAATTTGATGGATTTGGTTGTCATGGGGAACAAGCCACATGAATCAGTAGGCCCGATTCCCAAACGCCCGAAGGCGGTGCAGTCCCTGGTAAGAATCGAATAGCCACCGAATCATAAGTATAGCCTTACTGATGTGACATTGTAGCCAACTCGGACACCTCCAACTCAACTCATGCAATCTACGCCGGCTATCGAACCTCCTCCGAACCCGGACCCGCCACTGGAATTAGACAGCTTCCTGAACGGGATGACGGATCTTGGAGCGGAGTTTAATAATTTTCATGGTGATGCGTTTGGTTTCGGTACGGACCCTGATTTCGCCCTTGATGTTAATTGGAATTGGGATAATATGTGGCAGTAGTACCTACGTCCTGGTTGTGATGCTGGAATTGGTTGTATGTTACATCGGTGCTAAGGCGTAGCGGAGCGGAGTCCGGTTGGCGTAAAAGGTCTCCGGGTATTTGGCGGCGAAGGTGGTGGCTGCATGTTTGGCGGCTTGGTCAAACCCGTGGGAATTAATGTCAGTCTTCCACATTCTCTGACATTTCCATCTATAGGTCATAAGAAGGAATAGGGCACAACACGCATCAGTTGTGCCAATACTCGCATATGACGGCGTTTCTTGCAATTCGAGTTCGCTCGCAAGGAGAACGATTTTTTCTTCTTGTTTTGGCACGAAATTCATCTCCAAGTGGTGGTATAAGAGCAGCCAGTCTTGGGATATCAAACAACCCAGCTGTATTAAGGTAACATGGTGTGTCGTGACTTATTGAAATGAGCGAGAGGTTGTGAAGGCTTATGTAGAACACAGGGAATTTCTTAGCGTGTCAGGCGACGGATGCGAAAGAGCATGATTATAGAGAGAATTAAAAGAGCTAGGGCAGAAAATACATGATTCACCAATCAAGGTAGAAGTGATAATGACTGCAAACGATGTTGCCGTTAATACAAAGAAGATTCGGGAGTGGATGAAGGAGGGCGTGTAGGCTGAGCAAGCCACACACCCAAGTCGTGCAAGTGAGGTCCTCGTCTGTCGCTTCCGACGAAAGATGATTGGCTTGAGGCCCACCGCTTTCACGGCCAAGCACATGTGGCTGGAACGGATTTCACTGCAGACAGCGCTCTCACACGCCTGCAATAGCTCTTACGTAGCCTGCCTGTATCTGCCTCCCATTGCTGGTGCCCAGCCGTGCTCATACAACATACATCATATCCCGCCTCGAATTCACTTGAAATTTCATCTTACGCACTTCCATACCATCTTTCTTTCATCACGCAGCTCATCGCGCTCTTGAATTCTAGGCTCTATCGCTTTTCTCTTCTCAACCTTTCTAACCTGATTGGCCGTCCTGTACCAACTCAGCCACAGGGTCTTGGTATTAGCCACAAAGACTACGCCACCATCGCACCTCTGAGGTATCGCACATTGACTGCATCATATGTGCTAAGTCAGCCTAGAACGAAATCTCACTGCCGGTGCTACACAACTTCTAAAGGACACACCTGACCCACATCTTTGAAGTACCCTTCACCTCCCTACGAGGGAACATCGCCATTCCAAGGCTCTATATCGTCGTCACGTTGTTGCAGTTCGGAACTGGGGACCTATACGCGATTTCGCTAGCAGGCATGTTGGCAGTACCTGCGTTCCGGCATCTCACCACCGCGGTTGAAGATGACCGCAACTCGATCTCGCCTCGGAGAACGACTTTCAAAAGAGCCGAGGAGCCTCCTCGCAACCAAGACGGAAAGATGATATGCTCACGTCCAGAATGTCACGGTAACACTTTCGATCGAAAATGCGAGTGGAGGTTAGTTAGTTTCAATTTGCATGTCTTACCTCGGTAGTACACCTAACTCGAGTAACAGCAAGCACATGGACAAACACGAACGACCTTACAAGTGTCACGTGAAAGGCTGTGAGAAACTGCAGGGCTTCACCTACTCTGGCGGCCTCTTGCGACATGAGCGAGAAGTTCATCATCTACACACTGGTCAACCTTCGTGCCGTTCCTGGGAGAGGGTAATTGTATACAATCCGGAACCAAAAGAGAGAGCCCGAGACATGCTAATCTCTATCAGAGGTCTGCTGGGGGCCATGGATTCCACTACGATCCCGGAGCATCCATGCGGCCGCGAAACCCAGCAAAACGAACTCTGTGGGATTCATTCTACGAGGTTCCGGATGCGCGTCCCAGTAAGAAATATAAGAAATTCGCCGGGAAACGGCTCAAGTGCCCTTACTACCAGCGCCGGCCGGAAGAGCATTCTCGCGCAGCTTGTCGTGGCGAAGGGTTTGTGGACATGGCGAAATTGAAGTCAGATCCCCGCTTACACTTACTCATGCGCTGGCGAATGTTGACTGGTACCAGGGATCATCTGAAACGCGTTCACACAAGGCCGTTGCAGTGCATCCGCTGTTGGGAGCCCATGGAGTCGAATGCAGCTATAAGACGGCATATCCAACAAAATCCAATCTGTGAAACGCTACCGGAGCCCGAAGATGACAGACTATCTGCTGAACGACTACAAGAGCTCAACTTCAATGCTGCTCCATTCGGTCAGGCGAAGACCATGGAAGAGAAGTGGAAGATCTTGTTTCGTGTCCTGTTTCCTGCAGAGGAGCACGTGCCGTCCCCATGTACGTGAAGATTGACAGAAATATAAGGCGGGTACTAACGGTCCTAGACGAAATTCCAGGAATAACTTTGCACTTTGAGCGGCTGTTCACCAAAATTCTCGAAGAGGAACTCTCTGAAGAACTGGGGTCCACACTTGGCCGAGCTCAAGGAACAGTGGGGGAAATCATCCAAAGATGCAAGGAACTTGCCGATCAAGCTTCCCGGGCCAGCCATTCCTCTGGTAGTTCTGTCCATGAACAGGAGGAGGATCTAAACCAAACCGGCTTTACGACGACAGGTGTTGAATCCCTATTTACGAGCGCAGCATCGACCAGCGGGGAGCCTTCGATGCCGTTCACAAGCTCGGCTTGGGATGAAGAATTTGGTTCGTGGGCTGATTTGGCAATCAACACCGTTGAATAGTTCGCCTCCGCATCACACCCGTCGGCCACCGGTTTCTTGGAGTTTCGTTAGCAAGGGGATAGGTCTTTTTTTGGGGGCTGCTTCCAGGAAGCGGCCGATGGCGTTCAGTATTGATATCTTATTTCGTATTTCGGGCTATCATCTCCTCGACGGGTTGGACTACACGCATCGCAGAATTCCTTCGGTATTTTCCACGTTCAAAAACACTCATACCATCTCCAATTTCTTGGAAGCCACAGTCTACAGCTTACTAGCAAACCCCCCAGCCTCCTTCGTAAAGTAAACCTTCATCGGTTCCGCCAAAAGATCCTCCGTCTTCAACGCGCGTCCCAGTTCCTTGAAGTCCTTGCTTGTGCCGTGGATCCCCAGACTTTTCTGGTCCTTGTACCTAGATGATCACATTAGCACTCCCCTCCGTTGTTTGAAAAACAAAACAGCACTTTTTCACGACGCCACCCAGTGCCATCAACATCTGTTGCAAAAGCCCAATCTAACCAGCAACGCAACTAACGCACCATACACAAACTCGCAACGCAACCCAACAAACCCCTCAAAACACTAGGTATGACCTGGTAATAATACACAACTTGAACCCAAAAATGAACTCACGTCTCCAGCATAATCAGCACCGGTGATTTTCCTTCCTGCGGCTTTGTCTCCCGTTGCAGATGATAGCGTAATGTGCCCGGTTCATTCGCTTTTACGGCTTCGGCGGCTGTTTTGAGAAGCTCTTCGACCTGCGGGAATCAGTCTTACATTGCTTAAATGAAGCAAAGGGAAGATAGCGTACGCGATCAGCTTTACCCTGCTTGGGTTGCAGGATGGCGATGATGTCGAAGGGGGCGGCCATGTTGGTGATCTGTAGGAGGAGAGGGATTGGTGATGTTGGTGGGAATTATGGGATAAGGGGAATGGGTATGAAGACAGATGATCTTGACGTGTACGTTGGATTTGACTTCCAGATAGAATTGGAGTTGGCCGGGGAGGAGGCGCTATTGGAGTGGGGATACACTAGCGCTACCGAAAGATGCCGAGGCAGGAATTTCGACGGGCGAGAATCACTACTCGAACGTCATTCTACGAAGAACCTAGGATTATTTTTGAGAATACAGAAGATTAACAGAGTTTCGCTGATATACGCAGATGCTATAATCCTAATTTTATGCAAACCGTTTTGGCAAGCGTCGACATGAATCATGAGCATTCTATTTGTACAGCTATTTTGCCAAGGTGAAGCAGGAAGGTTAGAATCGACAGGACGCACTCTGTGCAGGCTACTTCTCGCCTGGAAGTCGGAACGACGAGACAGAACAGTAATATGGTACAATGCTCTTCATACCTCTAGGTATGTAGCGTATCAATAAGACAACAATCCACCCACTATCCAAAACCCCACCCCACCCCGACCCCACTAGTCCCACGCTAAAACCGCATCTTCAACAATGGGCCTGATAATCTTCCTCCCGGCACCAGACTCATGCGTCCACACCATCTGCCTCGGCGCCAACTCCTGGACCCTATGCCACGGCCTTAGCCCCAGATCCTTCTCCTTCTCCAGCGCCTCCTTCACCGTCTTAAACAGTGAATCTGCCTGTTCCTGATCAATCCTTACGTCATCTCGAACCGTCAACACGACCTCCCTAATCTTATTCTTCTGTCCGTCTTTATCCTTCGTCTTGTATTTACTGAGCACAATGCTGATATCGACGCCGATTTGCGCAGTCCATGCAGCATGGATAGCGAACCAGTCGAACAGTTCCTCGAACTCGGTCTTGGCGATCTGCTCATCCATCGAGTACGGAACAGATGCGAAACCCAGACTGACGGTGGGTGTGCGCGGCGACGGCGTGTCGACGAGATCGCCCTTCCAGTCGCGGCGCAATAAGTCGCGCAGACCGAGGGCATCGAGATCTTTCTTCGCGTCGCTGAGGGAGTCGTCTAGGTGCTCCATGACGTCGCTCAAGGTGCGGTTTGCCCAATTACTGCGCTTCAGCACGCGCTGCGAGGTGTAGATGTCGGTATCCGTCGCGTCGTCGGGGTCGAGGCCGTTGGAATCAATAGCAATAGCGCTTAGAATGAGCTCGAGGAGCTCGTGCGGCATGTGGTATTCCTCCGGCAGCTTCTCGAGCTCGTCGAGCATGGTGCGCGCAACGATGGTCGTGCAGCTTGCCGTTTTCTCGAAGATTCTCGGTTCGGCGTCAGGCCCGGCGCCGCGGTCGACGTGGTGGTCGAAGATGCTCAGGATCTTCGCCTTCTTCCATTTTCGCAGTGGTTCGGCGTGATCGACGAGCACAATGCCGCGCAGCTTGGGCGCAAGCGTTTCGGGGTCTTCGGGGAGCTCGTCCTGCGTTAGGACGTCTTCGTGCCCAGATGTCATCTGCGAATTGTGCAGTGCGAGTTTGTTCTCCGGACGCAGGTCCAGACCATCTTTGGGGGTTTGGAGGAGCGCGATAGCCTTGAGTTGGTTCGACGTGTTCTGCGTTGAGTGCTCGAGGTGGTAGGCCCAGGTCAATGCAGCCGTCATGCTGTCGAGGTCCCCGCCTTCGTTGCCCTGCACAATTGCCCATTCCGACTCGCGGCCTGCCTGCCAGTCGATCAGGAATTCTTTCTTGGTTGCGCGGCTCCATTCGCTGAAGTGGCCTACGCCTTTTTCTTTGCCGATCCGGATCGCAACGTCGCTGAGGGGTTGCTGGAGCAGCTTTGGGAGGGCGCTGGCCGCACCGACCAGAAGGGTTATGGCTATCGTGCGTAGCGATTTCATGGCGAGGTGGTTGGAGAGAGGAGTGAAGGTGGAGGTTGGAGTTCAGCCTCAGCTCGTGAAGGATCATGGGCACGCGTCAGCCAAGCACTTTTGTGCGTTCCACACCAGATCGGCAGGGGATCCGGCTGAACCTTGGGGTCTGGGAGGGTGGCCCGAGCACTTCCGAACTCCGCATGCGGCATCCAGGCATCCTGGCGTGCCTGGCATCCATCGCTTCCCATTCGAAGGCGACCAGGTTCCTGGAACTTGTTGACAAACAAAAGCTTCAGGGTTGCACATTCTCTCTCGGCTTGTTCCGGTACGGTCGGCGAGTCGGCGTTTGCGAGACGGAATGGAAGTTGCGACTGCCCCTGCCGTCCGAGCTGTGGAAACACGTCCGCGAAAGAATTCTCTCATGCGTCGAACACCGTCCACAGTCATCTTTCCAGGCTCCTACCTCGCGGCCTATCTTTCAGAGTGCCCACCCTGAGATGCCGTCGTCACCTTGCATGCTTTTTTTTAGGGTCCCTCCATCTTCATGCAGCCCCTGCATGGACTGGTCTTTCGACGACACCGTGCAATGTGTCCCACTCTCCGGATGCCGCTGCCTCTGTAAGTACTCTCCTCTAGGATGAGTAGGATGAACTGTCCGCCTTCTAGAGCCTAGGTGGATCGCGCGACGCAGCTGCTGCTTCTACCGCCCGGTGGATATCGGCGACATCCCTACGGAAACAGGTTGTGAAGGCATCACTAGCCTGTCCCTTACTCGAACGCCTTTTTCTTCTCCCCAAGTCCGGACGGACTGGCTATTCCCACCCTTGGAGAAAGCGGTGTTTCCCAATTCACGATGGACTGTCTCAACCTGGAGATTCTGCCTTTCGACTCTCGCAAACACGTCGACGTACAAATATGCTTTTCATTCAATAACCATACAAACCTCACCATCTAATCTACAAGAACAATGATGATGCAAAGTCCCTCACCAGTCTCGATCTATTCCGTCTTCATTGCCCGGTTTGGTGCTCCATTCTCCATATCGTTCCTGATCGCTGCCTGGCGCTCCCTCCCCTTCTCACTCCATGGGAAGTGCATGACGGGGACCGTAAAGAAACTGTTCGAATCGTCCGCCATACCTGCGAACGCATTATACCAAGCCAAAAACGAAGCAATTATGCCGAAATAGCCTCCAGCCTTGATGCACGACTCATTCGGGCCCTTGGCATCATAGTTGAAGTATCCGGCTGCGAGACAGGCAAATGCAATGTCAAGGAGGAAGAAGAGGAGAAAGAATGCCAGCGTGGAACGGAGGGTAAGGATTGTGAGCATCGTTGTGAAGATGAACCAGGCCTGTCGGAATAGGTTAGGGACAGGCTACAACGGCGACAAAGGATAGCGATGAAACTCACGATCAAGAAGAAACCGAAAGAGTTATAGAATTGGTCTGGTCCCTTGGCTTCGAGGGTCTCTACAATGTGGAAGCCACCGGGCGTGAGGATAATGCCAAAGGAGATCCAGAATCCGCCATAGGACGACAAGGCGGTCGCACCGAATGTATTTCCGGCAACGAATTCCCTACGAAGAGCATTAGAAACACGCATCCGTTGAAGAATATACTGGAGCAGCATACCACATGCCAGCAAGCAACTGGACGAGGCCGCCGTACGCAAGCGCGGCCGCGACCACGATATTCGGATGATGCACCCCACGAGCACCAATGTTAATGATGGACAATATAAATGTCGTCAAGGCGAAGCATGACAGCCCGAGCGGTGCTGGATTTGCAATCTTCCTCTGTGGCGGTCTATTGGAGTTGTGTCAGATTCAATAATGAACGGCACAGGCCTCGATGTGCTTACCTGTACAAGCCTGGCTGGAACTCGCCGCCGAAAGCGGGCAATCGCAGGTCATTATTGCTGGCCGCATGGGCCAGAGGATTAGGGTCGATATGCATCGCCCTGAAGCCCTTGTGGTGCTCCACCGGGGGCGTAGTCTCCCGGGAGGAATGAGTCTCTGTTGCTGTTGCCATATTGATCTAGGGAAAAGGCGTTTTGGAAAGTCACTAGATATTGGTCTGGAAGCCTGTGGTAGCAGGTGTTTGCTCACTTACTTTCCCCAGGTGCGACCCCACGGATCCTTATAGGCATCGATCACCTTCATTTCGGCGATGTCTGACACCACAATGGGTCGAGCGTACTGCTGCTCCCGGCCGAGAAGCACAGTTTCGTCAGGCCCGAAACCAAGGCGGCGAAGGGGAGCAAGGGACTCCCATGGCCTAGCCTTCTACGGAAGATGCATACTCACAGGATAGAGGACATGCAAGAGGCGAGAGGCGTCGACTGATGTCCCAGGAAGGCCAGAGATCCTAGGCAAGAATCGGAGAGGCCGTAGGATGTGCATGTCAACCTTCTGCACATGTTGAGCCCCTATCCGACAGGAGACATCTACGCATCGTATTCATGTATACGCGGGAATGATGGCTGAAACTGGCGATTCGCTCGCTTCGTCGAGCACGTTTTCTCCCACGCGACTGGACGCGGCCAAGCGGAGACGAGTTGCGGGGCCCCATGCTGGAGTAAGATGTGGAGTCGAATCGCGTGTCCCTGGGGGAGAGCCGGCAGTGTTGCGCAAGGGCTTTCCATGCGGACCGCACCCGACGTCGGTTTACCGAGGCGGACCGGAAGCTGCGCGTCAGGCGTGACTGCAGATTCCCACGTGTGAAAAACGTGGTGGCGTGATCACGAGGAGGGACAACGACCCAACACTTTCAGCCCAACCAGAGCCGATGAGGTGTTATTGGCAGTGCCTGGCATCTTGCGGAACTGTCACCGCGATGGCAGAGCTTGGCTGCAGAAAAGTGCTGCGTTGCGGAATTAGGAAGGATGATATCACGTCCCGAGCGTAATGTGTTCTACGATGTCGGCATTGTTCAACAATTGCTCGATGCAGGTTGTACGTAAAGGGAAATAGCAGGGGCTCCTATTCGTCGGATGCCATCCGCAGTTGTCTACTTGATACCCTCCATGCCCCGGACACGCTCCACACCGGAGAGTATATGTCCCCATCCGGGCGCCTTCGGTACGTCTCATTCGGCCTTCGTATACACCTTCCTGTACCTGATCACCTCTGTTCCATCCTCTGCAACGATCCTGTCCGCAACGATCTTGTACCCTCCGATCTTCGGTCAGACCCTTGTCCAACAGTTCCAGTACATCACACCTAGAAGCAAGACTCCGACCCCTACGACCGAGAAGACATTGAACGGGTATCCTTCGGCATTCCAGTTGCCGGTCGGCGGAATGAAGGGTACAATTGCAAGGAAGATGTTTGCGAGGAAATAGAGAATTGAGATTGGAAGGTAGGTGTGCCATGGCAATACCCAGTCCTCGCGCTTGGAGGATTGGAGATAGATCAGGCCGGCGACTACGAAACCGTTGATCCAAGCTCCGGGGTGGGTGTATAGGTCTACTATGAAGTTGTATGCTGGTCCCGCTGGTGGCGCGAGTAGCACTATGATGGTGACGACCCAATGAAGAAAAAGCTGCGTAGGATACGTGTTAGAGACACAATATTGCTCACGTGAGACGGGGGATTGCTTACCGCAGTAGCAGGAGCATTGAAAGGCCTGTTAGATGCCCGGAATCTACTAAAATGCAGCCATCCTTCCTTCGCAAATTCCTGATTGAGTCGGGCATGCGCAAAACTAACAGCCAGCACATTCCCCAAGGTACTCAAGGCAACAAAGGCGGGCAAGCTTCTAGCACCTGCACTGTTTCCGAAGACGTTTCGGAAGAAGAGGCTCGCGACAATGACTTCGCTTTTCGCGAGATCGGACTTGGGAATTGCCGCAAAGTATGCCACGTTGGCAAGCACGTAGAGGATGGTGACACCACCAACGGCCAAGGGTGCCGCGATAGTTAATGTCTTCCGCGGCTTTTTTATCTCTCCGAGAACATAGTTTGCGTTCTCCCAGCCCTTGTACGAGTAAATGATTCGAAGCAGCGCGGTCGAGTAGGCGTACGCGCCGCCACCACCATACCCGTCTCCAGTCTCTTGTCGGAAGGCTTTGTCGAAATTATGCGGGTTGGGAACTTTGCGATGGCCCGCCAGCGCAGCGAAGCCGGAAAACACGATGAAGGTGAGAATAGCGACTTTGAAGATTCCGAGAACATTGGATAATCTGATTCCCCATTTTGGAAATATGGAGTGGAGAAGGACGGAGAAGGTAACGCATGCGACGGCGATGCCTCGAGCGGCCCAACCGTCGGGTGCGGCGGATCCGGATGCGAAGAGAATGTAGCGCCCGAAGGCAAGACTGTTGCCGGAAGAGAATCCGAGGAGGAGCATTTGCGATGCGAGGACGCAGGTGGCGAGGTACTTGGGATGGCGGTATACGCGCTCGAGCTAGTTTTTCTCGCCGCCTGAACGAGGAATTGCGAGGCCGAATTCGAGGAAGACGGAGAGGCCGGCGAAGGTGAGATTCCACCTGGATGTCCCACTCAGCCTCGCCCTCGGGATGTAGGGTGGGCGAGTATGTACCGATTACCCATAGCATTAGACTGACGCCGACAGCGCCTGTCGCCGCGAAGATACCCGAGGGTGTTGAGAATACTGGACAAATGTTAATGATGAGTGATAGAAGGGGGAGGGAGGGGAGGAGGGGGAACATACTCCCTGTGCCGATCATTTTGTTCGGGATGAGAAAAACGGCGCCCGTTACACCAAGCTTCCTCGAGTCGTCGTACGCATACTTCGTCTCTTCCCCGACTCCATCGTACTCGGGGCTCTTGTCTGGGTCGCCATGTTTGGCCGGGTCCGATTTAATTTCGTGTGGCCGCTCCTTGTCTGCCATACCGTAAGGTCAACTCAGAGGCCGGGTAACATAAATGAGAGTAGGGTAGGTAAGTGGTAACGGAGTCCAGGCATGACATGCGGTTGCGCGAAGGTCGCCATATATTTGAAGTGTCCCAAGAATCACGCCTCATGTCGCGACAAAATTGCGAATCTTGAATTCACACGGCGAAGCTTCATGCCATGGCTCGTTGGTCGTGGCAACAAGACCTAGGGTTACACGGCCACGGCAAACTATTCTGCCATGGACCACTCAACGTTAGGCGCCGACCTGGAAGGGCAGGTGTCAAGGAATTTTCAGCAACCTTCGAGGTTGAGTTGGATTCTGACTTATGCGGCGAATTGCCAGGCGACAACAGGGTGGGGCTATGTCGCCATCGTCATCGCAGATCGCGTTTGCGGCCAAGAAGCTTACATGATGCGGTAGTTCGGAGCAACAGTATTATTGTGCTAACCATCAGAGACTATCGCAAGTCGATAAAAATGATACGAGGAGAGAGTTAACGAATGCTTCCTCGAGATAGAAGACGAGATGAGAAAGTAGGAGAAAGAACATGAGGAAGGGACATCCTGTTGCGAGCGCAAAGGAGAACGACAAAATTCCATCTGTTCGCCAGCGAATGCTATGGCAGTCGATTTCCATAGGATAAATAGAAAAGAATGTATGGATTTTCCCCAGGAAGTCGAAAACTCCTTATCAAGTAGGTCTCACGTCGTAGATATTCCTAAATGGGGAGTAGAAATCAAGCCGCAGTAAAAGTGCCTAGAAACTCGCAATACCGACCGACAACGTCCGATTGAATGGACGATCAAGACTAAATTATATACATTGCGTACTGGTTCTGACCTAAGCCCAGGTTCGCAGCGTCCTGAGGTCAGCCAAGCCGATCACGTGGTCTTGTGCTCGCATACACCTAGGCATGGGCCAAGGCGAAGCTTCTACGTATTGACAGCCAGAGAGATATATTGATAATCACTCTCCTACTGGCGGTGAGATTGATACTCATCAATCAAGATCCCGTCTGCAAATATCGTAACTCAGAAAATAACTACTTCCTCACTCATACCGAGTTTAGTCGCTTCCGAACATCAGAATTTTGAATAGGCAGGCGGAAGATCTAGCGGGAGCTCAATATGGTGTATTAACCGTTGTCCCTTTTTGGTTCGCTACGGTCGAATTAGTATATTATCTATATTGCACGCGCATTAAAACTTACCGAAAGACAGCAATACTTCAGGATACACCAACCACAAATAACGATGGTGACAAAGCTTGCAACTCCTCCGGCTATCGCCAGTGTCTTTGTCATCTGCGATTCCTTCGCCGGAGCCTCGGGGGAAGCCACTACCTCATCTTGTGTTGACGTTATTTCTGGTCCTTGTTCTCCGGCTCCGTTGCTCCTGTATATACATGTCGATTCATAGAAGGCATCGGCCTTCTCAGAAGCCAGGCTCTCTGCCATCCCCGATGTGGCCGCGATGCAACCAGCCATGGTAATGTTGATGCCATCCAAATGGCAGAAGCAGTTTCGCGTGATTGTGGCATTGCACTGACTAGGCACAATCGCTTTTCGGATACATGAGCGAGCATCCAAGGGAATCCCCGGGTCTAGGTTGACAACGTGCGGAGAGCCGCATTGAGTCGCAAACCAGTCTTCCAAAGCATACCAGTTGCTGCCGTTACAGTTGTGTCGCGCGCAGTTGATTGGGGCGAGGGCCGCACAAAAACACGATTTTGTGATTTCGGGACAGCCTATGGTAGATGAGTGGTATGGGAAGCAGGTATCTTTTGCACATGAAGGGATGTCACGGAAAGAGATTTCGGAAGCTAGGCTGACCGAGAGAATCGAAAGAACGAACGTGAGTGTTGGAAAACGTCCAAGTCGTCGACATGGTCGCATTTTTGAGCAAACGCTGCGATTGACGGCAAGGAGTTCAGACGCAGCAACCGAAAAAAACCGCGGTCAAGGGGAAGGTTCAAGAGGGAGAGGGATAGACTGAGGTGGGAGAAGAGAAGCTCAGCCCCCGTTGCTGGAGGACGCAGGTGGGCTGTGATGAACCTGACGGATTCCCGATAAGCCTCGCTCTTATCCGCCTCGTCTGTTCTGCTCACTCCAACTCCGAATGTGAATGGCCAGAATTCGGACAGAATGTGGTGGAATTTCAGCCTTGCAGGCTTGGGAACGCCACCAAGTAAAAGCACTTCAGCCAGCCACGTACGAGAGTGCATCAGACACAGAAATAAACTATTTAATCTTGCTTCAACAAAAAACGGATCATGACTGTTGAGGAATGGTAACGAAGGAAACCTGACGGGGTTGGTCCAACCGCACACCTCATAGCCCCAGGTAGCAGTTCAAGTTATCGATATAATTAAATTCTCGAAGCATGTTTCTTATCTGTCAGCCTGGCTGCGACACGAGGTGGGCCCTGGCGGCTGGTGTTTGAAGTTCGCCAACTGACAGGTGCGCCCTGCGCGTGGGAGAACATGGCTGGACCTCACTGCCGCTGAGGCGTTCATCCTGTTCGCTTTTTGCCTTTTAAGTTTGCCTTTTGGAGGCTGTACTCTGAAACTTGCTTCTAACACTCTCGACCCTCTCACCTACATCACTTTTTTCTCACAGTCGGCTCGTTAAGGATTCCAGAGCAACAATTCTGTTATCCGCTCGTCGACTATCAATCTCCCCAGAGAGCACAGCTCGAAGCCTACTCGACCAAAGCAATGCTACACCATCTACTACGTGTTTCTCGGTCCTTGAGGGTCTTGTTGTTAGCTTCGGCTATCCCCGTTCTCTCAAATAAAATACCCCGCTCCAGCAACTCCAGCGAAAACGGTCAAATCGACTTCAGCTCGATACCAGAATGCGCAAAGCCCTATTGCAACGCCACATCTACCTTGACGCCAAGTCGTCTTGGTTGCATCGGCGACACGTTGACAAAAGATTGCCTTTGCAGCAAAGCTGTCACTCCTCTATCTTGCGCCCCGAGCGGACCCTCGACCGAAGAGAACTGTTGGTATGATCTCGAAGACTGGTTTGCAGGACAATGCGAACCCGACCGCAAAGTTCCTGTGGTCTCCCGCGCAAGCATGCCTTCCTGCCTCGTAAACTGTGCGGAGAATTGGATACATGAACAAGGCTGTCGTACAGACACTCGCAACTGTTTTTGTCGGCTTGAAAAATCTCCGTTAATCGCGGCGGTGGAGCAATGTCGGAAATTAAGTTGCATGAAGCACATGCAACCCGGGTTCGACGTTGCATTCTGGAGGGAGCAGATCTGCTTGCAAGGGGATGTTAAGGATTACGATGAGGGAGCCTATCAGGCACGAAGAAAGATGGTCAAGAACATTCGCATTGTTGTACCTATATTTCTCATTCTTGCAGTCTGTCTCCCAATGTCCATTTGCGGATTTATAGCTTTCCATAATGGTCAACCTGGTGCGGGGGTGGGTTTGTTTGTGGCTGTAATCGCGGTGTTATTGCTGGTCCTTGTTCCAATATACGTTGCAATATAGAACCTGCTATAGACCAGAATGGTTCTCATTCTTCAGGGTTAGGAGACAACGACCACGTGATCTATATACGAATCGTCGAATCAAGCACTAAGTCACTAGACTAAAATATCTCAATCTCGCTGGTTGGACTTGGCTGTCCTCCAGCCCCATAAGGTTCAAATCATCCTTTCAGCATTTCATATGTCGCTAATTCAATATGTCGCCTCCGTTAGGGCCCACAAAATGGTCCCCTTCCGGTAGTGTATTCTCATTCTCTCGACCAAACCTCCAGACACATGAGCGTACGGATATATTAGGAAGAAACGAGTTTCATTTGGCTAGTCGTCCCCAGTACTACGGCGTGATTTCCACTTAATTTTCCATTTATTGAGTGGGTATTTTGCTGATTTTGAGTGGAAATCAAAGCGCAGTGAGGTATGTTTCATTATCCCACGGTGGTATATTTTTATAAGGGCGTATTCGACAGGGTGTTCATATTGTTACTTTGGACTTTGTCGGCTTTGTGTCAGCTTGGTTACCCGTAGTCCAGTGCAGCTCGGTTGTTATCATCGCTCTGTTACACGTGTCGGGCCATTCATGAACCAAGCATCACATGGTGCTACCAGGCGACAAGAAAATTGCTACGGGACAGCGAGTCCCCCCCGTCACATGAGCATGCAGACTCTCTAGTGGTGGTAGCAGAGGGGTCTTTGGTCAGACAAAAATCGAACTATCGCGGTTTTCATCCACATTTTGCCCGCAGAAAGCGCAAGTTCTTCATTAGACACATGTTGGTTACTTTATAGAATTTGTTGGCCTTCCCAGATGCCAGATTCCCCTCCAGTTTGTTCTTTCACCAGGTGTTGAGGACCAACCCCAATACCCATGTCAGGCTCATCATAATGATTTTCCAGTGTTCATTCATAAATTGAAGAGTCCGAGATCGTAGACCGCCCATTACTGTTCTAGGCGCACCATTAGGCCCGCTAGATGGAGACCCGCATTCATCTCGTTTTGGCTTTTATACCCCGGATCTTGACCCAGTTCTCACTGTATAAAGTATCCGATGTGGACGGTCTTTCTGTTGTGATCACCAATCCCTCCCGCGTAAGTGCAGCTGGCTAGATGTCGCTTGCATGGACCATGGCTGGAATGGGGACCACAGGAGCAAGGTACAGAGCCCCTTCCGTAGATTATCTTGCATTCCCAGCAGAAGTTGACTCCACAGGGGCCTTGGCCGTCAGTCTCCGAGGAATCCCAGTCGGACAACAAATGGCTCAACAATGCATGTCAATACAACCTTTATTCTTCTCGATATCGTTTCCGCATCCTCTTTTGGGGCACTTCATTGATATTTCCTGGGCCAGACGAGCTGTTGCTTTATCCGTGCCATCTCTCATTCGCGAGGCATATTCGTTGCAGGTTTCGCCATAGTGCCCTAGACTCTTACACCTGAAGCAATTAAGTTGCTGGCACTTCATGCAACGCCACTCGTCGGCCTTCGGTTCTCCCCTTACTTAGCCCCAAGAGCACATGGCGCTGCCGTCGTTGATTTTGCCGTTGCACCAACGAGAGTTGGGGTTCTTCGAGAGCACTTTGTTCGTGAGAAACTCGTCGCATGAGCGGAAAACGTCAGCCGGAATCCATTCTCGAATTTCCCTCGGCTTCAACTCTACTGTGTAGCCGACCGTTGGACAGATGATGCTTTCCCATTCCCGGCCTCGAATGTCGGACACGAGAACACCAGCTAGACAGGGCAAGCAGACATTAGGACACATTAGACCAGGAAGAAAAAAGTAGCAAGGCATTAGATCAGTGGTATCAACAAATGCAACAACAAAATGTTTGTATTCCCGATCAGATTGCGTTGATAAAAGATGAGCTCATGTAAACTCGTCACAAGTTAGACGACCTTTAGTCGAGGTATAAGACGGCCAGTAACCAGCTTTGTACGTACTTAGTGAGTTTGAAGCTTACAAGTCTTGTCGTTGGACCGTCTCCAAATGGGTTTACCGGTTTGATCCTTGCACAGGAGAAGATGATCAATGCCGGGAAGCCAGCCCAGCTTGGGGATGGACAGCTGATCCGTGCTGGGAAGCCGCAAAGGAGACTGCCGTGCTAAGCCGATTGTTTTATGGATGGGGGGACCCGTAATATTCGTGCTATTTCGTCTCTCCAATCTACCACCACCTCAATTTCTTTATCAGCCAAGCACAAATGTGTTCGTAACCTCTTGGTCGCGACGTTGAGAAGGAATTGGATAATTATACAAAGGCTATGACTTTGGGCGATTGCCACGGACGATGTCTTACGCTGGCCAGCTAGCACTATTGCAAGCGTCTTCGGGCCACGTGGAGAGAACTGTCCGACAAAGGGTAGGAAATGTGGCGCGTACCTTCCATCTGTTCTGACCATCGTTAGGTTCATATATGGTAGTACGCTAGGGAGGGCACCAGCTCCGCTGGGGCGCGCTCGCAGTGGCAGGGGAACCCCAACGAAAGTCAGCTCAACTAGTCCCCATTGGCTCAGTATATAGAAATCTTGGCAAATGCGACTTTCTGGACTTTCAGATGCGATGCTTCGCCTTTCGCGATACTTTCAACAAATCTCTCGGGTCGAACCTCATGATGGAAACGTGGTTACCCAGTAATTTCGCGGTTACGCGCGTTTCGAAGCCCTTTCAGGCGAACTTCAACTCGGGGAAACTTACGAATATCACTGAGCGGGGCTAGATCTGTACTCTAGTGCTTTTGCAGAGTCCTAAAGACCTGCTATATGCTCTTATTCCTCGCCTCGAGGCGACTCAACTAGAAGCAGCTAAGCCCCACAACTTCTGGCCGGCTGATGGCATGTGACCGTTAGAAAACCGAGCCTCGCAATGACTAGTAAACAAGTCGACAAGGGTCCGTTGGCGCAGCTGAGTGACTCTGGTGGCACAGTTGGTAAACCACCTACAGCCAGAAAGATCTTCTCATACACAACGGGCTACACAAGATTAATTTACTTCGCAACGCTTACCTGCTTCATTTTTGAATCATTATTCAGCTATTCACCTTTTATCATTATTATTATTAATTCTTGTTTACCGTCTGATACGAGCCTGTAGGCCTACGCAGACTATTGCCGCTATTTACACCAGGTGAACAAAAAACCCCCTGTTGGCTAGTCGTAGAAGCAGCTCCTAAAGGCTTGCCTGTACTAGGGGAAAAACACCTTTCGCTGATATGCCGTATGTGCGTCCCTAGGCAAGCGCAGGCGTGACGCCTGCGCCAGTAGGTTGCTGTTGTCCTCTAGCCTTGACCGCCCACCCTGTCACGCTTGCCTCTACTGGTGATGTCTCCCTTGTGTGTAGGTACTGCCTCCTGTCCTGTATAGTTGTCCGCTACGCTCCCCCTCCCCCCTCGCGCCTCGCCCCCAGCGCTACTGTCGCTCCTCGCAGGCGTTGACGGCGCGTTTTGTTATGACCCCTCCGGCACCTCACCGGTGGTATGCGGGGACTATCTGCGCGCTGTCGCCGCCGTCGCACGTTTTTGGGCCCCTCTGGCGCCTCACCAGTGGTATACGGGGTCCATCCGTGTGCAGCGCCGCCGTCATCCCGGCCTCTCTGGCACCGTACCAGTGGTATGCGAAGCTCGGGTCGCCAGCGTCTGTCCGTCGCACAGTCGCTGCTGTTTCGTCTGCCCAAGGGTGTAGGGGATAAGGCGTTTCGCTATGTTGTTATATCGTTGCTGTTGGGTGCTTAAGGATAGTCCTTTGTGTTAGAGTTCGCGAACCGTTTTTCTAACTGTTGTGGGTGTTGTTTGTGGTGGCGCTGGTGTGAAAACTCTGCACTGTCTTACCACAGAGCAGCGTTACCTACCGCACCACCATCAACGCGACGTCTCTGCGCTGGCTCTGATCTCTGTAAGAGTCAGGTTCCCAGGCTTCACCACGTGGAGGTGCAGAGTCCGATTTCGAAGCCCTTCACCTTTTATCATCGCCTTAACAAAAGCCCCGTCCAAGACGACTAAGAAATCGGTCCTCGATGGGACTGTGGGCAATGAACCAAGCTCGCAAATAGCGGTCACGTCCGAAACATCCCAACTCGAATACCCAAGGGACTTCGCTCGCTCTAAACCTCTTTTCGCTGGCGCTTGGGACCTTTCTGATGGCCTCGAATACGAGCATAATCACCGTCACAGTCCCCAAAATCACAACCCAATTCAAACCTCTCGACCAGTGGGCTGGTACTGTTCTGCGTACCTTATTACACTAACCGCGTTCCATCCTATCGCGAGTACTGACTATAAGATTTTTGATTCCAAAAATGCCTACCTTATATTCGTAGTAGTTTTTAAAGGTGAGTTCCAGATGTCCAGCTGGATACACTGTTGACTTTTACTCAATGAGTGGAAAAATCGGCAAAATACCCACACAATGAGTGGAAATCCTACTCCTTGAGTGGTGGAAATCGGGCCGCAGTGTCGGTCTTCATAAACTTGGTATGCATGGTACTGATTAATACCTCTTAGTTGGTTCTGCGCTGTGCGCAGCTGCTCCTAAATCCGGTGTCTTCATCTTCAGCCGGGCAATCGCCGGAATAGGCGCTGCGGGTCTCCTACAAGGGGCTCTCGGGATCCTGACCTTCATATCTCCGTTGGACAAACGCCCTTTTTATACGACAGTAGTTATCAGTGTGTTTGGATTGACTTGCAGTATGGGGTTTGTCATTGGCGGTCTGTTTACCGACCGCGCGACGTGGAGATGGTGTTTCTGGATGTGAGTCAGCCCCGTTGTCCCCGGGAGGTTGCTTACCCACCAACATCAGAAATCTCCCGATTGGCGTTGTCACGTTCGTGTTGGCCATGATGTCACTTCATCTCAAGCAATAGCTCGAATCTCGGAGCGAAAACTTTGCTTGAAGACGAAAGTGAAGAAGCTCGACGTGGTTGGCATTGTTCTCCTGCTCGGGCTAGTGGCATGTCTATGTATCGCGCTACAAGACGGTGGGCATAGGGTTCTTTAGAACTCCCCACGCGAGATCGGCTTGCTGGTTGGCTTTGTTCTCCTAAAAATCTTATTGTGAATCACGCAATAGAAATTAGGTGAGGACGCGCTGATCCCCGTGCGATTCCTTCGTCAACGGACCGTGGTTTTCTTATCCCTGTTTCTGTTCTTCGACAACATGGCAAACTATCTGGCAAGCCTTATCGGCGTGCATGCGTGTACCTTGAGAGACTTCGGCTAATACATGTCCAGATGCTTTACTATCTTCCCTTCTATATCTAAGACCTCCTGGGAACATCAGCGATCCGAAATGGAGTGAACTTCATAGCGCTTTCTGTTCCTCAGTTCTTCGCTCTCTTACTAGCCGGAGGCCTCGTGACCCGGTTTGGGCACTATGTAAGACTTACAGTTGCATTGTTTCCCAAGCAAATGCTAAATCAGTTGACGTTCAGATGCCCTTTTCCTGGCAAATAGTGAGAACCTGGTATCTCACGATCTGTTGTAAACAACTGCTGAAAATAAGTACTGGGCGTTGCGACATTCTTCTCGCAACTGGGAGGGTAAGTCTTTTCAATTTGCACCTTTACGTTTTTAAATCCCAACACGCTGTAGAACAATCGCCATACCAATAGGCAACTCAATCTTCCTCAAAAACCTACAAATATCCATTCCAAGATACACATCAGATATCGCGACTAGCGCAGCCCTTCAAGCCGGACCCTTAGGCATCAACCAACTCTCGCAGTTTCCTGATAATATCTATGGTATTCGTTTGGAATATTTAAAAGTGATTTAGAATGTTATGATATTCGCCCTGGCAATCGATTTTGGTTCGGTTCCTATGGCCACGGGAATGCAGTGGTTGAATATGAAGACGGTACCGGAGGCGGGGCAAACTCGGAAACTGGGGGAGAGGGAGCTGTGGAAAAGTCAGGCGGAAAGGAAAAGGAAGTCACGAATCGGTGTACGAGGACCTGAGGAGCCAAGGGCTCGGCCTGATTTAAGATGATGTAATCATAAGACCTGGGGTCTATAGAAGCCGGGGAAACTGCATCGTGGTCGAACGAACCCACAGCTACTACAGATCACGACATATTGCCGACTCCGATTGAGTTCTTTTATCCTCGAGAGGCCTCCGTCACAAAACACGGCCACTCATACGGCGTCGCTGTGAACCTTGCCTCGTACTTCCAAGTTTGTCCCGGATCCACCTGTCTGAAATCAAAATCACGTACGATAGTCGCAGTGGCCTTCACGATCTCGAGCTGCGCGATATTCCGACCCTGGCATGAGTTATATCCCGCGCCAAACTAGTGTATGAAAGTTAGCTTATGGGCAAGGTAAGTTATGCGGTGGTGCACGTGAAGGGCGTACAGCAATGAAGTATTTCTCGATGTCTTTGGCACGACGCCCAATCCAACGGTCGGGGTTGTACTGGCTGGCGTCCTCGCCGAAGAGCTCGCGGCTGTAGTGGATGACATGTGGGTTGATGCTCAGTTTTACCTAGCAAAACAGCTCAGCGTTGACAATCACAGACACGATGTGACATTAAAGCATACCCCGGGTGCGAAATAGTGCCCCCCAATCGTAATCCCATCTGGAGGAGAGACACGCGCAAGACCGAATGGCACTGGCGGGAACATGCGCCAGCCTTCTTTGATACAAGCCTGAAGAAACGGAAGCTGGGTCGCATCTGCATAACTTATGACATCGGCTGTCAAGTTTGCATCTACAATTTCCTGCTTCACTCTAGCAAGATACTGAGGGTTTCGGGTGAGGTGGTAGAAGAACGACTGCATGCTTGCGCTGACCGTGTCGGCGCCTGCACCAACGGTCATGTTAACACACCCATATAATTCTTTCTCGGAAAACCTGTCTGGGTGGTCTTCATGCTGCTTCAACCATACCGACAAAACGTCCTTGCGTACTTCTGCGTTCTTTTGTCGAGATTGGATGGCGCGAAGTGTGGTGTCGAAGATGTGTTGCGTGGGCATGAGCTTCATGTCATTGACAATGGGTCGGCCGAGCGTGAAGCGGTGAATGCCCTGGAAGAAGCCAGCTAGTGTGACATATAGCGTCAGTACTTTGGAATTAGCAATGGACCCTCCGAGATCTTTTCCAGCTTCGAGGAAGCCGAAGTTCTGAGAAAAGAGAACCTCTCCTAGAATGTCGAAAGCCATGTAGTTGAACCATTCGTCGAGGTTTATCTGAGTTTTGGCTTTCGAGAACTCGGCCAATCGCTTTTTGAGAAGCAGGATGCATTTGTCTACGTGTGCCTCTGACTTTATGATATGCGAGAGTGCAAAGCCAGCGGCCAGGTTCTTTGTCCGGAGAACATGTTGCCTTGGGTTTGTCTCGGACATGGGCGTCTGGAACCGATAGTCTGGAAGAGCCATCATACAATAGAAGTCGGCCTGCGAGCTCAGTTACACAATGCGAACCCAGGGATCTGGACTAAGATTATGGGGGCTGGGGTACCTTTTCCAGCGGGTTGAGCAAGATCTGACGAACAGCATCGGGATGGCAGACGCTGACTTCATCGTGGCTGATGCGAACAAAGGCGCCTTCACAGTATATAATTTAGTGCATGAGCACGATGAACGGCGGGGACGAGCGCCCTCGAACTCACGCACCATGTTTTTCGTGCCACCTTCTAGCACACCGATCAATGTCGCCTTGGACAATGTGCCACAGCTGCCAGGCGACCGAGAAGGAAGCGAGGAACGGACCCGGAATGTCGGAAATGGGGGACAAATAACGTCGTCGGATTAGAGTAATCGCCAGGAAAACAGCGCCGACGATTGGTAGGAGGTAAAACATGTTGGACTCTGACCGGTGAGGTGGGAGCGAGTGTCGAGGACCACACGCTTCTGTCCCGCCAGCCCGGGAGGGCG
Source organism: Clohesyomyces aquaticus (assembly GCA_002105025.1). Classification (NCBI taxonomy): domain Eukaryota; kingdom Fungi; phylum Ascomycota; class Dothideomycetes; order Pleosporales; family Lindgomycetaceae; genus Clohesyomyces; species Clohesyomyces aquaticus. Next base: position 22,326 of record MCFA01000134.1, on the reverse strand, counting down.
GCGTCCGGGGAGCAAGACTCGGGCTCTGGACCGAGCTTTCTGGGGTCGGCACAGTCGAGCGTGTCGCGCCTGCCGATGTCGGGGCCTCGCCCCTTCCGTGACAAGCGCCCGCGGAGCAAGAGAGCATTGGCCAATGATAGGCGGCGGACAGGCGAGAGCTCACGGTCGATGCGCATCATAAAAATGACAGGTCCCGCCGGCGGGAAAAGAAGCCTGCCCCCCCCTGGAGCTGCTGCCGTTGTCCTGGATTCGCTGCTCCGCCCTGTGGGCAGTCTATCGCCACTCTCCACACGCCCCTCGCGATCTTGACGATTCACTGCAGGAATCTCCATTTGAACAACTTGTGCTTTCCTTCGAATGTTGCTGAAATACGGAGTCTCGATGAGGGACATTTCGTGAAGGCGATGATGATCGGTAGCTTCGAGCGTCCTGTATCGAGAGTAGTCGCCGAACCCCCGCGGCCCAGCGTCAGCGCGAGGTGAATGGTGTGACGGCTTGGCATTTATTTCCCCACGAACTTTCCTTCTGCCGGGCTTCGTTCCCCGTCCCACCTCCTCTCCCTTCCGACCACGACAGCGACAACAATATGCCGTGACCTTGGAGCCGATTCGCATCTATGCATTGACAGCTGCTATTTCGAATTGAAAGCTGATCGTCCCTGTCCCTGTCCCTGTCCCTGTCCCTGCCCCTGCCCTGCAACTTGACGTGCCTAGACCGAGGCCAGGGCTCTTAGCGGCTTATGCCGTCCGGCGTTTTTTAGAGTACCCATGTCATATGTCCATCCCGGAAAGAAAATCGGGGGCCTCGCACTAATTACTTTTTAACTCCTTAGGGTCTCCATGAACCCCCTCCTTCGCACGACACTGCGCACGACAATTCCTGCAGCCGCCGGGATAGGATTCTAGGACCATCGCACGTTATATGGGAAAGAGGAGGAAATGCCGGGATCGCTTATTCCTATCACGACAGAGCCGCAGAGGCTGGCATTTGGGGTTCAAGTCACGTTTGCCATCATCGCCACTGCGGCAGTCGGGTTGAGGCTCTTTGCGAGGAGGATTAAGAGGACGCCTTTACAGTGGGATGATTATCTAATTATTGTCGCATTGGTATGTACCTCGTGGCTGCAGCAACTTGCGCCAACGGCTCACTTTACGACCAGACCTTTACTTTGGGTCTCATCGCATGCGACATGATCGGAACACTCTATTGCGGTGTAGGGCTGCATATGCCCGAAGTCGCCCGGATATATGGCCCCGATCGTCTGGTCGTATTCTTGAAGGTTCGTCGCAAAGTAAAGACATCGCCTCCCATGCTCCATCTCACAACCTCTAGCTCCTCATTCCGATCCAGATTTTCTGGGCGACTTCGCTCGCTGCAACCAAGTGCTCTATCCTTGCCTTCTACCATCGCATCTTCTCTGTACTTCGAGTCGATCTTGCTGCCAAGGTTCTGGGATTGATCATTCTCCTCTACTGGATTACTGTTATGCTATGCACTTTCTTGCTCTGTCGACCCTTTGCCTTTAATTGGGATCAAAGCGTCCCTAATGGAGTTTGTGGTAACCGCGTTCTTTCGTACATAATGACCGGCGTGCTCAATATCCTCACCGATCTGTGCGTGTTGTGTCTCCCGATGCCGGTAATATGGGGACTGCAAATGAAGACGGGAAAGAAGATTGGTTTCATTATCCTATTCGCCACTGGGTTCTTGTAAGTTCACACTCTCGTAGTAGAAGCGAGGAGAAGCTAATCTTGCGGCCGCCCATCGTAGCGTATGCGCCGTCAGTATCGTTCGACTACGATCACTCCTCGTCCTCGACTACACCGATATCACGTATTCCGTTCCCTCTGCACTCATCTGGTCCATGCTTGAACCCTCCATCGCCGTAACACTCGCCTGCGTGCCCATCATCTACGGATTAGTCCCTGGAGACATCCTCCGCTTGACGAACGGTTCCTCGAAACGAAGCGACTCGAAACGAAGTGGAAGCATCCTCTCGCCAGCCAGGCAAGCCGTGGTACCTGAGAATTTCCAGGCCGCAGACGAAGTCCCCCTCGAACCAGGAACCAATTCGGGGAAAGACATGGGCAGCTATCCGCAGTCTGCACAGTCCGCCCCATCCGCACATGAGGATGATCCGCGGAGCGATCGGTACAGTCTCGATTCTGTGGGGTTTGGGGGTCAACACCGAGGACCGAACGATATAAGGATATCAGCTGAGTGGCCACTGGACAGTAGGTGAAAGGTGGTGGCGTGGAGGATCATCACCAACACCCTAATCCATCATCATGGCGAAAAATAGCAAAAGGGTGTCTTCAGGGGAAGGATGCCGAAGAGAGCGGCATGTTGGCCCCAGGTGCCGGTCATCGCATCTGAAACGCCGTGCACAAATGCCGAGCCCGGGAGAAGGAATCGGCTCAGCCAACCCTTGACGAAGGTCGGGAACCGCCAAGCTGTCACAGGCGAACACGGCAATGACCTGGCACCATCGAGAAATTAAACTTCAACTTGTTTCGTCGTTCGCGCGCAAGACCATGGCTGTTGGATGGAGGAATATGACGGATACGGTTGCCACAGATTGAGGGAAACAATCATCTATCATGGCACAGACACGATGCCACCAGTTCCAACCGACCAGAATCACCTAATTTCTAAAGAAATTTCACAGCATCCTGCCGGCTCGTCGTTGACGGCTTTCACGCGATTGTTCAAGTCCTTAAACCTCGCGCGGATGTGTCTGAGCTTTGTTCCAGCGAATCCCGACCGTTGGTTCTTGTCAGACGGATAACAGGGTTAGGTTGAATCTATCGAGGACGTTCCTGACCAATATGTACAATAGCAACTACAATTTCCATGGACGTTAGTAGGCGACAAATAAAGGGCAGCAATAGAGACCGGCCATGCAATGTTCATCATGAAGACATTTCAACGGAATGGGCGATATAGTCTGGATGAGTCGCGTACAACAACAACAACAACAACAACAACAACAACAACAACGGATTTCCCAAACCCAGTATGCAGAACTGTGTAACTCAGATTATTGGTGTTGTCATGCTTTAACTTGCTTCAGTGTGCGGTTCCAGATAGATAGATCAGACAGAGCATAGTTGATCACATGAGGAACACTTCATGCATGGACGCGAGAAGCTCTTTGTACTACCGAATACGCTGGTATCATACAGCCATGGCTGCTTTCCCATCATCATGATAGAAGCAAGATACGCAGTTAAAATCGCCAAAAACAATCATTATTGAAACAACGCAACCCCTCAATCCCCACCTGTCTTCCCATCCCCAAGGATACCCTCCTCCCTCATACTCTTAACACTAATCTCCTCCGTCTTATACATCTTCCCATCCGAAATCTCCGTCAACTGCACCTATTCAGGCCTCGGACAAAGGGGAAGGGCAATATGAGGACTTGGTACGAAGTTAGTGTAGGCATTGTAAACAGAATGGTGCGAGATTCTTACCGAGGACTTCGGAAATGATATTGAGCGACCAATTCATTTCCGTCAAACTGGTAGACGCAAATACAGAACACAAACTCTCGTCCGTAGACCTTTGATCGCCTGTTAGCGAAGGATTAAAAGGGCCGTGGGTGGACTATACCAATTTATAGATACATTCGTGCCTTCGCTGTGTTCATGTCGTATGTAGGATGAGCTGGGTGTAAAAAGCTAACATGCTAAATTTGGGAGATCGCTCACTCAAGTTGCCCTGGAACGATGTGTAGCGTTGGATACCCTTGGAATGAACCTACTCCGGAACAAGGTTCGCTAGGCCAGATATTTGTTTAGCTCAGGTCCTACTTATATGGATACACTAAGGACACACCTAATCAAAAGCCAGGGGAAACACGCTTACATTTTCCAGCGCGCCAAGAGAGCGAGATAATTGCACCGAGGACGTGGTTCTCACCCCATCCCAACGAAGGTACGGCGGGGCTGAGCTTGGGCCACCATCCCGAACTCCCCGCCGCCGGTCTCGGGGTGCTGGTGAGGCTCCGTAAACCGCCCAATTCAATCATTTCCAACTTTTGAGGCAGCGCAGTCTCCATTCGATCCCAATGCCACAAGACAATGGGTACAATTGATGCAACCCAGGATACATCGGACCCCGTCTCCTACACATGCACTTGCTCTGCACGGGAGGAAGGCGGGCAAATTCTCCTCTTCTACCGCTACTGGGACAATTCGCCCCAGCTCCCCGCCGACCATTCGTCAAAGACCGAGGCCCCGGCACCCCTTGCAGTGTTCCATGAGGAGCTTGCCTCCCGCTTAGGGCTTGGGGGAAAGTTCAGAATCGCCAGGGAAGGCTTCAACATCACTCTTGGCGGGACTCTCCCCGCTATCACCACATACATCTCCTCATGTCTTGCCCACTGGTCGTTTGCCGGTATCGACCTTTCCACCGCGGAAGCTCGCAATGAATATTTCAAGCCCACGCCCGGGTGCGCGTGTGCCTTTGGCGGAGCAGCGAACGTTCGGGTGACGGCGGAGATTACACCACTTGGGATTACGAACTATGCGCCTGAGAAGTGGGATAATCTTGTTTCTCTGTCGCCGGCGGACTTCCATAAAATGTGCGAGGAGGGCGAGATTCCGCTTATCGATGTACGGAATCACTATGAATCGCGCATCGGGTATTTTGTAACGGGTAGAGGAGATGTGGCGGTCCGACCGCAAGTAAGAAGGTTCAGTCAATGGCCCGGATACGTCGCTCGGCATGTTCTGGGGAACGAAGCTTTCAAGAAACCTATCGCCACGTACTGCACCGGCGGGATTCGATGCGAAAAGGGCGCGCGGTGGATGCAGGAAACGTTGGCGGCGGAAGGGGACAGAGGGGATTACCCAGTGTACACACTTCACGGAGGAATCGTTGCGTATCAAGCGTGGATGCAGAAGGAGGTTGAGGCAGGGTGGAAGAAGCCCGAGGACAGCTTCTTTAAAGGGAAGAACTACGTGTTCGATGCACGGGGTGCGATTGCCCCAGATGGGGGAACTGAAGGGAAGGTGGCGACTTGCCATGGGTGTGGCAAGGACGAAGATCGTCTTGGGAAGTGTCAAAGAGTCGGATGTCATTTGGTTCTTGTGGTTTGTGAGCCATGTGAGATGGAAGGTGGAGTTGCCTGCTGTGAGGACTGCCGGCGTAATGTCACGATGCGGCATGATGAGGGATCTAAAGCAAGGAAGCTATGTAGATGCGAGAGCCATCGTGAAAAGTCGCTTTGGGGCGATGGAGGTGCGAAACTTGGTCACTCAAAACCGAGACAAAAGACACGAGGCAGAGAAGTACTAGTACAATGATGCAGTAATATCCTATCCTTCTTACGCCTAAAGAGCATTCTCAGCCTAATCTTTCTTATCGCAAACTTTATGAAAATCCGCATGCTTCTTCGCCCCATTTCCAATGAGCTTATAAAAGTCTTCCACGGGACAGCTCGCACCCGGTCCATTCTGGCAATCCGGTATAGGTCGCGGAGCCGTGTTCGCAATAAACCGAATGAACTCTCCCGGTCCATCACCAGACAATGCACCTCGCTCACACGTCATCTTCTCCATTCCCACATGGCCAAGAAATGGTATAAGATCAGACATCTTCCATGCGCGCGTCCAGTTGATATGATCGGTCGGGAACTGCTCCGCTGCGTTGGAACTCGAGTTGAACAGGCCAAGTGCCGTGGCGACAAATGGCGGAACTTCTCTGTGCGTGAAGGACAGGAAAAATCGCTGTTCGTCTGGCCAGCCGCCGCCAGGCGTGTTGTGTGCCTCGATGTGCTGGAATAACTTGGCCTGGGCCTGAAGCCACGGGAAACCGAGGTACGGCGAAAGCGGGTTCAGGGGGCCCACCATGTATGCGTACTTGAGGTCCCAGGCATATTCGTAGGCCATCCATTCTGAGTCTGTAAAGATTCTGCAGATATCTGAACGTTTTCCGTTGATAGCGCTTTCGTAGCCACACAGCATTTGCATTCCGACGACATCTTTGGGTTCGAGCCAGAATGGCGTGAAGGGTTCCAGACGCTTAGACACGCTGGGTGCGTACGTTTCAATAAAGGCCGCTTGTTCCTTCTTTCCGGGCTCTTTGTTGAAGGCATCGCAGGCTTTGTGCGGGATTAATGGTTCCATGGCGCCAGTCTCGTTCTTGAGGATACGGACAATCTCAATATCGCCATCGTTGGGGAATGCCTTCACGAGATTCTTGGCAGTATCGTACGTCCTCGCCTTCTTATCCGCAAGCACCCGTCTTACATTCGGCACAAGATCAGGATATCTCTCCTTCAAATGCTCCCCAACCTTCTCCGCATCTACTGCCCCCGAGGGTGTGAGATCCTCGAGTTTATCTTCCAGTATCGGAGACTGCCATTTCTCGAAAAAGGACAGCGGGCCAGACCATCCCTGCCGATGTTTTTGGAGCTTCCATAGAAAGGGTTTGATGAATTCCTCGTATTCCGCGTCGTTGGAGTAGATCGCCCCGTGCCGAATGAGATATGAGGCGGATGTGACTTTGCAGTTTGGAGGTGCCTTGTGCTTCAGGCCGAATCCGACAGCGTCAAAGTAAGGACTGATTCCAGGGAGATGGAGAAGAGGATCGAACTTGTAGCCTTGGGAGTGGTCTTGGGGTTGAATGGGTGTTTGGGAGTCGTAGAGGGTTGGCAGCGCCAGCGCAGGGGATGCCGCCAACAGAAGAAAAGACAACATAGTAGATAAGTAGATAAATTTTTGCAGACCAAAACCCCAGAAACGATCAGAAGTGAAGATATGGCGCACGAGACCCGGCATTTCAGGAACAGGAAAAGTCGTGGGGCGTTTGTCTGCCCAGGTGGTGTTCGGTTTCATGACGTCAAGGAGACTGGAAATCGCCTATTTGGGAAGGTTTTCGCGGCACGATCTCCCACTTCGTTCCGCGATCCAGGTACCCGCCACGTGTCTGTCCGATCTGTGCATCTGGCTCCACATATTAGAATAACTTAAAAACATCCTCTACCGTGTTGTATATTTTGGTAGACGATAACGACCCAACGAGGGAATATCATCGAGAGGAATGAAGATATCGGTTGTTTAGCGTTCGCTTCTCGCGACAATGTCAAATTTCACCACCTGACCTTTGCAGGAACTGCACGCGATAGCTAGCCACTGATTCTAGATGGAACAAGGTCTGCAGTTGTCGGGCTAATTACGAGCTCTCGGACGCCGTCACTTCTGTCCACGGGTGGAGAAACCTTCGAAATTGCTACACACGCTCAACAAAGCTTTAGACAAAACCACAGGGCAACTACTTCTTAGTTCAGCCGATTCATATTTCAATCCTGTCGACAGACTCATGGGCGCGCACAAACGGTACGCAGCCTATTCGCCAAGGTTCCTGGAGAAGGTGCGGGGTTACCTTCACCGGAAGAGCCAAGGTGGAAATCGCCATGGGTAACACCACCAAGCTGAACCCCCGACTAGGCAGCAGCTACGCCGCAACGTCGTTGTCACCCCACCCATCGTCAACTTCATTCATCAACCCATCATCAACTTCATTCATCAATCCATCATCAACTTCACACATCAACTTTACTCACCATCGACTCAGCTTGTTGAGTCCTTGCTACCACAGGACGAATCGCTCCCCCTAATTACTACTCTTCCCCCTCTTCGGGACCGGCACCGAGTACAGACTACCAGGATTGGGCCTCCACAATATCGATTAAAGGAACAGGCAGCAACTGTGTTACGAAATTCCCCTCCCTTCCTGAAGCATAAATCTCCCCCACCCGCGCATTCATTCAATTTTCTACCGACCTGCTCCAAGCAACAGCCATCATGCCTGTCACCATCAAAACCGCCGCTCATGAGGCATATCCCATCTACGACCTCGCCAGACAAACCGAAACCGATCCCACTAAGATTATAATCAGGGCTGATCACAACGCCGGGAAGGGCCCCAAAGAAGTCTTCCAGTCGTCGTTCGAAGGCGTCGCTCCTGGCACGCTACTTCCCGCCCGCAATGGATTCGTCCGAGCCATCACCAAGGCATACAATGAGCATCATCACCTTACTTTCCGTCCCGACGATGTCTGGATCGCTATCATGACGCAGTTCAGCTGCTACGTCAATGCACACGCCGAAGAGCTACGAGCGTCGTTTGTGGCACACGAGGGGCAGAAACACCTGGAAGTTGAGGCGGTAGGTACCCGCTACACCGTGGATTTTGGGTACATGGCACAGGTGATGACCGACCTCCTCAAAGACAATGTCGTTGACCCCGAGTTGCGCGATTGGATTATTCCAAAGTTCACAACCACCACGGACAATGACGTCACCGTCGCAGCCATTGTCATGATGGGGACCTTACAAAAGTACTTTACGTACGGGATGACTTGCTGCTGCGGGATTCCGTCCGTAACTCTTCTTGGCGAGAAACATGACTACGAGGAAATCCTCACGCGTCTCGATAAACTCTGCGAATACGGCGAGGAACCGACGACCTTTTGCAACATGTTGAAGCCCGTCCTCAACGGGTTCCTCCGCACCTTCGAAGATGCTACCGCCAGCGACGTCTCGGACTTCTGGAACAACGTCTGCGTACACAACGGTGGCAGTGGGATCGACTACTATAACGGCTGGATTGCTGCATTTTGCTACTGGAACGAGGACGGCAAAGCCCAGGTCAATCCGACCTCCCTCCGCATTGACACTGACAACATTCCTTCCGGCTTCATCAAAGTACCTGTCAAGCTTAACGACAATGGGGAGAAATTTGATGCTGAGATGCTCGCCGGCTGCGTCGGTATGACCTGCACCAGCAGTGGTAGGACTTTGGCGAAGAGGCAATGGCGCCGGGACGAGGAAAACGATGCTGTCGTTGGGATGGACTCTTTGCAACCGCGACAAGGATGGTTCATGTATGAGAAGGGAGAAGAGAGCGCCCCGGATCCCTGGCGGATGTACTAGAGCCATCATCTGTGACGTGGAGTGAGGAATGGGCTTTGTCAGCAGCCCGTGATGGTAGTTTCGGAATAACACACGTGACTCTAGGAAATAGGACATCGGTCTACGGCTTAGGAGGTGAGGCAACAAAGGACGTTGCAAATGCTATCGGCCACCCACAACAGGATTAGCCAAATTGTCGCCTATGTCGTGTAGTAAGCGGATGGGCATGTTTTTTATCTGATAATAGTGCCCGTTTCCTAAAATCTGCTCGTGTCCATGACCGCGGGACAGCTCAAAATACCTCACGAACCTCTCTATTCTACAAATTAAAAAGCCCCATCGGTGAAAAATGGAATGGTTTCGACCTCACATGTCGTATTCATCGGGGGCAGAGTTCCCCTAAAGTATGCCCGCACGTACTTCGCGGTACACCTGGACCACGAGCTCAGTGACGTGTGACCGACAGATTTCTGTGTCAGAAGCACCGAACTAGGAAATTGGTCCGACATCTTCTGTGCACTGTCGACTATAAGTGAGTACATATTTCGCAGCCGGAACTAACAGAAGAGCGTTTACCTTCGATGTGGTGTCACAAGATCAATCGTATTCCCAATGAAGAGAATCGGGAAACTCGTACGACTCGCCACCGCCTCTTCTCCATGAAACTGTTGACTCTTTGGCGGTACAATACTCATCTGCCGACACAACAACGGTGCACTGACAAATGTCTCAGACACCCATTCCGTGGTTTTCTGCACTTCCGCGATATGAGCCTCCCACTTCGCGATGCTGGAAAGATTGTATCGGCCCGCGGCATCTAAACACCCTATCGTAGCGAAAGTGCCGTACGCGGTCTGAGGATCCGATGCGAGTGCTTGAAAGAGCGAGGACCCGTTCCGAGGAGCCTGGAACCCGGATAGATCGGAGAATATTTGTGCGAGGACGGGGAAATATTGATAGGGAGTGTAGAGTGCACTCGCAACCATGAATGTCAGGTCTTCGTACGTGGCTAAGCGTGGACTGTCCGTGACGACTGGGTCGGTTACTACGACAGGCTGCTTTCTCATGGACTCTAGCACTATACGCATATTCGCCAAGATGGTGTCTGGAGTGTTGAAATAGAAAGCACATCGCCCCGGCCCCGCGTTATGGCAGGCCTGCCCGAAAGCCTGAACAGCCTTATCCGAATCCACAAGTGCCGTTTTCCACGTCCCCCTGTAATAGTCCTCAGCATCCATAACTCCATCCAGCACAACCCTCCCAACGCGATCCGGGAACAAAGCCGAAAAAGTCGCACCGAGAACAGACCCATAACTGATGCCCCAGTACCACACTTTCGCCTCCGCGGCCTTTTTACCCTGCGCTTCGGCATTCTTCTCGGCGAAGTTGAGCATGTCGCGCGCTACAGCTGGAGTATTTGCATACTTGACCGAATCATTTGCATGGACGTGCGAACACCAATCTCCGAACCCGCCGCTTAGTTCAAAAATGTCTGCGATGGAATCCTTGGACTTGCTATCAATCGGCCGCTGGAACCTCCTGGCAAACTCCGCAGCAACACTGGGCGGACTACCACGGAAACAATCAAAGTCCGGGCCAGTATTATTGACTCCCCGCGGATCAAAGCCGATGATATTGTAGTCCGGCCCGATGTAGGATGCGATCATATTGCCGTAGTCGCTGAGGATGGCGTCGATGCCAGAGTCGCCGGGCCCGCCCGGGTTGAACATAATGCTTTCGGCCGAGTCGATGGGCTTGGATGTTGACGCTTTCCGGATATATGCTACGGCAACTGTTCCTATGGAGGGGTCTGTGTAGTCCAGTGGCACGGTGAGGCGGGCACAGGTGAAGTTGTCGTAACATGGCGTCCAGTGTAGGTCGGTTGATGGAGTAATCTAAAATCGTCAATTTGCTCCAAAGGACGAACGTAGAATGGTTTGACTTAACGTACATCGGCGAAATCGTACACCATGGGATTGCTTTCATTTCTCGCAACAAGAGGGTTGGCGAACGAGCAGCCTGCTAGCATGTGCATCGCAAGCGCGGAATAAGAATAAGATTTCATGTTGGAGATAAGATAATTCGAAGAGTTGGCTTTTTTAGATGATGGTAGATGTGAGCATAACATATAGCGACCAAACTGTACAACTATTGTACCTTTCAAAAGCAGGCAATTCAAGCTGCCAACGTGGATGTTGCGGTGAAGCATACGCAACCGAAATCCATCGCCATGCAGTGAGCAAGGTCGGGCCTCAAGACCCCAATATAATTACGCAGCCCTATACCGTCAGAAGGGGGGTTTGCGAGCAAAAAAGCGAGCCTCGATTTTGACTCGTCAATTCGTTCAAGATCACTTGCTTACTTCTGTCCATAATTCAAGGCTAGGACAGATCGGGCGGCTAATCCGTCCCGAGCCTAAGGGACAGAAGGCCAGTGCATGGTCGTTATCGATAAGGGTGTCGAACAAAGCCGTGTTGCAGGCTACTGTTCGAAAAACCCATAGCATCAGAGCTGTGAAAACCTTGTCGAGACATGGATTCAAACCAGTTACCCCTTTTCATCAACCTCCCTTTCATTATTACAGAATGGCGGAAACCCCATCCCACACCCTTGCTATCCAGACTGTCAGGCCACGGTTTCATCCTTCTCCCCACTGAGCCTAAACCCATCCCTCGAGGCTTTGTCTTCCACCGGAGAAGGCTCTCTCAAGCTATCATGCCTCTCATGCCTCTCAACACTTTCCTTACTCCTCACACTCGTCGAGCTTCTCGAGAAGATCCCACCACCATGACTATGCCCATGATTACTTCCCGGTCGCCATGACGGCCTGTGCGCAAGTTTCTCCTGCTTCTCCGCCTGTTCTCCAGCCTGTATTTCATGCCACCGCAGTACAACGCGGGATTTTTGCTCGTCGGTCGCAGAAGCGAGCGCAGAGTACCCCTCGATGATCCAGCTAGCGGCGACGCGTTCGTCGATGGTGAGGCCGCTGCCACGACTGTGGTCTTGTTTTTCCCGTAGGTGGACTTGGGCGCTCTTGTAGAAGCCTTCCATTGTGTATCCGATGGCTCCGAGGACGGCTGCAGACGTTAGGAAGAGGTACTTATGCCATAATGGGCAAAATGAATGGCAGCTGTTCTCACCAGCTTCGGGTTTCAGTAGCAACCCACCAAGACCCTTCCCAGCCCCCTTCAAAAAGCCCAGAACGCCGTCTTCCTTCGCGCCGTTGTATGGTTGCGTGACCACGCCTGTGACTGCGTCATACAACTCAAGCCCGAACTCTTTCCCCGCGCCTTTCAAGCCCGAGCGCAAATTCGTGACTTTATCCGGCTGTCGCACAGTACGATCATGATACAACTTCGGTGCGTTGTGGAAGCCCTTCGCCAGGCCAAGTATCATTTCCTTGGGGATAGTCAAAAGGTGTACCCAGTCCTTTCGAACAACCGACGCTGCGTCATGGGCATAGCTTCCGTGTTTACGAGTTTGTGAGTGCGTTGAGTAAAGTGACGGCGGTCTTGAATCACTAAGATCAGTGCTAGATCTGGAAAGAGCATCCCCGGATTCGTTGAGATTACCGGTGGCCCTCTTGCGTAGCTTGAAGGCTTTCGTGATGTCGGAAGGTAAGCTCGCTGTGCCTACCATGAAGTTTGACAGATTGCCGACCAGCGCCGAGACCGCACCGGAAACGGGATCCCAGGGTTGAAAGCTGACATCGTACTCACGCGTCCGGTTTCTGTATTTGTGAGCATAGATTTCAAAGATTGGCAGATGTCTTCATACAGCTTCAAATCTTCCGTTCGGAGTAATCCCTGCTCGAGAAGTACAGCTGCGGCAAGGGCCCCAATTCGAATATTAGTGTGCTTTACTCTCCAAACTGCAACCTGCTGAGGGTCAATCGCACACCGAAGGCGGTCCATCGGCAACATAGCATGGAAGTGGTCGGAACCAATTTCTGGGCCCTTCTCCTGTTTTATCTGCTCTGCCATACGGCCGGCCGCTGCCTGTGTTTCATCTTTCAGACAATGTGCAATGGCATCGGCAAGCTTGTCAGCATCGAGTTGCTTATGCGGTATCGGCGGGGGTCCGGCACCGGCCCGATGGATCATTGAGCCCCAGAATGGTTGCTGTGTATCAATGTCAGTGCGGTTTTGCGGGCTTTACATACAAGGAACATTACATCACCAAAGAAGGGTACGACGATTGTGGGCCGGCCTAAAGCTATTCCAGCTGCAGTGGTCCCGGCACCGCCATGATGGCAGACTGCAGAGACATGCTTGAAAAGCCAGTCGTGTGGAACGTTGCCTAGCCTGAAGAGATGGACAAGAAATTAGCAATCGATTTCGGAGAGAGGTTGAGCTGTGGAGAGAGAGTCTTTGCACGGGTGAGCATGAATTGGCCTTTGATGGGGGTTCTCGTGATCACAACGACAAAGGCTCTCGCTTCCACATCAAGGATCCACTGACATGTAAACGTTTTCTGGGACCTTCAGATCGTCGCCACCGAATCCACCCCAACCTTTCGATATCAGTGCTCGAACACCGGCCTTTTTGACGGCTTGGAAGATAATTTCGGTCATGGCGTTTGGGTCTTCCACCACTATACTGCCGAAACCGATATAGACAGGTGGCGGTCCAGCTTGCAGAAATTCGAGCAACTTCAGATCTGGTGTGAAAGCAGAAGCAAGACCCAGAAAGAAGAAACCTGCGACGTGAATATGATTGGCCCAATCTGGGGGCTTGGGTATGAGAGCTGGGGACCTGGCCGTGGGTCAGCATTCTTCTGCATCTGGGATCCTTTACAGCAAGAGTTACCAGCAGTATGTGAACGGAACCTTGGCGTTCTGGATCAGGACTGGCATCCATAGAACACTGCAGGGCTCAAGCCCAAGGACCTCTTCTCGAAACTCATTGATGACCGGACCTAAGCCTTGCCACGTGAGTAGCTGCACCAGCGAGTACGACACGAAATTGGTGACTCGAGGATCGGTATCGGTTGACTTGATGTTCGCGAGAGGGTGAGGAAATGCGGTCGTCGGTGTCCATGGCATCCTATGACTGTGTCAGCATATTTACGGGCAAAAGCCATCTCCTCCCACGGAGAGAAGCTCGCAAGGCCACCAAACGGTTATAGTGCACGACTTACGTGAACATTAAATGGAACGGAATGCCAAGCTTCTCTGCGCAAGAAAAATGAGCAAACCCAGGCGGATTGGCAATGATCGCATTTGCAACGAATGGTCTCCATCTTGCGCTGTCTTCTTCCCGGTACTCTGTGTTGTCCATACCGTCGCCTGCTTCGATGCAAGACCTCCAGCATCCAACAAGAATTTCGGCAATCTCCTTTTTGCGTTTGCTCACGTCACCATGCTTCAGCGACTCCGTCCCAGGTATGAGTCCAGGATTCTTGACCACTGTATAAATATCTCAGCGAGACTGAAATCAACGAATTTGTGCAACTCACTGTAGTCCATGAGGCCAGCCGGGTCGCCGCCGATATTGAAGAATTCCAAACCATTTTCCTCCACAAAGTTCTTAAACACTGCATGTGTCGCCAATCGTACGCGATGGCCATGCTTTTCTTTGAGGTTCTTCCCCAGAGCAATGAATGGCTGAACATCGCCACGAGAGCCGACAATCTGAATAACTATGTTCATAGGGGGCGTGGGGCCCTGCTCGTCGGTAAGCCATGTCGGCAGCGTTTCTTCGTTGGATTTAATCGATGCTGCTCTGTGTACGCGAGGTTGTACCAGCTGAGAGAGAAGCTTGCTACTCTTCTGGAAGATGCAAATGTTGACGCGACCGTCGCCTGTAGTGCGTTAAGTGTGTGGAGAGATGCGCTGGTAGAGAGTGAACACCCACTTTCAACATTGCCGGTGGTCTTGATGTGTTCATCCTGCAGCAATAGATCATCGGGAACGACGGTATCGGACTAAAGGATTGAGACCGGGTGTCAGTGATATCCTGACCGCTGCATAATCGCGATTCGAGAGAAATCATCTAATAGTCGAAAGAGCGTGAAGGATCGTTGAGAATTTCCCCATTTCCAGACGTACCGGGGGTGTGGCAATGGTTTCTGGCTCAGATTTTTCCGGCGGGGGTATCTCTGCCGTGACCATGGTGAAAGTGACTCTGTCAGACTTGCAGAAGTAATAATGTAGGCCCAGAGGATGGCATTGATATGACTATCACAGATCCTTGGAGTAGGTTGCATATGTATGTCGTTCGAACAGAACCTTGGAATGCCGCGTTGAGTGCTGGACCCTACAGATCTTGGTAAGCCGGTTCTTCAATCCAGTTCATTATGAATAGGCGCCTTCGACCGCCACCACCGCGAACCCGAGGCCAGCAGCTAAAATGGCCAGTATGGTCAATTCTCTGCTTCTCGGATTTGTCGCAATCGTGAACAAAAATACCTGCTGAAGGATAAGGAGCTTATTCATCGTATAAGCCTAACGTTGCTCATTAGCAACCTGCGCCCAAAGAAGAAAGTCCCAAGCGAGCAAGGGAATTGTTGGCTGAGTAAGATGGAGTTGTGAGTCCGTGATGATGACCAACAGGGTCAAGATGTTCGTATTCGCCTGGTCAGCCAATCGCACTGGTTTACGACCCTGCGAAGAGCAGGAGCCCGGCCCACCACTCGCGCCTAGCGTATTTGACTAGTGCCCGAATGAAGGCCCCTCTCCTGGAACCACGACCGCCCTTCGACGCGTCGCGATCCGTTTCGCGGGAGACTTCACTTCCCAACGGTCACCTCGTTCTTCATCAAATAGCAGTCATTGGGTCTTACTCCCACTTGTCTTGTGGACACGAGGAGAACCAGGACTACCGTTTTTCACGCACCGATAAGCCGAGGAGATAGTCGTTCACCACGGGAACACCTGGATATCGAACAGCCGACAAGCATCGCGAAATCAAACAATCGACGAACAGCCTCGCACCAAAAGCCATCAACATGCCATCGAATCGGCCCAGCCAGGAGGCCTCTCCCAGGTCGTTTGAACGCCCAGAGACCCCCGCACGGAATTCCCAAGACAATGGCGGAGCCCCCATTCCAGGACCATGGCGCAGGAGGACCATGTCCATTTTGCAAGCCGAAATGCCACGCGGAATGTCCGGCATGACTGGCCTCGCAGCTGCACAGGCACCCACCCTTTCCGAAGTCAGACAAGGAGCGTATACGACCGAAGGAGAGGAGCGACGCCAGCAATTCACGACTGTAGAGACACCTTCGGATTTCCATAAACGCCGAGCAACCATCTCTCGAGCGAGAAAGGAGTCTATCGCCAAACCACCGCCTTTGACATCCGAGGAACCAATTCAGCCAGTACCAGCTGTTGGTTCCGTGGACGAAGACAAGGACATGGAAATCGCTGCCCTGGAACGAACTGCCACAGAATCAGATCCACCCTCAGACGAGGATTTCAAGCCAAATGCCCTTACCACCCATCCCACCGTCTACGATCTCCAACGTACAGAAACCGGCACCTTCCCCAATGGCTACAAGTTCCCCCCAAAGCACACCTGGTCCGAAGCTTGCTCGATTGGTTTCCGCGCCTTTCTCAACTTCACTTTCCGCTCCTGGGTCGGCTTCCTCATCGTCTTCTACTGTGTCCAGGTTATCGGCTGGGGAGGCATGATCTTCCTTCTCCTCTGCGGAGGCGCTGATACGCGCATGTGTTTCTTGGAGAGTCCGCCTGGAAGTGGGAATTGGATTAAAGATTGCAGCAGCAAACATACTAGCAAAAGCCTCTGGATTGAAATCGATGCGCAAGTGCTTACGGCGTTGTTCTGTGTGACGGCGTTTGGACTCGCTCCGTGGTAAGCAGCACCAGCGCCCCCCTCGAGATACAAGACTATGCTAATTGCATGCGACCAATAGGAGATGTAGAGACCTGTGGCATCTAATGCAATATCGTATCTGGCACGAGCATCTCGCGCTTCGGAAACTGGCCGCAGCGCACAAAGGCTGGTTCAGATTACCGGGAAGCCAACATCTGGATCCCATTGTCAACGTCACCTCTCTCTCCGAAGGTCGCGACGACGAAGCAATCCAACTCCTTCCCCACCCCTTGGCAAAAGCCCCGCCTCCACCCCTAACTGGCGTGCGAGCCCTTCCAACGACGGTGTGGAAAATGGATTTTGTGGTTTGGATGATGTTCGGAAACACGATTTTCCAAGTCATTCTGTGCGGCTTCATGTGGGGTCAGAATCGCTATGTGCGGCCTGCGTGGGCGACGGCTTTGTTCATTGTTCTTGGGATGTTGAGTGGCATGGTTGCGGGGTGGGTTCAGTTCCAAGAAGGGAAGAAGATTAAACAGCGTGAGGGAATTCCGTTGGAAGTGCCAAAGCAGGATCAGGGTTTGGAGCGGGGAGAGATGGAGAAGGAGATGAGAGAGGAGTCCAAGAGCGTGTAGATGGTGTATATGTACTGTACAGATAACTCGACTCGGACAAGAATGCAAAATGTTTCTTCCCATACTTAAACGCTGCCAAAAGAGTTGTTCAAGCTCCCTCCCATAAGTGACACTCTGCTTTGAGCAAAAGCGATTTAGGGGAAATACGTAGGAGCCTGATGTATCTGATATTAATCTATTCTTGTCTAATTGTAATAGTAGACCTCGCCCTTAAATAACCTTCTCGGCGTCCTTGAAATAGTACATCTTTCCACAACAGCAACTTCCCGTGTACTAGCAACCACAGCCTCGACTTCAATTGCGCCACTGCTGTGCGTTATACGAACAGTCCTATAATCCGGCAACACACTGTTCCTAGAGCTCAAGGGCTGAGACCCCTTCTCCTCATCCAGGAACGGACTCGGCGTTCTCTCCGGCGTCGGCAATAAATCATTCTCCCCGGCGCCCAACGACAGTTGGTGAGCTACCGCGCCTTCAATACACGTCGCCGCCGCCAAGCACACCGCACCAGTGAGCTGCAGACTCGGATGCGGCTGTCCCATACTAAACGCCAAAACACTGACGCCCGTCTCTGTTGCTGTCCCCGGTGGAGGGGGCGACACAATCGCCAACTTCGGCGTCCCGCGGGACTTCTTCGCAGCCTCGACATTCGGCGCTAGACCCATCATCACCGACCCCGCTAATCTGATTGCTTCCATGTGCTCCAGGTACCCGGGCGACGTCTTATTGGTGCAATAGCGGAGGAAATGCGGAAGTGTGGAACTTTTGATGAATACGAATGGGTTTGCAGCATCGATGAGTGTTGCTTTTACAGAGAACCTCTCGCCGTGGCGTTGGTTGACGTTGAGCGTTTCGGAGCGCTTGCCCGTCTGGAAGAGCGTGCCGGCCACGCTGCCCGCGGGATCGATAAAGGCGACTTTGACTTCGCTTCCTGTTCCCGTGACGCCGGGGATGCTGTAGGCGCCGTCTTCGCGGAAGGAGCTAGAGTCGTCGACGGAGATGGTTTCGATTAGCGTGCGCGACGTGTTTGTGTTGAAAACACAGACATCAACCTGCAGTGCAAAGTTAGAACCCCTTTCGATGTGGGATTAGATCAGCTCTTACAGTACTCTCCCCCGGCCGTGCCCGTACAAGTCCCTCCTGCAACGCAAAAGGCCCAACACCTGAAGCCATATTCCCGCAATTTCCATTAAACTCCACCGACTCTCGTCCAACGGCTACTTGGACAAATGTATAATCTACATCTACCCCCGGCCGAGATGATGGTGCGACAACGGCAACCTTAGATGTAGTTGATGTTGCGCCGCCAACACCGTCAATCTGACGAGCATCTGCGTTCTTGGAACCCATGGCTGCTAGTAACGGACCCGCCCATTCGGTTTTGGAGGCTGGCAAGTGGTGGCTGTGGATGAAGAGACCTTTGGATGTCCCGGCCCGCATGAGGACTGCGGGAAGGGTGCGTCGAACCCGGACTGGGCTTGTGTCCATAGCCATTGCGGGAGTGAGGAAGATGGGTAGTTGTGGGATTAGACGAGTCTCGAAGGCGTGATTTTTCGTTGCAGGGAATAGAAGAGCGCGAGGGAGAGAAGGGAGCATGCGTGAGTAGTGTAGCAATATGTTATGGTTGAATAACTCGTCGACCGAGAAAGCAGTGGTAAGTTTTTCCGGAGAGAATAGCTTGCAGTGGGTCCATAGTATATAACATGATTGGAACATGGTTACAAAGTCGTTTGGAACGATCGACTAAAGGCTCATGCCGTCGCGATGTCCGTCAGAAAGGGACATGGGGTAGCCCGTGGCCTCTCCCGCGGGACTGCCCGCGGGAAGGATTTTGCGCCAAGGCCCGCATTGGAGAATTGGGAAGCTGAGATTGATCCGCAAACGGGCAGATATATCAAGGTCCCTCGTGGCGAGAAAATATCCCAAATTTACATGCGAGTGCCTCTTCCCGGTTGCCACTGTATCCCATTTTCCAATGCCATTCTGAACCAGGTTCTGATCTCTTCTGCTATTTTAAGTCTCGCGGTAAGTGAATCTCGAAAAATTGGAAACGGGTACACCACTTTCTCTTGCCCCCGTGCTTGTTGAAAGTGGTGCTGTTCTAAGCACGTGAGAAGCATCTATTGTGCTCTCGCGGTCATTCCTGTACATTCTCTGGGCCGGGAGCTTTTTCACAGCCCATCCCAATCGAGACGCGGAAAACTGTCCAAGGCGGACCCGTTAAACCCATACAGAAGGTCATCCACTGATAGGTCGACATCGCCCGCCCCGTTCTGTGTATTGTGTGGCAACCAGGCAAGACCCGAGTACTCGGGTAAGCCGCCGATATCACCAACATGATGCCGCGAGAGGGCTTCTGGCTCTGCATGAAAGACGTTCGCCGGGTGCTGCTGATATGGTAGCCTTGGCGCTGATCCGTCGATTGGCAGTTGTCCTGATTGGGTTGTTTCGTGGTCTCTCACGAGGCTTTTAATGATACCGTCTATGCCCAGACTATGCAAGCCAGGTTCGTTGCGCTCAGTAGAGCTGGTAGACACTCCACCTGCTGTGATATGATTTCCAGGAGGGTCATCGAGATCCTTTTCGATTTGAAGCTGTTCGGGCTCAGAAACCGAAACACCCATTCTCTTCATGAGGTTTTGCACAATTGCGTTTGCGCGGCGAACTGCCCCATTCGTCTCCTGGTTTTCACGGAAGACAGCGAGACACGTTTCTAAACTGCTATGTGCATCTGATCCCAAGCCTCTTTTTGCAGCAATACGGACGTGGATCGTTGCGGCGACATATGTTGAATACGATATCAAGTAAGGGGCTCTCCGCACTGAGAATGCCTTGTCGTACGCACGCAAGACGTGGGCAATGTTTGATGCGGCTGTAGCGCAGGAGATGAATGAGTTTACCGATATGGAACGTGAGGTGTTGTATAGATGGCCATCCGCTACAAATGGACGGTGTAGAAGAATCATCAGCACGTTGTATGATGCGCTTGATACACGGCTTGTCAGTCGAGTCAACGGAATAGACTTGATAGAGACTTACTGTAAGCTGAGCACATGAGGAGGAGGAATGTCCACTGGCTGTTTGAGGTCGAAGTCAAGGTGATCCGGCAGCACGCGATGCCAGGCTATCAGCTTCGAATGTAGGTTTTCCAGCATTGTTGAAAGCTCTGCAGGGCTTTGATTGAAACTCCTTTCAGTGTATATGCAGCTGAGAATATCACTTAGAATACTAGAAAGTTGGCAAAGAGACCTAAAAGTAGATACGCTATAAGAAGGTAGACCCCTGGTAGCTGTGCGTTCCGTAGAGTACGCGAAAGGGGTCCAGGGCTCCAGTTCCTCAAACGTGTCGAGAAACTGAAGAGGAACCAGAGTGTCGGATTCCTTAATGCTAGCAGGGGGTCCCTGGTATAAGCTTTGAATTTTGTCTACAACTGTTGGCTGTCAGCCTCGAGGAGAACGGAGGATGGAATGCCACGAAAACAAACTCACCGAATGCGCCCCAAAACACCCGTCTTCGAATCTCGAGATCCTAATCAGAGAACTTTCGGGCGCTTGCTATGTCGGGCACATCGACATGCAAACCCAAATCAACGATCATGCGAGAGGCGAGACCTGCGTAGAGCCATGCGGCGCTACGTTCGTCGCCTAATGCAAACAGTGAATTCGTCATTACCAGCAGCGCCTGTATCGTTGTCATTTTGCTGCGGTCCAACGCGCCTCCAAGCAGCTCCCGCACCCTTTGACGAAACTGCCAGCCAGCGGTGCGAACATCTGAAGGGTCGCGACGGAGCTCCTGGCGTGGACTGAACTTGGCAGCGCCGAAGTAGATGGCATTCAATAGTAATTTTGAGAAGTATGGGCCCCCACACGCCATGTCATGTATAAAGGCGGGTCGATATGTGATTAGGAACGAGTGATGCTGCCGATTCCAATGAAGCGATAACAGATGCATGCCTAATTCTGGATCGACTCCATCAAATTCGAGCTTGCCGAGACGAAAGTTGACCTCTTCTAGTTGACGCTGGCGCGCTGCTTCGGCAACAAGACCCTTCTCAACCCACTCCTCAGGCATTCTGGGGCGTGAGTCGGGGGCTGGGCGGTCATGTGAGTTCTCTTCAAAGAGTGCGCTTGTCCGACCGTGGTAGCTAGGCATACCATTAGCGGAGACGACGATGCGCGACACTCTGCTTTCTTCATCGTCAGCGGGAGGAGGTGATGGCTTCTTCTCTGTTGTCGGTGTCGGTGTTGGCGTTGCCGTTTGCTCTGGCGTCCGCTGCGGTCAACGAGGCCTGGTCGGTCCGACTGGACGCGGGATACGGTGCATTTCGTCTATAGGCTCGTAGTTACACAGCTTGCCATACGTCGTGCAGTTTGCGCATGCTGGCCGCTCCGCTGTGCACTTGATCTACACGTAACGGCATCAGCACCATCTACCGACACGCGTAGTTGGGATGGACGGGAGCACCTTTCGGCGACGGCAAAATGTGCAAGCTTCGGGAAGCCGTTTGCGAACCCGGTTGTGGGCCTCCATGGCCAAAAGGCGGGAGGGAAAGATTGAGGGAGACGGAGAGGGTGTGAGAAGGATGGACTTTGGAGCAGACGGAAATCAACATGTGCTGGAGAATGACGGGAACGGGAAGAGGCTGCCTGCGGGCCGATGAAAAGTGGGGCAGCTACCCGCGGCTGTGCGGACGGGACCACAGACGGGAAGAGAGTCGAGACGGGAAGCAAGTGCACTGACCGCATCTCTTGCCCCTCGCACCTGTTACGACCTCCTGAGAGATCAACACAAATCGTCGGAACGACATCCAGGTGCATGAGTAATAAACAATGGAACGGCCACCTTGGGGTAGATTTTTCCCGCTGCTTCTGTCACCCAAACCACCATCTTCATCCTGATTGAAACCACGATGACCACCATTTCTGTGCCCATTCCGGCTCCCCGATTTCCTATCAGCCCAACGAAACGCGATAAACTAACTAAAATCACGTC
>MCFA01000133.1:0-116762 GCA_002105025.1 Clohesyomyces aquaticus | reverse complement strand
AAACTAAATGCTATGGGTCCTAGTTAGCTCGCGCTTCCTTGTTTCTTTACCCCTTTTGTCTAGTAGCTTTCCTTCCTAGGTTACGTGTGATAGTGCTGCGGCTAGTATCTACAGCACGGGTAGTAATTATATAAGCTCTGTCTATGCGCTCGTTGTAAACAGAAAGGCTCACTCTAGGGGGCCTATGCTGCTCTATAAACATAAGTTCCCTAGAGCGCTAAGTGCTTAGAGCTTTGTTTTAAGCGTCTTATTTCATAATTGCTTCCTCCTTTCTAATTTAGGGAGTAATTTAATAGTTGTTGTTCTTTTTAGTAGTCGTAGTTGCTGCTTGTCCTAGTCTTTCCTATGTTGCTGTTTCTGCTAGTTATGCCTAGTCTTTCTATGTCTTCCTAATTAAGCTGTCTGTCCTATATAGTGCTTCCTAGCTTATATAGTGCTTCCTGTCCTGTTTCTATACTATCTCTTTCTTTTATAGTTCCTGTTATTACATTGGTTTTCTTAGTAATTAGCATTACCTACTAGCGCGCCCTATAGGCTTTGCTATTATTTATGGAGGAGTAAGGTATAGGATAATACTATACCTTAAAAGTGCTTAGAGTCAGGCCTAAACCTGCGCTCCTAGCAATCCTTGTAGAGTTAGAGATGAGACGCTCTATAGTTAATAGTAATTACTAAGGCATCGCGTGAGATTAATGTTGCTGTTATACACTTAATTTTTCTATAGAGAATTAATGCTAAAAAGATAGTGTTGCTTTCTAGATGTCTCGCCCTGATTGCCCCCCGAGCCCCTTATATCTCGTAGCCCCTGACTGTATCTCATAGCCCCTGGCTACTACCCTACACTACGTAGCAACTCTAGCTATAAAAGTCTTTTAAGTGCTGTTAGCCCTAGCTTTACTCTTTAGTCTTATCGCCTATTAATATAACGCCCTTAATGCTTTCCTAAACGCCTACCTACTAGGGGAACACTACTGCCGTACTCTAGAAGGCTTCTAGAGCTAGCTTGGCAGAATACTACGCCTTAAAAGAGCTCTATATAGACTTAGGGAAGCTCTAAAGCTCTAGCTTAATGAGCTACGAAGAACTCTTAAGGAGCTTAGATTAGAACAGCACCCTAATGTACCCTGCCTGTTTATAAGCAAACAGCTGCTAGTGTTCTTCTACGTTAACAATATAGTCGTCCTAGTATATCTAGAGAATAAGGCATATTAAATTTAGTTTAAAGAAGCTCTGCTTAGGGTATATAAGCTTCGCTGCCTAGGTGAACTAAAATAGTTCCTTAGTATATAAGTGCTACGAAATAAGGAGACAGGGCAGTACTCTCTGCTATAGGACTCCTTTATATTAAAGGTAGCAAGCAAGTTCTTGCTCTAGAAAGAGAACAAGAAGTATCCTCTACATCTATTGCTAGAGGAGCCCCTAGAGCCATACACTAAGGAACTAGATCTAGAGCTAGTAAAGGAATATAGAGTTTTGACTAGCTCACTAGCTTATCTAGAGACCTATACACGCCCAGATGTAGCTGTAGCCTACTCTATACTTGCTTAGCACCTTGTTAGCCCTAGCCCTGCCCACCTACGGTACTTAAAGCACTGCTAGCGCTATATTATTAGCACTTAGTATTTAGCCCTTTAATTAAACAAAGTAGTAGAGAGATTTAACTAGTATGTATAGGGAGATTCTATAGATAAACTAGTCTTCTTTAGAGCCTCTAATGCCTCCTACGCTAACTATACAGAGAGCAGGAGAAGCTCTCAAGGCCTACTTTTTAAGCTTAGGGGTATGACAGTTTACTAGCAATTGAATGTATAACGAACAGTTACTAAATTAACTATAGAGGCAGAGCTCTTAGCTCTCTCTGCAGCAGGCTTAGAAATGCGCTTCTAGATAAGGTTCTTTAACTATATACACTTCTCGCTAAACTGCTAGCCTATTCTATAGTATAACAACTAGCAAACAGTAGGAATTGTTACTAGAGATTAGGACAAGCTAAAAACGAAGCTTAAGCATGTGGATATCCACTAGAGCTAGGTACGCTAAGAGACTTTAGCAGGAAGATTGCGAGTTAAGTAGAAGCCTACTGCAGAGATGCCTGCCAACGGATTGACCAAGCCCCTACCTAGGCAGAAGCATGCCGCCTTTATTAAGCAACTAGGCTTAGTAGATGTATCCTCATTAATTAAGAAGAGTTAGGAATTGCAATCTAAGTAGCCCTTAATTAGCAACTCAAAGCAAGGAGAAGACTTTCCTTTTATACTGTAAGTTATGTTTTATTTTAGCCTGTACGATGCTTAGTATAGCTTGTACTTTGACCCCTTGTTCAACACCTAGGAAGACTACACCAGCTGTATTCACAGCCTGGTTGCTTTTGTACCTTATTTTGACTACCAGTTCTCCCTCCTTGAGTACGTCCTGGGGGGGTATGTGAGGAGCTACGCTCTACTGGTACTAGTGGAGGCTCGGCACTCCGAGTATATAGATGAGCTTCCGAGCTTCCTTCACACATCAATCAAGTCTCTACTTTCTGAAGCCACCAACTTCACAAAGAACCCACAGACCGGATTCGTCCTCAGAATACCACACAACGATCTGTGCCCGACACATTGAGCAGGGAACAACAGCTGAGACACGCAATGGCGATCGAAAGAAACATGATTTGCAGCTCAGCAGGATCTGTTCACCGGGGATGACACGAGGCCCGGGCCGTGAGGATAGGCAGCTGCAAGGGCTCGAGCACGTGTATAAGCCACTCTGTACGACATAGAATGACCGTGCGGCTTACCAACAACGAACTCAAACTTTTACACGAGATTGGCTGTTATGCTGAGCTATCCAACAGAGTTGAGATTCACCCCCAAGTCCTTTACTATTTTTTCAACGATGTAGGTACGTTGGTACTTTCAAGATCAGGTGGGGCAAAAGCTCAACCGTCACCCATTACTGCCGCCGACGTAGTATCAGACAATAAGATGATAAGCTTACCATACCAAATCACGCACCAGTCTCACCAATAGCTGATCACGGCTTGTATGGGGCCAGGCAATACGTCAAACAGATACACGTGGTATGTTCAAAGTCCCTGTGGCGTGCTTACTATGACCCTGTCAACCTTGTGGCCACAATGGTTCTGACCACCAACTCTCAACTAGGACCAATTTTCGATCACAGGTACTCAGGTCAATCGAAGAAACTAAAATGTACTGGTTGGGTAAATACAAGACTGTGGCGATGCAGTCAATGCGAATCTTGGGATCCTGCGTCTTCCTCCGTTGGAAATGCATGCGAATCACCAACACAGAGCACGGATCCTTGATGACAAGTGATGCCTTCGTGATACCATATTGGGACATTCATTGGTAACGAAATACATGGGTTTATCTTAACAGAAGCTTCTATAGGGCGGCGAACCGTCTCATGATGCTTCCAGTCAACTAAGTATCGTTACGCAAGGTCCACCAAGGAAGAATATAAAAGAGCAGATGTATACGCTACAATATGCCATCAACACACTACAATATTCCCTTTCATCACAAAAACTGTCAGCCTCTCACTGAACACCTTCCCTTTTAACATCATCCAACTTCATCAGATCCCCAACACCTTCACCATGCAGCTCACCAACGCCCTCGCCTCCCTCATTCTCCTCGCCGCAGCCGGTGTCAAGGCCGCTCCAGGCACTCCCGTTCAAGAGCGCCAGGCTACTCCGACCGTCTACGCCCAATTCTTTAACGGCGGAGGCTGCCAGGGACCTTGGCTCGATGACACGGTGTTTGCCCAGAACACCAACGATTGTGTCAACAACACCATTTCGGCCAACTATGGCAGCACCTTTTTCAGTGGAAACACTCTTACTCGCACCTGTAAGTAGCCGATTCCATTAGACGAAGGGGAATCGGACTTAGGGGGTTGATCTTGCGCTAATTCATAATCGCAGTGAGGCTCTACGAGCTCTCAGGATGCCCTGTGAACCAGGGTCGCTTCTTCGACCTCGTCCCAGGGCAACAGGGAACTGGATGCTTTGCTCAGCACATTGGATCGGCCAAGTTTGTCTGAGGACCTCAGGGTCGATCTGGCGAAAATTGGAGAGATGCTGAAGGGCTGTTCACCACGAGGGCTTGTGATTGATTTGTGTTGAAAACTTTGAACGTTCTCTCCTTCATTTGCGTTCTTTTTTTATCGCGATTTGGGCTATTTAGAAATCAAATATTCTTTCCCGGGAACAAATTTCGCCTGATTCTATGTATGCTAGTGACAGTGCTTCCATATCGCTTCTTTCAACCGCACAGCGATACTACTTAGGAAAAATAGACAAAGAAATGAGGCAATTCGTGAGTATACAGGTATACGGGACTCCTAGGCCCACGCTTTTTGGTGTGGAGCTAGTTATGAGCTTTCATTTTGAACTCATTCTGCCGGGCTGACTGCGCGGGATATCTCCCGATACTCTTATTGGGGCTGCATAGGAAAAATACCAAGTGAAGAACCCGATGTAGAACATTCACGTCAAGTATGTACCTATAGGTGCAGTGTTGCGCATCGGCAATTGGTCCACAACTCGGTTCGGGTATCTTGCACGGCTTCTCGGGTACTCGGCGAAAACCACGAAGCGGCATACAAAAAACGGAGATACAGCAAATTCAAATGCCCGAGCTTCCGAGACGACAATCTAGGGAAGAATATAAGAGGTCCAGAAGTAAGTGAAAGGATTACATCTCAACTCAAGCAACGTACAACTTATCCAACGTCCTCTGCAAGCAACCGACAACTTCAAGTCAAAGTCATGGCTACCCAATTTCCCAAAGTGATCAAAATCGACGGAGTCTGGCAAATCGAAGGGTATGCCCCCTCAACTACTCTGTTAGACCCATCTAACCCAAGCCAGACGTCCCCGCGAAGGCCTCAAAATTCTCAACACATTCCACCCTTCCAACCTCCCCGGCAAGGTCATGATTGTCGCGGAAGTCACTATGCCGCCCAACGGCGCTTCACCCCCTCACCGGCACGGAGGCGCCGCAGTTATCGCCGTCGCGCTCGAAGGCACAACCATAAATCAAATGAATTGTGAGGACCCGATCACTTGCGGTCCGGGGTCGTTCTGGTACGAGGCACCGGGTTGTCATCATGTGAGGAGCGAAAATGAGAGTAAGGAGGTGGGAGCAAAGTTCTTGGCGGTGTTGATTGTAGATGAAGAGACTGTGAAGGATGGGTATCATGGTATTTTGGTTTTGGATGCGGAGGTTGAGGAGGCTGGAAAGCTTGCATAGAACTGAATTTGAATTGAACAAAGTTTGCACTCCCGGGATAGATGATTGTGGAATTCCATAAGCGCAGGTAGTGATGGATGATGACAAGCATCAGGTCTCTTGCAGCGAGCGCCGCACGCCTTCGCGAACAAGCAAAGAGCCACGAACCTAGACCATCCGACGGATCACTAATCTATCTCAGCCTTCATCTTGAACCCTAATCTCACTTCTTTACTTCGTGGGACCGAATTGTCGCATAGCGCACATGTCGGAGTCGGTTTCCAGGGAGTCAGTCTATTTACATGCCCATCAGAAACACGAAGCGATCCTACATTTCGCATACCCCATGAGTATTCCCCCATCCCAGCCTGGCCTCGAAGCGTGTATCGGAGAGGGCTTGGAAGCAGTTTCGGCCCAGGACAGCTATGTTTCACAACTTCAGTGCTCGCACCCACAAGCAGAGCCCACAGTCGAGTACTCTGAATTACCATCAGCCCCATGCGCCGAAGAGGAAGCATTGTCAGATCCACGAGCGAAGCATACCTATGTATCAAGACTCGGCATGACAGGCCTCGCTATTACTGCTGTGGGTGTGCTCTTACTCCTAGGTAGTGCGCTTGGTGGAGGAATTGCCGCGGGGCTTCTGTCTCGACGACATGGTCAGAGTTCATCCGATAGGTAGGTGGATATCAAATGGTCATTTTGCGACGAGGCTGAGAAGAAGACAGACAGCGCAGCGCCAGGATTCTCACATCCGACATACGCAATATTGGGTACTGCTACATCAACGATCTTACCAGAAACTTCTATCGTGGTACCCCTGACTTCATTAACGAAGCTAACCGTCTTGGGGACACCCGCTTCTACAGAACGTTCAGCAATCAATCCTAGCTCCTAGCCATCAATCCAAGCTCCCAGCCATCATCCAACGCTGTCTCTGCCCCCGCGAAACCACCAGCGACATCGACTTCATCCTCTGCGGAAGCGTGCGCTGCTATCGACAACACGACTTATATATCCCCATACACCCGCCCCCTTTGGTGTCTCCACTGCAATCTAGCAGTGCGCTACGAGCCCGCTGGCGCAAATCTGCCTCGTAATGACGTTGCCAAGACTTTTACGAATGTATCGATCGGTGCTCTACGGACAACGTGTACCAACCTATAGCATGTGTTGCAGTAAATTATTTTTGGGATACGGGTGTCTGTGAACCGTATGTTAATGGGCTCGTTTCTATCTTCTATTCGAAATTGGGAGTTGAGTCTGAAGATGGGAAAGTTCAAAGTTAGAGCTCTACGGTATTCATATATCATTTGTGTTATTGCGTTTAGTTATACCTACCTAGCAAGCTTATCCATGCGACATAATCTCAAGAGCCACGAACTGGACTTATCCCACCAAAATCCCAAACCCCTGATACCACCCACCTCACCCACCTCACCAACCCCCCTCTCCCTCCTAATTCCTCTCCAAAACCTCGATCGCCACATCCGTAATCTCCCCCCCATTAAACCCCTCCAAATCATACGGACAACAACTCACCGCAACCACCACATCCTCTACCGCCTCAAACTCAACATAATCTCCCTTCCTACTACTCCCCAATCTCTTCAAACTATAATTCGGCGTATTCTGAAAGCAATTAAACGGATCCGTGCCCGAGATTTCCAAAAGCCCCTTATCCTCCCCGTCTCCCTCTCCTACAGTGGACATGAAACCGGCTTTTCTCATGGCGGAGGTAATATTTTCAGCACAACTCCGATGCCCAACCAATCCCTTCTTCTCATACAGTCCCGGAAAACAGCTCATGAACGTCATATCATGGACCTTCACTGTATCCTCTGTCACCTGTAAAATCGGGCGATCTGCGTTCGTCCACAGATATTCTCCGATTGCGGGGGTTACGCCTGAGAGGTGGTACCGCGTGTATGCGGTGCTCAACTTCTCGAGACGAGTTAGGGTGAAGGGGGTAGGGGTAGAGGGGGGATTTGGATTGATCCAGGCCATCAGGTCGACGACTTGTTCTCCGTGGATGTCGATGATGCGGAAGCGGGAGGAGGCGGGGAGGGAGAAGGCGTGGCCGTGGGCGGCGGGGATGAGAGTTTTGGAGACGGTGGTATAGGCGCTAGGGCTGGGGTGGGTTGGCGGGGATGGTCCTGAGCGGGGTGGCATTGCGATGCGCATTGCGAGGGTGGGATTGGAGGTCAGGAAGTGGCAATTAGAAGGGGAGAGGGATGAAGGTGCAAGGACGTAATCACAGTGAGAATGGCGGGGGAGGTGTGTAAATGCGTCATGTTGACAGCTGGGGACATTACGTGATGGTGGTGAGTCTTGAAGTTGAGAGGTGCAGGAGCGATAGAGGTCGATCATTGCGGGTGGGGTCGGCTAGAGTTCCCTTTTCTGTGAAACTTCACCCGACATCGCTCATCTCTTCTCTCAAAGCCTAGCATCCTTTCACACCTCTTCTTTGCAGGAAGTAGAAAGGGAGCATTCCGAGAGTTGATTTCACCGACTTCGAGTGGAATGCCATCTTGTCCCAGTGTAAGTGTGGTGCGACCCAAAAGTTGTCGCTCTCCAGATATATCACGTTTATTATTTTGCTGTCTTCCCACCCAGTTGCCACCCCCAGTACGCCATCTATAATATACATGCATGCACAATGGATAACTTCATTCCGCTCAAGCCTCGGAATCCAGCCCGAGGCTGCAATTTCAACCAAGTAAAACGCCATCCTCACCCCAGGTCCCTCTCTCTCAATCGGCCTTCCCGTTCTTCGTCTGATCAACATCGACAGGCGCTGCCTTATCAATGCCCCTCACGATTCCATAACTCGCCGCTGCCGCAAGGACACCAACAGCGAGAGTCTGGAACGCGCTCCAGACGGCGGCTTTCCGCGTCGTCCCCGTAACAATCGCCTTGACGTACCCGAAGCTCAGTAACATGACGACGGTAATGCCAATGGATACGAAAAGCGCCTTCGTAACATTCGGGATGGCGAAGTATGGGATCATGGGAATGAGTCCGCCGAGCAGGTACGACAAGCCCATGACGAGCGCGCTTATATACAGTCGCGAGACCTTAGGTTTGACGAGGTTGAGCTCGAATTGCATCATGAACTAGCCGTCATCAGTCATGCCTCAAAAACCCGTCCAGAAAGGATTTAACTCACCCTAACCCAACTCTCCTTATCCTCCTTCAACTCCTCGACGACTCCCCTCACCGTCTCACGTTTCACTCCGTACGGCTGGAAGATTTCGTAAATCTCTTCTTCTTCCGCCTCAGGCATTTCCTCGACTTCTCGTCTCTCGCGCTCTTCCTCAACTTCGTAGTGTTTTTTCTCTGTCAGTGCGGCGAGATAGGCGCCCAGACCCATGGAGATAGAGCCTGCGAAGAGTTCGGCTAGACCGCCGATTATGACGAGTTTGGAGGAGCCGATGCTACAAACTGTTAGTAACAATTCCATCTACTACTCCGAATGGGTGAAAGAAAGAAGACCATCTCAAACCTACCTACTCAACCCGGCCGTCAACGCAAACGGCACCGTCAACCCATCCGCAAACCCAATAATCGCATCCCTAACCACAGCCCCGTGTTCCGTATGTTTCTCATGATGCGGATAGCTTTCGAAACTCATTCCCTGGCGGTCACTCAGCCCGTGACCGTGCGAGTGTGGCGGCACAGCTGTCGATTCAGAGCGATTATCTGGCGTTGGGGTTGCGCTGCCGGGTGTAGGTGTTGGTGTAATAGTCTTGGGTTCGATGTAGATTTCTGGTTGTTCCGCCATTTTGGTTTGGGAATCTTTTTCCGTTTTCGTGGTTGCGAAGAACGGAAGGAAGGAAGATTGGAGACTTTGGAAGGTAATGTGATGTGGAGTGCTCGAGGGTAGGTAGGGAAAGAGAAAGCGTGACTCGTAAGCAGGAAAGAATAGAATGAGGCGACACACACGAGGAGCGGTATGCGTAGTGGAGAGATGGGATGACGTGTGTGAGGCTCTGCACCGCCGCGCTGAACTTGCAAACAAGTACTCAGCTTCGATGTGACTGGGCCAGGCAAGTCGCGAACACGTGACTTTACGTGAGAGGGTAAATGATCCCCACTTATACTTGCAACGTAACACAGGGCTTGGTATCTCACAAAGAAGAAATGATTTCCACGTCGTGAATACGCAAAACTCGCCGTCTAAATAGGCAGTCACATTCTGGCGGCGTGGTGGAGTTGCCTATATCAGATGCTCTGTTTCGTTCATTATCAGATCGCCGGCAGCCAATAGGGAGCCGCGCATTTCAAATCACACTTGGCTGCTGCAGGACAAAACGAAAAGGAACTCAAAGAGGGTTGGTAGCATGTAGGTGCTCACGCGCAGTGGCGTGCACAACAGGCCGAGTACTCGTGTGCGTTCGAGTGGAGAAGCTACATGATTTTCTTGGCTGATGGCGACGGAAGCGTACCTAGGCCGCCTCAAGAAGTTTAAGCAAGCTCCGAAAACTCAACTGCCAGGTAATCTAAAGCCACAAAAGTTCCTCCCGCATCTTCAGTCAAAATATGAGGCTAGATTGAGAGTGTTTGTGTTTGCCCAGGAAACGGATTCCCCAGGCTCGCACAAAACAATCAAAAGTCGACGTCGGTTCGACGTCCGCCCGGCTTGGTATAATACAAGCAACATCCTGTTGCAAACAAAGCCCGCACATGCGTGACGCAAGGCGTTTCGGGGTATCAAAAGGAAAGACCCGACATGCGCCTGCATCAGCCCATAACCCAGACTCCAACAGAAGCCGGAAAAGCGCCGACCCAGTCTCGCCCGACGGACGGGTTGCTTATACGATCGAGCGAATGGTGATGCCGCTGGATCTAAAGGATGTTCTTCCATTCGAGAACATCTACCGATCGGTCGGGAGGCGCTGCAGTCTAAAGTTGTTAGCCAACTGTGTGATATGGAGCGAGTGGCGGACGGCAAACCCCCATATTCGGTGAAGATGTGGGCGTTCGCTTGGCTAACTTACAGTCTGACGACCACGCAACGACACCAATTTGTGGTGTTGTTTGACAAAGTCCCGAAATCGCTGTCCGGGATCTTCTCCGTCCGACTCGATGTGTTCGGCCTGCCCGTTCTGGTGTGGTGGTCGGGAGAAAGCATTACCAGTACGAGCCGTTGATGATCCTGCCGGGCGCTGGATGGGACCAGAAAAGGCACCTACGCTCACGAATGGCCGATCGGAGGCATCGATGTGGGGCTGCAGTGA
The DNA here is from genome assembly GCA_002105025.1 of Clohesyomyces aquaticus. Classification (NCBI taxonomy): domain Eukaryota; kingdom Fungi; phylum Ascomycota; class Dothideomycetes; order Pleosporales; family Lindgomycetaceae; genus Clohesyomyces; species Clohesyomyces aquaticus. The sequence continues at coordinate 106,279 of MCFA01000133.1, read as the reverse complement.
TTTATTCCGCAAAGCCTGTCGCCGATGGTCATCTGAGGACGGAGCCGGTGAGCCAGCACTCGCATTTTGGATGTCTGGGCTCCAAGGAAGAGACCGCCTGGCAGGCTTGCGCTCTACATCGTTTGGAGTTGTCTGCTTGTCCGAAGGAAGAGACTGACCCGAGGTTCTTGGGACGTCTCTTGGAACCTGCGACACATCCCCAACAGGACTTGATCTCTGTGCTTGGGTTTGAGGCTCATATTCTTTAATTGCCCGTTTCAGGGTAGCGTTGTCCTTAACGATGTTTTTCTGGAAGATCACATCATGGATACGCATTCTGTAGAAGTCACCGTACGCCATGGGCTCCTTATTGGCTTTGAGGTGCCTTGAGGCGTAGTCCTTGTAGTCCAAGCGGTCCCTGATGATATAGTCGTCCCATCGCGACTTCGATATGCCTATTTCGAGGGCGTACAATGTGCGGCACTGCTTGACGAAGTGACTCCAACCACCGTTGTAGGCAGGGTATGCTTCCTTGAACATGTCAAATACTTTGGATGGCGAAGGGCGCGTTCCAGCGACGGGCGCATGTCGCAGGGACGATGTTATCTCGATGACATCTGGGACATGAGAGAATGCATCGTGGGTGTATTCCTTGCTACCTGCCATGGTTGCATTTTCGGTAACTGGAGGCTTAGTCTCCTCGTCCAAGGAACGAACGTCGCGTCGAATACCAGAGGAAATGCTGTCAGGAACGTCATCGTCAGCCTCCAGGTCGCTCTTTTCTCGGGATCGCCGACTCAATTCCCTCCTTTCTCGCTTCAGACCTAACAAATGATCCTCCGCGAGTGGCTCCGTTTTCCCGAATAGGACCACTTTGAGTTCTCGCCGCTTTCGGTGTGCATTGTTCTTCGGAGGAGACGGACTCAGTTTTCGCTTGCTGGGAATAACGCCGTGAATGAAGTTGTGCTCAGGTGGAGACTGAAGCGAATGTGCTGGTCCTTGGTCCGGATCTAAGGCCATTGACGGAATCGGTTCGCCTGAAGAAGAAGGCATCGGACGGGGCAATTGCGCTGATGCAGGGCTCTGCTCTGGCTCGATAGGCACCATTTCTTCGCCTGATTCGTATGCTGTGGTCCCGGATGCTTTCACGTCTCCTCGGCAGTGGTGAGGTGGCCATTGTATGGCCTCTCCAACGGGCGACAGATCCCGCATTGAGGTATCCTGGTCCTCAGCATCGTAGCTCGGAACAGAGGGTTCGAAGCGTACGTGTTTGTTGGCTTGTGTCGACGGTTCAGGGATAACTGGGGCTGCTTCCGGAGGATAGCCTTGTCGGGCGGGACCACCGAGAGAATTAGATAATGGGGGTTGTTCATATGTGCCAAACACAATCGAGGTTAAGCTTCTCTCCGAGGTCCCGCTCGAGGTTTGGTTGCGAGGAGATGGCAGCGCAATGGACTGGACGTCCCTACCTTTCCCATATGGAGTCTCTTTTACTTGCACAACAGGGCTGACTGCGGGAATTGCTGCAGTGCTCGCTTTGGAAGTGCCAGGGACACGGCTCTCTGGGCTATCGAGTGCAGCCTCCTGATCTTCTCCAAGCGCCTGTGGGACTGAAACTTCCATATCGTCGTCCGAATCGGAGATGCCCATCTCAGCGTCTGATTCCTCGTTGGCAGGCGGGGAGGACGCTGGAGGACCCGGTTGTCTGTCAAGAGAGAAACCGGGCTGAGCGCCGTGCTGGGACGGCTGGGAATAGCTGGGTGTTTCTCCATCTGAGATGTCCACTTCAGTTTCTGATTCCTCGTTGATGGGCGGGGAAGACGCTGGACCTGCTTGATTGTCAAGAGACGAAATAGGATGAATGCTGCGCTGGGGCAGCCGGGGGCAGGTGAGTGGTTCTGCGGTCGGGTCGGCTCCGCTCGCCTCTTTCTGGGGACTTCCAAAACTACTATCCGGAGGGAGTCCAGGGTCCAATCGGGATGGGAGCTGGGGTGGCTCGGGACTTGGTGACCAAGATATCACACTGGATGGCGGTGCTGGATCGATTCTAGTCTCAGCATGGGACGGATGCGGGTTCATTAGACCCCACTCCTCATCTGAACTTGAATCCCCATCGGTTAGTATTTGGGTTAGATCTATGATCTCAGTAAGGCGGCGGGAGGGAGCCTCGCGAAGCTCAGTCTTGGTCATAACTATCTCTTCCTCCATTCTTTCCGTGGGAACGGACCGTCCAGCCTCCGTATCGAGCTCAATCAGCGTCTTAATGGGGATGTTCGCTTCGGGGAAAACAAGTGGGGGTTCTGGCTTCTGCCATGCTAATGCTTGTCAGTTTCCGACAACAGTGGGAACAGCATCGCTTACTTTCGGGTTTGGAGAGCAGAATACGCTGGTCAATGCCCACCGTAGCTGTTTCATGCGTGAATGCCAAATCCTATAATTATTAGCGACTAGGAATCAACGTCTATTCAAGAGAGAAAGTTACCTCAAGCCAGTCACATTCAACCGTGTATATGTTCCGCATAGAACGATGTCGGACAAACCGCCATCCCGTCATCCAGGAGGCGTGATCAGGCTCCACGTAGTCAGGCTTCGGTGCGTCAAGTCTGCATTCATCGACCTGCTCGAGTACAAGTCCATCGTGGCCATGCAATTGAACCCCATGGGCGTCTTTTTCAACATGCATTATGAAGGGCTTGACAACATCGTCCATTCCCTGAAAAGTCAGCGGACACCAAATAAGGGTCGGAAGTGCACGCACCCCATGGGAAGCATCTTCTTGGGCTCCTTCTACGTGTTCTTCCAGAGCCATCACTACATCGTGATTAGCGCCAGTCTCCCGGTCATCCCGGTCATTTCCATATTCTCCAATGACGGAATGGTCAAGGTCCATCGCCTAGGATATTAGTAAATTACCATGGTGTGATGGATCAAACTCACAATATTGTCACCGTTCGCAGCCTCGGAATTGTTTTCGTCGCCCTCAGTGGCCATTCCATGGTTGAGACCTTCCCCCAATGATTGGCTCTCTGCTGGCGCAGGGTCATCCAGTGTCTGTTTCGCAACAGGGTCGGTTCTCGGTGGCGGCGCAAGTGGCGGTGCATCGTTTGAAGCAGTAACAGGAACCTTGCCTCGATTGATGAGCTCCAGAACCGCCAGGCGCGTTGTCGCTGGGGTTTCTTTGGCCGGATTGGGTCGTGCTTTTTCGGTGCCCACCCGCTTAAACATGGCCAGGAGGTCCTTGGATTCTTCCGGCCCGCTTGGTGGAAGAGCGGGCGGAGCCATGACTGCTTGGGTCCCGAAGGGAATCTGAGAATCCAATGTGGTGTTTCCCATACTGTCGTCGCTACTGACTGGTAGCGATGATTTCCTGGCGGGTGGGGTCACGAATGCTTGTGTTCCGAAGGGCATCTGAGAATCCTGTGTGGTATGTCCCACGTCGGCGTCGCTACTGGTGGGCAGCAACGCGGTCTCTTCCTTCTCCTGACTACCATAGTCCGCTTGTTTCCTGCGATACGCCTGAATCCTGTCCAGCCATTTCCTGGTTCCCTCCCACAAGTGTATAGGCTCCGGGCGGCATATGTTCTCAACTTTCCGGCCATCTCGCCAGTCGACGCGGTCGAGAAGCAGCACAAGTCTCCGGCGAGGTAATCCGAGAGCCCTGACGCGGAGAGTACACTTCTTGATAGATATTATGGCCTGAAGATGGTCTTCGACTTTGCGCTCTCCGTTGTAGCGGACGTTCAGGTGGCGCTTGCAGTCTTGTGTAAGCTGGGCCTCAATGGAAAATTCGCCGTCGGAAATGACCAATGGGGTAGTCTAAAGCTGGGGTTAGTACCTGAGATGCGAGGCGCAAGAAACAGGTGAAAGTAGGCGGCGCACCTTTGTAATTTGTACCCGACGGGCTTGATCCGGCTCCGAGGCAATGAATATGTCGAAGTTGGTTCCGTCGTCCTGGTACAAGCCTTGCCAGTCGGCGTCGCGCCCATGCTCGTTCTTCATCTTGTCCTCGAGCCAGACTGCTCCCTGCGCAAAATCGCCGGTGATGACCTCGGCGAGCCAGGGCTCCAACGAGGCTGTCTCCCCCATGGCGGCACTCGACCTGCCTCGCGACGCGCCTGGTAGGAAGGTTAGCACAACGTTCTACACCTGCAGCGTACGAGGAACGGCCAGAACAATGCCGGTCGGGCGCCAGAGCAGTGCCGTTGTGGTGCACGGTCAATCGCACAAGCACTCGCAGCCGTGGTGAAGCTGGTGCCGGGTTATGTTGCCGCACCGGCGGGGTGTGAGGCTGGCATCACCCTCGGGGAGACGCGTCGGGCCGGCTTGGCGCGGGTCCGTGATCACGTGCTGCTGCGTCATGACGCCGACCGAGGGTCCATTCACCGCCCGCCTCCGCAGACGCACGAGCGCACCCCAGCCGCATCCTCCACTCGCTCTTTCACGAATCACCGCCCTTGCAACCCTATCCACGTGCCCAACGACCCCATGTGAACGCCGAAGATCCAGACATTTGCAAGCTGCTGCCTTCGATGCTGCACAGCACACCCGCCGCTGCTTGGCGACAGCATCAGCATTCCCGAGCTGCCCGCCACAGTGCGCTCTTCAATAGCTACACCTGATGCTGCTCTTCACCGACTGCTGGCAACGACCGCCTTCAAGCTCCGCTTGCTACCCTAGGCGGAGACATTCGCCGCAAAGAATACGCCATGGCTGATAACGACTCCAGCGAGTCCCTGCGGGACACTCTCGACCATATCCACACCTCCGCATCTCGCTCCGAAGCCCTCACGACTTTCGATGATCTAACTGCGCCCGTGGTTCCCTCCTCCGCGACCGAAACTAAGGGAATCGAGCTGATGCAAGGGGGTTTCAGTGGTCTTTACAGCCGCATCAAGGCTTCCGTGGGAGGTGTCAAAGAGATGGGCGTCGAGTCTCTGGACAATGCCGCCGTTGGAGCGGGAAAGAACAAGGCCGCTATAAAGACGGGCCCAAGTCCGAGAAGCCCAATAAGCAGCGCCGTATCCTCGCCCGTCGTTGTCTCAGCTCCTTCATCGAGGCTGCAGTCTCCCCTCGCGCCAAACTTCTCCGAGAATCCCCTCCCACCATCGCGGGACTCGAACATATCCAACCTAACTCTGTCAACGAAGCCGTCGAACGGCTCCAAGTCTTCGCTAGGCACAACGAGGTCGAAGCCTTCTGGTACTCCAACCCTCGATCCTGCTAGAATGCCGAGAAACGATGAGGTATACGCGCAAACCGCTGTCGGCTCCCACTCAAGGGCACAAAGTGCATCCACAATCGAGCAACCAACCAAGAGCATATCTTCCATGATTGCACCGTCTGTATCCCAGGGCAAGAGCTCCCCTCGCTATTTAACTCCGCGTGAAGAGCAGTTCCGGCGACAGAACGGTGACATGGATCTACGAGACGAGGAAAGCGACACTACGGAAGACGACCTCGTCATGGTGGAAGGGGGAGGGTTCGCCAATGATAACGCTAGATTTGCGTACCCTTCCGAAGCCCAGCACGATGGACCTGCAAAAGAGCATAAACTTGGAGATGTTCATTATAGGTCTGGCTTGTCCGCATCGAAGGACAGGAGGGAGCGTTCCGATACCGCATCCGAAGCAACCGAGACGCCCCACTATACAATGAACTCGCAGACCCCAGTCCTCGCACCAGCTCCCCAACGACCACCATTGGTCCAGGTTGGTCCCTCGCACTTGCCAGGATACCGTCCGTCGCGAGCCTCTTCGTCAGACGGCCTAAGCTCGGTGGTAACATCGACTACTGCCCGAAGTCCGGCGATACCTCCAATTGACGAGCTCCGCCAGCCAACCAATAGTAGACTGTCCTCGAGCAATCTCCCCAGCAATTCGTTCTCCCAGATGCGACGGAAAATTCTAGATCGGGAGTTCTGGATGAGAGATGAAAACGCAAAAGATTGCTTCAACTGCGGGGACGCCTTCTCCACTTTCCGCCGAAAACATCACTGCCGTACCTGCGGGCAGATCTTTGATGCAAAGTGCACTTCCCTGGTATCCGCCAAGACGTTTGGGCAGCCCGGGAATCTGCGTGTTTGCAAGCCATGCGAGGCTATCATCTACGGCAACGATGATGATTCCTCGGTCTATACTGATGATGCAGATCAGGCCTCCCTTTACGAGCATGATGAGCCAGTGGAGACTACACAGGGCCATTTTGACCCTTCGGAAAGTGACCACACAAAGATTGGCACCCCTACGATTAGCATACCCATGTCTCGAAAAGTGGGAAATGAGAAGAAGCGCCGATCAGCCGTTATTGAAGTTTCCGCGCCCACACTGGCTCGTCCCAGTTCGTCAAGATCGCTCAGGTCCTTGAGTGGTAGGCCAAGGTCTTCCAGTCATAAACGTCATCATTCTCGCCATCACCAACACATGCGCAACGTGAGATATGATGACCGTGCACCATTCCATCAACATGGCTTCGACATTGGTCATAATCGGTCCAATTTGCCAGCATTTCACCACGACAACATCATCGATCCTGAACTCGCTCCATTCATGTCAGATGAAGACTCGAGCGAGGAGGAGCAAGCCAGTATTTTCGCCACTTTGAGAGGAGATTCGCCTTCTCATGCCAGCCTAGAAAGTGAGAAAGGTGGGCTTGGCGGGCTCTTTGCTGCCATGCGAAAGGGCAAATCAAGAAATGGTGACAAGAGTGTAGCGAATGGAGGCCAGGCACGAGATACCGACAATGTTAGCCTCTCGGGTCGTCATCTCAACCGGCATTCACGAAGAAGGAATCCCAGCATCAGCAGTGTCTCGCACCCCCGTCCTTCGCCGAAACGCTCAAAAAGCAACAGTCTCCTGCGGTCGTTTGGTGCAGGTCTTGCAGGTGCCACAGCAACCACGCAACCAACTACGCCTTTACCACAAACTCAAATCATGCCATCTGGCGGCTCGAAGATTACTCGCAGTTCTTCCATGCGAGGCGACAGTGCCCCGGCAATCGAGCTCAACCAGGCCAGCCTTGAGCATGTGCGGAAATTGTTGAAGCAACTGCTTCAGGATGCGGCAATACCATCCGTGTCTAGCTGGGAGAAGGCCCTTCTGCCGATCTTACTGAAATGTACCGACGACGTCAACCCTGACGTTCAGCGACATGACGATATCGACATTCGGCACTACATCAAGCTAAAGAAAATACCTGGCGGCAAGCCCAGCGACACTTCCTACGTTTCTGGTGTGGTCTTCACCAAAAATATCGCGTTGAAGAGTATGCCACGCAGCATTCCCAACCCGAGAATCATTTGCGTCACATTCGCGATCGAGTATGCCCGTCACCAGACTCACTTTATGAGTTTAGAGCCCGTCATTGCTCAGGAACGGGAGTATCTCCGCAACCTCGTCAGTCGGATCGCCGCATTGCAGCCTCACGTCTTGCTTGTGCAACGTAATGTGTCTGGCCTCGCTCTAGAGTTCCTGGAACAAGCGGGCATTGCCGTCGCTTACAACGTTAAAGAGAGCGTGCTCAACGCGGTAGCACGGTGTACAAGTACTAGAATGATTTCATCCATGGACAAGCTTGCTGTTGATCCGTCTCATCTTGGGCGCTGCGAGAGCTTCGATGTCAAGACATACGTACACAAGAACATCAAAAAGACCTACATCTACCTTTCAGGCTGCCAGCGAGAGCTCGGCTGCACGATCGTGCTCCGGGGTGCCAGTATGGACAACCTGGTGAGACTGAAACGAGTCACGGAATTTCTCTGTTATGTCGTCTACAACCTCAAATTGGAGACTTGTCTCATGCGGGACGAATTCGTGATGATCCCAGCGTCATCTACCGGTGGCAGTATGACACCGAACAAACAAAAGGATGAGTGCACTCAGTGTACCACTGACGAGGCTGCTCAACCATCGACCGGCACAGTACTTGCCATCGAACCATATACCAAGTCTTCTTCAGATGCGCCACCAGACCCAAAGGATGCACAGCTTGCTGCTGGAGATGTCCACGTACCACACGATGAGCCCGCGCCCTCGTATTATAGCGAAATGGTAGAAAAACACAACACCAGGATTCTCTCGGCCTCTCCCTTCGTCAAGTTCATGCAGCCGTACCTCCTCGTCCAAGCGCGTGAACAGGAGCGGAAACTCAGGTATCTTAAGAAGCTGCGGGATCAATATAGCCCTATCGAAGAACAGGACCAAACAGAGGAAGGTCGAAAGTTCGAATTAGTCCAGCCGGAAATGGTTCATACCATGGTCGAGCAGGCCTCCAAACAAGTTCGAGATTTTCTCCACGCAGTTCATGCGGCCGAATATGACAAGGCTCTGCATAATTACCAAACCCAGAAGCGACAGTGGGAGACGTATCTCTCGGGTAATATGAATCTGTTTGATCCGTTCAACCACCAGAAGATTGCCGTTCTCTACAGCGTTGTCAATTCGATTACCTCTACGCCATGTATCGGACCAGAGATAATCGCATTGGGATTCTACCATGAGCATGACTACTACGACGACGGCTTTACTCCGGACTGTACTCTGGGACAATATGTTGAAGATCTTTGCACGAGCGCCGGTACCGTATGTGAGGTAGATGGATGCAATCGGAGATTGTTCGACCATCACCGCCAATATGTCCATGGCGAAGGACAAATGAGCATCATAGTCCAAAAGTTCCCATCCAAGATTCGGGGTCTGCAGAACACCATCTTGATGTGGAGTTGTTGCCGAATCTGCGGACAGGAGACCCAAGTGATCCCCATGTCCGAGAACACGTGGAAGTACTCGTTTGCGAAATATCTCGAGTTGACTTTTTGGAGCAGCGAGTTGCACCCCCGTGCCGACATCTGCCCGCACGATATCCACAAAAACCACGTTAGGTACTTTGGGTTCAACAACGTTGCGCTTCGCATCCAGTACGATCAGGTCCAGCTCTACGAAGTCATTGTGCCGAGGCCTACGGTGACGTGGAAAGTCGACAGTGACTTGAAGCTCAAGAACGAAATGTTTCTGAAAATTGAAGATAGACTCGATCGGTTCTTTGACTCGGTACGAGCCCGTCTCCGAAGCATCCATGTTGAGAGCGTCATTCCCGAAAAGGTAGAGCTCTGTCGAGCAGAAGTGGAGAAGTTGATGAAACGCGCGAATGAGGAAAATGAGTGGTTACGACGGAAACTCCAGGACAAATATATGGGATCCCGTTACTATGAGATCATTCCTCTCAATCGAGCGATTCGCGCAATACAAGAGAAGGCGATTGCCTGGGACGAGACATTCAACGACTTTGAACAACAGTTCTTCCCATCCGAGAAGGATATTCGCCGGCTCGCTACTCTCCAGCTGAAGCGACTCTTCTTGGAGCGAGACGAATCCACCAGCTCCCTCACTTCGGTCGAGGAAGGGGCAGAGCCTGACGGCGAAGAGTCAGGCGCAAACGAGAAGGGTGACAATCTTGCATTGGCTCCAATGCCCTCAAACATGTCCGAGGAACGTGCACGAGACATGTTGACTTCAGTCGTCGAGGAAGACCAAGGCCAAGCCCCAGGACACGCCGACGAAGCTGAACACAGTTCTACGGAACCAAAAACGCCTACAAATGCCGTACCTCCCCCAAATCAAGATCTACCGATCCAGACACCCATCGCCGCTCTTGAGAGGGAAGATGTTCGCCACTTGGACCTCGCAGTGTCTTCCAATTTTGCCGAGCATGCGGCGTCGGCTAAAGAAACAGGATTGAAAACACCCACTCCCTCTCCAGATGTAGCTTCTCCTAGGTCACCCACTCCCACCGCTCCACCAAAGGTTGATCCCATTGACAAGTCCGTGGCAGATGCGATTGAGAACATGCAAACATCGCCGTCCACATATGGGCCGAGCAACACATTGGAGTCTAGGATACCTAGGTTAGTAGACACCATTCGACGAGAAACCGCAACACGACCTGCCACAATAAGGACGCAGTCGCAGCCTGGGGGTATTCCAAAGCGAGATTCCCAGTCGAGTTCGTCGTCGAGCGCGACTTCCGGTTCGAGTACCAGCAAGGTTGAATCGCCACTCAACATGTCGTTGAGCGAGGCCTTGGAACGGCGAATGGCGGAACGACTCGGTCACGCTTTTGGCAGTCGAATCTCTTCCAAGATCCCACGATCGGTACCAAGCAAAAAGACGACCAAGGTATCCACGCTAGCGAAACATTTTGAGCAATTATCTCGCGAATTTGAAAAGGAGCGTCAACGTGAGCGGAAGTTGCGCCAGGAACGAACCCGTCAGGCCCGTGCTTATCCTCTCGCTTCATCGAAGCCCATCGTTGAAGTGTACAAGGATGTCCACGAGGCTATCCAAGGAAACAGCCCGTCAGACGAGGATCTGCAACTGTCATCTCCAATGAGGACCAGCTTAGACAATAGCACTCTTGGTGACAGCTCCCTCACAGAAACTACAGCCCCAACAACTGCATCCGAGTCACCAATCGAGGAGCGTCATGGCAAAGAGCCCACAAAAGCCAACGAAGGCGAGGAAGAGCGGCCGGGCACTGGCACTGCAAGCCATCCTCCGTCCGATGTCGAAAACGATGCCAGCGACGTAGAGAACGCACTCGGCGAAGATGTGCCTTATCCGGTTACGGACAGCGGCTCCGGCTCCCAGCTCACCTCTTCCGCCGACTCCCAACTCGATAGCTCCCTCGAAATCCCCAAACACGAGAAGACGACTCTCATGAAAATGCTCACAAGCTTCTGGTCCGAGCGCTCCGCCAGCGGCTGGTCTCCTCTCGACTACCCCTTTCCCAACATCGAGCACGTCTGGGAAGATACGGACATCATCATCCGCGAAGACGAGCCGAGCTCCATCATCGCCCTCGCCCTCTCTAGCAAAGACTACCTCGACAAACTCGAAATCTTCCGCGCTGATAAGGCTCTTGCCGAAAAAGGCGTTGGCGGGCTCTCGGAATCAGACGCCTCTATCGAACGCAACCTCCTCCACGAATCCAACCAAAACATCCGCTACGGCTTCACGAACCGCGGCGTCAAAGCCCAGTGCAAAATCTTCTACTCCCAGTCCTTCGACGCTCTGCGCAGGAAATGCGGCGTCGCGGACCGGTTCGTGGAGAGTTTGTCGCGCTGCTCGAAGTGGGATTCCAAAGGCGGGAAGAGTAAGAGTATCTTTTTGAAAACGCTGGATGACCGTTTTGTCCTCAAGAGTCTGAGCCCCATCGAAGTCAACGCTTTCTTCCGCTTCGCCCCCAACTACTTCGCCTTCACGCACCAAAACCTATTCCGGGGTCTCCCCTCCGTCATCGCGAAAATGTTCGGCCTCTTTCAAGTCCAGATCAAAACGCCCACGGGTCGCGATTTCGACTGTTTTATGCTCGTCATGGAAAACTTGTTTTATGACCGCGAACCGAATCGGCGGTACGACCTCAAGGGGAGTATGCGGAATCGCAAGATTCAGAGTACGGGCGAGAGGGATGAGGTGTTGTTGGATGAGAATCTGGTGGATATTATTTACTCGGAGACGCCGATTTTTGTGAGGGAGCATACGAAGAAGTTGTTGAAGGCGAGCGTGTGGAATGATACGCTTTTTTTGAGTCAAAGGGATGTTATGGATTATAGTTTGATGGCGGGATTTGATGACACGAGGAGGGAGATTGTGGTCGGTATCATCGGTAGGTGGAATTCCTTCCCTTCCAACCCTGTAGCGTTTGCTGATTTATGATGGTAGATTGTATTAGGACGTACACTTGGGACAAACGCCTCGAATCCTGGATCAAGGACCGCGGGAAAAACAAGCCGACTGTCACTTCGCCTAAAGACTACCGCTCCCGGTTCCGTATCGCGATGGAGAAGTATATCCTCCAGGCCCCGAACTGCTGGCACCAGTTCTCGGGCCGTGCGGCTGTGGGTGCGATACAGGCACAAGCAAATCTTACCCCGCAATCTATGGAAAAGGGCGGAAACAAGAGTGGGTCAGAAGGGGCAGTTAGTACGAATTTACGCGGACAGACTCAATCTCCGATGAAGAGTCTGAGAACTGAGAATAGAGATGGGAGGCGGAGTCAGGGGATGCGGATGGAAGGGGGAAGGACGGACGAGGGTGCGGATGGCGGGAGTGGGGAGGGGGTTGCTGGGAGTTCGAGGGAGGGGGGGAAAGGGGTGCAAGAGATGAAGTATGGGGATGAGGAGGTTAGGGCTGCGGGGAGTAGGATTTGAGTGAAGAATGGGGATGGGGGAGGATATCGAGGGAGATGCCTGAGACCATGGTGTGGTGGTGTGGTGGTGTGGGGGTTTGGTCTGTTTTGATGCATTTGGTTTCATGATGCGGCGCAGCAAACAAGCATAGCGAAGGCGTTCTTTGTTGCTGGCAGGCTGCAACTGCATAGCGCACCCCTTGGGAAGGTTCGGTTTGACGTTTTGATGTCAGAACTTGGCTTGTTGAATCCACATATATACCATCTGCCTTCTTATATCCTACTATTAATAACTATTGATTTCGTTATGTATGTATGTATGTATGTACGTACGCACGTACGCACGTACGTATGTACGTATGCACGTGTGTATGTATGTTCAACATCCGCCCTCAATCATCGGAGACAACGTCAGTTCCACCATATCGTGCATACATATCTAACTCAGGTAAACCAACATACATGAATCCAAACCAAACCGTATGCAAGCCATTCGTGTTCAACATCTACGCAAGTCATACACGCTGGGGCTTCTTAGGATGAAGGACATGGCGCCCCGCAGGCAGTATTGCTAGAGCATTGCCGAAACCATTGACGTGGACGGCTGAACATAACATTCGGCTTGGTGCATTGGACGGGGAAACTGAGACGCTATCTATATGAGTCGAGTCGCAGCAAAAAAAAGAAAAGAAATCATGCATCCACCGAGCCCGAGGTATCCTGTCCATCATTCATTCCGTCCGGCCTACCCAGCCGACCTAACCGGACCGACACATTAATCCAACTCATTCGTCTTCGCCACCATTACCGCGAACGTGACTGTGTCTATACTCTCCCGCGTCCGCGTCCGCATCTGTATCCGCATCCGCACCCTAGATACACAGCGAATCAGCCATAGCCACTCACTCACTCCCATGTATCCGTATCCCTAGTGGTGGCTCAGAGCGGGCTAGGACACTCATGCCTTCTCCTTTTCCTTCCCCTCCTTTGTACTCCCCGCCTTCTTCCCCTTTTTATCCTTCTCCTTATCTTTATGTTCATGTTTATGTTCCTTTTTCGCCGCAGCTTCAGCCATCAGTTGTTCGAAGGCCATGAAGTCGCCTTCTTCGTCGGGGTCGCGTTCCGCCTATCACCCATCCATTAGCATCATCATGACCCAAAGAAGTATATGGGTGGTGGGGAATCTCACCTTCTGACACATCTCCCCAATAATAACCAACGCCTGCGCCCTCTCAACCCTCTTCTCCAGCTTAACCTTCTTATCACCTAGCACTTCATCACACACATCCCTCAACACACTCTGAATCTCAAACTTGCTCCCCCTCCACGCGGCCGCCAGAATCTTCCCCGTGACCCTCTTCTCATACTCTGCTTTCTTCTCGTCCGTCCAATCCTCGCCGCCCTTCTCTTCCAACTTGGCCATTTCCTCCATCGTGAGCTGCGCGTCGATGGCCGCCGACATGGTGTTCCATGTTTCCTTGACGAGCGTGCCTTTATCTTTGACCCGCGAGAAGAACCCCGAAATGCCGAGAAATTTCTGGGACTTGATGAAGGAGGTTGCTTTCATGAGGTACGTCGCGCCAATCGCGTGCAAAATCTCCAGTCCAAAAGACTCCATCTTCAAATTCTCAATCTCCAGCTTGATCTTCTCCTTGAACGCATTCGTCACATCAGCCCCCTTATCCGTTTCCGTCCAAATACTGATCCGCTCGATCAATTTCTGGGACAGGTTCGCGACGCGCTCGTCTCGCACGCGTTTCCGCTCGAGTTCGAAGGCTGCGAGTTCTTCCCGCTGTTCTTTGGTGAGACCAGCTTTCTTTTTCTGTTTTTCGCGCAGCTCTTTCTCTTTGTCCGTCATGCCTGCTGCTTCCATGCGGGCTTCTTCTTCGGACTTGTCCATGAGCGCGGGGCGGATCGGTATCGCCATGCCGGAGCGCGGGGTACTTGTTCCGGAGGCGGAGGGAGTCGGACGGGAGGGTGTTGGTGCTCCGGAGGCGGATGCGGGGGTTTCGACGTACGGTGGGGGCGGTGCGGAGGGTGTGGAGGCGTGGGCACGTTCTTTGGCTTCCATGTCTGCTGCGGCTTTGGCTTCGGCGGCGGCTTCTGCTTCTTTGGCGCTCGCGGGTGTTGGTGCCGCTGCTCCTCCTGTGGGAGTTGTGCCGATATGCTGACCTGCGGCGGTCGAGGATTCGGGTTGGCCGGGTGCTGCGGCGGCGGCTTCTGCGGCTTCCTGCTCCTCTACTTCGCGCATCGAAATCTCCATCGTCTTGGTGAGGTCCTTCATGAGCGAGATCTCGCCAATCCTAGCAAACGCATCTTCTTAGTATCCGGTCTGGAACCGCAGTGCGTAGAATAAATGCGGGGGAGGGCATACCAGTCGCCAAACGAGTCTCCGCCAAAGATGGTGGTGAAAAACTCGGCGGGGTCCTCTGCGCCGCAGTCAGCTCCCGTCCTTCCCTCACAAGACGCCATGTCCACATACCAAAGCCGCTAGAGGGCATGGCACTCTCCTTTCCGAATTTGTCATACTGCTTCCGCAGCTGCTCGTCGCTGAGCACTTGATATGCTTCGCCAATCTAGACCACGGCGTGAGCCCCACCATCCATGTTTTGCGGCGACAACTGCGGGGGAGGCGCGGGCGGACGTCGACATACAGCTTGGAACTTCTCATGGGCCGTCTCATCGCCGGGGTTCTTGTCTTTGCACCGTCAGCCTACTGATGTCTCCAGACGCATGGTGGCGGGGTTGACCTGGGTGCAGCTTTATCGCGAGCTTGCGGTAGGCCTTCTTGATCTCCAGCTCGGTGGCTGTGGGCGGCACCTGGAGGGCATCGTAGTATGTGGTATCGACAACCATTTCGGCAGTCTGTGGAGGAGAGGGCAAGGGAGGAAGGGGAGGAAAGAGGCTTGCGCTTTTTGTTGTCGGCCTGCTGTTGTCGCGAGGCAGCAGACGGACGACCGTCGAGACTCGACATTCGTTTTCTTGCGCACGGCCGTGGCATTGGCCGCACCAGCCGCGCCTCACCGAGCCACACCGCCGACGTCACCCATGCCCACCAGCGTTGATTAATTAATAATAGCACATGCCCCCGCCCAGACGGACGGGATAGCCACCTGCACACACCATGTGGAATTGGGCTGTGGAATTGGGCTGTGGAACAGGCCGGGCTGTCGAGACCTGCCAAACCGCCCACCCTGCGTTCCATCTGAATGCACTTCCTCTGCCACGCCCACGTACCACATGCTGTGAATACATCCATGATATTGGCCCAGCGACAACTGCTGGCATTCCCACTCCCGTTTTCATAAATCTGCCAAATAAGAGACACCTTCTATCAAAGCCGTAGCATCCTTCGCAGAGCTCCTCCAGTAATAGCCCCTTCCGCAGCCGTCATGAGAACACCTCCAGAAACCCAAAGGACGCGTCCGTCGCCGGCCCATGCATACGCCGTGCTCGAAACCAAACCCATGTCATGTGAGACCCATTAAGGAATTTTATCTCTCCCCCAAACAAGCACGCGCACGAAGCCGAAATGGGTATGCAGACTAAAGAAAATGTGTGCTAGAGTACATCCAGACCTGCTCGCAAGAGCAGTCGCAGCCGGCCCGGCGGCATGTGCCGTGGCAATCAAGTAGAGACGATGGGATAGAGACTTACTTCCGAAGAGAGAATTGCCCTGGGCTGCATTTCGTCCCGCCAGAACCCTCGCCATGCTGCTCTATGCCGTGAGCTTGGCTTTGGCGCGGGTGCTGCCAGCGTGCGCCGCGTCCGTGTGACCCGAGAACTCCACCATCTCGTTCTCCTTCAACTGCAGCGCCGCCTTGAAGCGTCGCCCAATCTTCATTAGCGTCTCCTTGCCCTGCTCTGCGGTCCTGCCCTTGCCGGCCTCGCCCGGGAGTGACTTGCCGACTGTTCGCGTCCACAGACCGATACGGTAGAATCCACGCCTTACGTTGACAACCACGCCCATGACTTCGTTGTCGTCTTCGTCCTCGAGATTCTCACCGATGGCAGCGAGCATGACGTGGAGCCACAGGGCATCGATGTTGATGGCCTTCTTGTCCTTGAACTGGAACGCCCACTTGCCTCCGTGCTTGTTCTGGCTGTCTTCCCACTCTGGACGGACGCCCCGCTTGAACAGATGGTAGTCGGACTTGAGCGCGAGATCAGACGTCGGCGTAATGTTGTTCTGCCTCGACTGTTAGCGGGGGCAGCACACTGAGGCGGCGGGGCACGGCTCACATAGATGCCCCAGAACTCTTCGACCGAGTCAAAGGAAATGACTTCTTTCAGCAGCTCATTCCAGTTGTCGCCCTGTACCGTTAGCGAAACTCAGACTCATGAATTGGGGGTCTAGCTTACCTTGCCGCTCGGTGGCTTGGTGAACCACAGCGTCCACGTGTTCATCAACGGGTGCTTCACATTGAAGTTCTCGGGGTCGTCGAAGACGGTTCGGATGTCGCCCTCGCTCTTCTTCTCAGTCGTGGTTGACGGCTCGGTAGATCCGGGGGTGTTGTCTGACGGAGAGATGGGGATCGTGTCGAGTGGGACCGGTTCCTGCTTCATCGGGGCAGTCGCTACGTCGGCCATGGTGGATTATTGGGCGATTTGATTGACTGTGTATTCGAGCCTGTATCGAGCAAGAAGGTGGTTGTGTGGAAGAAAAGGTGGGTGAAAGTGAGGGCGGCAAGCGAGGTGGGTGGATGTGCGACAGTCGACGGTCTTGAGCTCGCACCAGGCGGAGAGTCAAGAAGTAGAGTCGCGGGTGGTCGAGGATGAGCCGATGTGGTGGTGGGACGTGAGAGTTGTGTGTGCAAGGGTGGGGGGGCGGAGTGGAGCGGTTTGTGTTGTGTTTGCGGCTTGAGAGTGCTTGCCGTGAGGGCGAAAGAAAATGCAGGTGCTTTTTGGAGACGCTGCGGGCCGAAACCCGGCTAGCCCGATCCGGAATTTAGCGTTTCACCCGTCTGCACGCAGCGCAACCACCAGGCACAGCCCAGAATCCCGCAAACGTCACGTCGGGAATCACTGCAGGGAGAGAAAGCAAAATCAAGTAGTAAATATATCATTCAATCCACTCAATGGTGACAATATGTCCTCGCCGCCGCCTCTAAGCCAAACCACTGTTCAGGACAGACCTCGATGCGGCCTCGTCACCGAGCAAGGCGAGTATCAATGTAAGCACATCTTCGGCACAACCACAGCCACAGAAAGGCAGGATTGCAATTTGACATCCGTGCTAGTTGCATCACGTTCGAACGCCGCATCTGGCACAGGACCAGCGAGATCGCCAGCAGAGAAAGGAAGAATTAGTATTCATTAGTTGCAGACTTACCCCAGAAGCTTGCAACCCCCAACATTATGATTACACATAAACACATATGGACAAGTAGATGCTTCTGCCGCGACTTACAGCTCACTGTGTCCGGAAGCATCAGAAACATCCTCTATTCCGCCTTGCACAGAGCCAAACAGAGCGCCCAGTTCGCTCTTGGCCTGCGTGAAGGCAATGTCGAATCGGGCACCGGCCATCCAGGCGACGAAGAGCTATGAAGAATAAGCAAGCGTAGACCAGCCGCAATTGTGATACTCACCATCGATCCAGTAATGATGAGAAGTGTAATGGCAACCGCCAGACCCATATAAATCATGTCCCACCTACTCTCCTGTTTCTCGAGCTTCACCTTCTCTGCCGCCTCAGCAGTAGCAGGTGACTTGAGGTCTTTGGGCTTCTCCTGTGAGGGGAAGATGGACTCAATGAATTGCTCGACCTGCACAGTGGGTTAGCATGGCTCTTAATGCTCTTCATGTCGCCGGGGTACGCCTACCTTGCCGCATGCTATGCTAATTTTGAGGAAGTTTGGATCATGCGGGTTGTTCTTCTGATGGATACTGCGAACGTATTTCTTGAACACATCACAGACCAGCCGGAGATTTTGTGTCGACTCGACCATGAGTTGGCAAGCGGCTCCTTTCGTGATCTTGACGTTCTTCTTGAAGATATCGTGGTTCTGGAAGCACACGTCCAGGGTAGCGACGGCCATACTTTGTGGTATGGCGCAGAAATTAAACACACTCTGCTCCTTAAGTCCAGCGAGGTAATATAGACAGTCATCAGCTCGGGTCAAGGCGGTAAGAATCATTTCGGAACTGCAGTCCAGGGCAAGCTGCTTGTTTTCGGGCTTGAAGAGGTCCTCAAAGTTGGTGACGTGCTTGGACCAGATCTCTTTTGGCCAGAATCGTCGCTTGTCGTCCAGATCCTCCTTGATGTCTCGGATAATGTTGACTTGCTGGAGGAACTGACCCATCGACTCCATGAGCTCAGGACGCTTCAGCAGAGCCGGGTTTGCGAGGCCGGCCTCGACGAAAAGCCGGGTGCAGCCCTCGCCGACAAGACCAGCAACATAATGACAGTAGAGCTCGTAGTCGGCGACGGTGTCTACGCCATTGACATTGAACTCGGCATTGTTGCAGTAATCTGCCATGCCATTGCCCATTCTCTTTGTGATGTCCTTGATAATGACCTGGTATGCCGGCTTGATCTTCTTAAAGTGTTCCACGACCACATTGAACTCCACCAGCAGCTGCCTGTCCTTCTCATTCGGGCCGTTGTCGTTGAATGTCCAGCCATCCTTCTCGATGATGTTATCGAAATCTCGGAGGATAGGTTCCTTCTTCTCCAGGGGTATCGTCATGTCATCTTCTATAGTGTCAAGACCGCGCAGGATGAGGTAGAAAAGGCAGACGGGGACGAGCAGCTCGGGGTGTAGCTCCTTAATGACGGCGGAGAAACTGCGGCTGGTCATGTCCAAAAAGAAGAAGCAGCGCTTCAAAGATTCAGGCTCCTCGCGCTCATTGCGCTCATGTACCGGGTTGTGCCACACTTTCCTGTGCGTTGTGTGAGCAGCGCGCACAAGCAATTATGGGCTGGTGGGAGAGAAATGGAGCGCAGACGGTGGATGGGATAGCGCGGCAGCCGTACGCCTTTTGCCGCCGCTGGTAAGGAATCACGCTTACCATTGTATTATCGACCTGAGCTCCTGTGGGTGGACTGTGTAGTACAGCAAGCTCAATGGGCTAACCATGGCTACGAATTTTTAAGGAGAGGAGAAGAAGGGTATCACAAGCAGCAGGGACGGGGGACCAAGAGGAGACGCAGTCGGAAAGAGACAGGTGAATGAGGAGAAGAAAGGAGTAGAGGTTCTAAATACTCTACAGCGCGTGCATTGGTGAAGGGAGGTGGAGGTAGATGAGTGAGTTGCTGGTGCCCATGTTTGCGCCGCACAAGACTTGCTCCACACTTTTCCCAGGGACATGGGCCGTGCATCCGCCCAGCTCGCTAGGACCCTAGCCCTGGAGCAGTTACATTCTTCCGTCCAATCAGCGTCATCCATGCTCCTCACCACCACGAACTCTCACCGGCGTAAACCGGCGCCGGAGCCGCAACTCGGACCGGAACCGGCTGGCATCAAGGCGTATGTCTCGAACGGCCTCCAGTTCTGCTCATTTTTGCTCTCATCGACTCTAGAAAACATATCCCGTATACGATGTAGATAATCCAAGTCGCCATATGCCTCGCATATCTCATCTCCCAATCAAATCAAATCCATCCCTTCATCCCCCCCTCCCCCAACAAGCCAACATAAAACTCCGTCCCCTCTCCCCGACCTCCCCCTTCCCATCCACATACGTCCTAACGCACTGTTCCCACGACCCTCTATTTTCCATCGTCGCCGCTCCCGCACTAACGCCATACCCCTTGCACCCTTTCTCCGCGTAGAACAGGAACCCGCACTCCATTCCCTTTGGCGCATCTTGTAGCATCGATCCTCGCGCTGTCCAAAATTCGGGTGTGTCGATGCAGATGCCGCTTGTTACATTCAAGTAGGTGGCTACACTGCCTTTGCAGGCATAGGCGGAGGAGAGGGTTACGCTTGCGGTGGGGAGCTGGGCGGAGGAGAGGGCTACGCTTGCAGTAGGGAGCTGGGCGGAGGGACAGGGGACGGTGCTGGTGCTGGTGCTAGAGATGAGGGGAATCAAGAGGGCGAATAGTGGGAGGAGCTGGACATGTCAGAGGTGGTGAGGGAGGGAGATGTGTGAGGCGCGCGTACGGGCGTGGTGATATACATGATTACCATTTGGCTGCGAAGCGTAAATGTATGCTTGATGGCGGCGTCTTGATGGGAGCAGGCAAGTGCGAAGGATGGAGAAAGAAACCCCGCATTCCTTCTTTATAGTTGTTTATTTACTGGGTTCTGAATATCTTTCGAGATGTGGTTCGGTCGACCAATATACCAAGCTTTATCCGCCGGGCCGCAGATGATGGTTCTTTTATATCGATGGTAACACAAACCGCAGATCAGCCTCTCAACAAGCCTTCCATAGGTGCATTTGTGCAAATATGGTCTTTTGAACCCTCCCAGTGTGCTCCAGGTAATTCCGTTGCTGGTTTTGGCCCTCGCGGTCCAATCAGTCAGTGGATTTCCTTTTGAAGATAGTCAGCATGTGAAGTCGGACCGTGGAATGTGACATTTGTTTTGATAGCCCCTAATATTGGAGACCTACCACCGAGAGAGATCGCGATTGAGGTTTCGGAACGCCCGAGTCTCCTAAAACTCATGTAGTTATGTGGCTGGCGTGCAAGAAATTTAGTGGAGGTAATGAAGATGCCATTTTTTAACATGCTAACCACACACCCCCAATAATGAGCACATCAGCTCCCCTAGACTCTGCAATCGAGGAGCTGACCCCCAGTTCAGGGTAAATATTCAGGCCGTCTATTGCGTCCAACAATCCCCTAAATCAATCCAGCCTCACCCGGAATGACAGTTCCATTCTCAATAGCCGCAGCATGGCCTCTCGCAAGCATACCGTAAACAGGCATGTACCTATCCAGATAAGGCAGAACCTCCGCAGCTCCAGGAGTGTTCCTCCAGTCACGCATCAGATCGCAAACAATCGAGAACAGAGACACGAGCTGGACGCCGGCTTGCTGCATGCGGGAGTTCGCGGTATCACGAATGAGCGCAGTAGTGGTGCCAGAAGCCTCGATGTTGGCGAAGACAGAGTAGCCCTCAGCGCGAAGAGAAAGAGCAAGGAAGGCAGTGCAGACGTCAGTCACGATGCCGGCGACGATGATTTGCTTCTTGCCGGTGGCTTTGACGGCCGCGCGGAACTCGGCATTGTCCCAGGCACTGGTGGATATGAGTAAAGTTACTGTGAGAAGGCAGGGTGTAGCTTGGCTTACTTGACTTCTCCTTGGCGCTGGATAAGAGGGGAGTTGGGGTACATCTCTAACATCTCCTTGGGGAGAGGACCATTCGGGCCTATGAATCGGTTAGAAGGTGTGTGATACTGGCGTTCGGCACGGAGACCTACCTTGCTGGGCCGAAGTAGTCAAGACGACTGGAAGGTTGAAGAGCTTCCCTAGCTCAGCATGGGCCATCATGTTATCCCGGTAAAGGGTGGCGTCCCAATCACGACCGAGCTGGTAGAGACCAACTTGAAGATCGAGAATCAAAAGCATCTATCAAGGAAATTAACTAGGTGTTTCAAGCCAACATTTCCAGGACGTCGAAGTCACTGACCGAATTGTTCTTGTCGATACGCTCCCAAGGCACAGCTGCAGTATATCAACATTTCTGTCTTTCAAAACAGTCATGGCTGAGGAACTCACCATCACCACGGATGGCGTTGAAGAGCCCGAAGGCAAGCAGAGCAATGCTGGAACCAAACTTCATCTTGTATGATTGACAAAGGAGTAGAGGGAATCTTGCTGCAATCGATAGGCTTGTGGGGAGAGCTTGAGAAGTTGAGGCGTGATGTTCTCCTTCGTCGAGGGCTGTGTCCCTCTTTATACCTCACAAACAGTTCCGTTACCCGTCTCCTCTCCTCAAAGGATCGGTAATCCGCTTCCGTCCCTTCACGCATGGCAGACCCGTAAAGAACCCAATCTCTCCCATCTCCTAGCCCACAGAGGCGTCGTCCTTGTGCAGAGACTAGATCGGCGGGCCAGTGTGCAGAAACGGTGGCATCGTGAAATTTTGCCGGAGGCGAGAGCAAATATCGCCGGCGTAGCTTGATATCCAAGATATGACTAACCCGTCGTCACCCACGGGACCTCGACAAGAAAGATCGATCGGGCGTCATTGTGCACTACTTCGGTGCAACCATCTGCACAGAAGAATTTAAGTTGACATCGTGAAGCTTGTAGCACAGGGAATACAGCACATGGGTGTGGAGGTGCAGAGCTTGGCACATCGATATCCCCTGCGCAAATCCCAATCTGGTCATTGATAGAGCGGAATATAAATGAAAGCAAAGGGGATCCTTGAGAAAACCTGGAGATAGCACCCTCGCTTGAGACGACCGTTATGCGGCCGAGCGGGTACCCCCGCTCTTAGCATGCACCTTACTGCAAAGTCAGCGAAATTCGCCTTATTCATCAGCATTCTGTCACCTCTTAGTATGCTCGAATGCCATGTTGCCTCATGAATACCTGTATGTTTGTGATTTCATCGGGTACAAATCTGCACTCGGTTAGCCAGGTCATGTACGATATCGAGCAACACGAGCATCTCATAGGTTGTTCATCTCTTGGTCGACGCTTGCACGAACATAGTCAATGACAGTCGGAGACATTCTGACATCTTGGTGGTAAGTCCGATCCGAGCGAAATATTTTTCTGTGAGGCTGGCACCGGGACAGGGGACAGGGAACAAGGTCGTCTGCCATGTGAGGCTCGGGGTTACTCATCAAATAGCGAGCCTGGGCTCTGCAACTAGAGGTACATGGTTGAATGCACCCGACGATAACGAATGGCACGTTAGCCCGCCGCACGAGGTTGAAATGTTGTGTATCCCGCGGTGGAGAAGCGTTGTATAATGTTGAGACTGGGCGTGGTCAAGAACCCAGCGAGAACGAAACACAGAAACTGCAAGTGGCGTTTGCGGGGCACATGCTTTAGTCAATGATTACGTTCACATTTCATATCGAAAATCCCCCCTCCACCGCCGGGAGGCCACAAACGAAGGAATAAAGTTTCTAATCTATCACTCTAGTTCCAATCCGCACTTTCTCGTTCGGACTGATGGTAGCACATTCTACTAGGCGGCGAGACCATGCACCCCGAGCCAGGACTGAATGACATTGTACGCACCAGTGGCGTTGTAATGAAAGTTGATCCCGTGCGCGGTGTTTGGTTGGATATATGCTTCGAACTTAGAGGTCTTCGGGAAGGCGGCAGCAGCAGCAGCAGGGATGCTTGCAGCTCCTTTCGTGTTTGCATAGCAGTCTCCACCGCAAAATGCAGCATCCTGCTGTCCCGTCACGACAAGTACTGGTCCAGTGAAAGGGCTCGACGAAGGCGACGAGCCAATTGTTAGGAGCTCGCCCGCCGTCACCGGCTGTTTGGTGCTTTCAGCGTAAAGACCGAGCGAGAGGTCGTAGTAGCCAGGGAGCAGGAAAGTGTATTGTTGCGACGTGAAATCAGACCAGGCTAAGTAACCAGAGGGGTAGTTGTATGAAGTGACGCTGTGGTTGTATCCCTCTATGAGATTGGCAACCTCGGTAGTGGCGATTTCGTTCCAGATATCTTGAGAGGAAAGTTTGACTCCAACTTTGTTTAGGAATCCTTGGACGGCACCAACGACCTTTCCAGATCTGTACGGCGCCGAAATATCTATGCCTCGACCATTGGATGTATTTCCAAACCGGAGCGGTTGGTTCAAGCGAGCGATATGCAGGTTCCATGCAGCGATAGTGGCAGGCAGGAAAGCAGGGTTTACCGAGAACCCGGTGAGAACGAGACCATCTGTGTTGTTGGGATACAGGGCTGACAGCCAGTAGGACTGGATGGACCCAAAAGAATGCCCAACGTGAATCACTTTCGTGTAAGACCCCGTAATGCCTGGCACCTTCTTGTTGCGGAGCATGGTAGTGATGGTGTTGAGAACCTCAACTTCAGCTTGGGCTTGCACTACGTTGATAGGGTCATCGTGAGAAGAGTTGCCAATGCCAAATCTGTCGATGGCAAGGGTAGCGTATCCTTTCTTGAGTGCCACATCTGTGTAACTGTAGTTGTAATTGTTGAAAGGCACGTCCCAGTATCTGTCAATCGAAGCATCAGTACTGAGGCGGTAGGGAATTAAGCAGTCCAGAAAGCGTACGTTTTATCGAACCCAATTCCGTGACTGAGGAGTTGGATGGTGGAGGTCTTGGACCCAGCTTCTGGAACACAAAACTGTGCAGCTATCTTGTAGTTACCAGTCAATGTCTGGTAGCCCTGCAGCAATACCTGGCTGTAATTCTGCCCGATGTTGTTAAAATTCTGAGAGAAGGTGGTGGCGTCGAGATTGCCCTCAAAAGGAACATCTTTGAACAGGCCTTGCCGCGCGGAAATGCTGACGGGAATGGTAAGATTCGCGCAGTTCCTTGCCGCAGCAAAGCCTGCTAGGAGAGAGACAATCGAAAGAGCAGCAGTGGGGCCCATTGTGAGTGTTGATATCCTTGATGACCCAGAACTGAGTGCAGGGACTGATATATGAACAAAGACAACTTGACTGCAGAATAGGAAATGCAAATTCAACCCGGAAGCGTGTTGGTCTTGCAGCTGAGTAGTATTTATTAATCCCGATAGACCTCTGTAGTCAGCTTACAATGTCAGTTCGACTGCTGGGCTAGTGACCCTCCCCTGGCAACAACGTCACTCGAAACTTGAATTTCAAATTCATAGAAGGTACAGGGGTAAAGATGCGGTTTAGTGAAGAACCATACTGAGAGGCCTAAGGGCTGGATATGTCGTGACGACAGACGCCCACAGCCAATCGAGGAAAGCCGGCGCCGGACCGGAATCAAGTGATGGACCACCTCAACTCAAATACATAGTCCGGAGTGCTGCGCTAGATATTGACGTTTGGGATATTTGGAGGTTCGGATCGGGGCCGGCCCCGCAGATCCATGAACGACTCGTGTATATTTCCCATGATGTTGTTGGCCAATTTCGCACTTCTTTTCGAATCTTGCTCAGGAGATTTCTCCCGGGGAGTTGACCAAGCGGCGCCGTCCCATTGGGAAGGCCATCGTCCGGAATGATAATATAATAAGAACATGCTATTGTTCGACCATACGGAGGCCGACACGTCTGCCAGCTCTAGAAACGCAGTCATTTTGGTTGGCTTCTGCGCGGACTCGATGAAGACGGGAGATGGCAATCGCGGGAGTGGCCGAGGACGCCGGTAAGAGCTGCGTGACGCACGCATCTTATGAGGCATCGCCGAGTCTGGAGATAGCTGCATTCAGCTCACATTCGCGCATCAAATTTATGACGGGCGGACATGTGGTGAATACGTTGTTGCGCGCGAAGGTTGCGGAGATATGAGGGCGCGCCAGAAGCGGGGGAACTCTCGTCCGCGAATGCGAGAGCCAGCGCCGTCCTGATTGGCCAGCCCTGTCACATCCCCTGATACGAAGCCACAACCCACATTTCGGCCGTTGGTGGTGGTTCCACAACTTTCGCATCTGCCAACTTCTTTGTATGCGATTTGCTTCGCATCGCGGAGTCGGGGAGATGCTGTTGATGGCTTCGTGGGAGGATGTGTATAAATAGTTCGCGGGTTCTTCGCTGGTTCACCTCCAAGCCATTTAGACGACTCGATATCATTTCACAAAACACTATTTCACCACAGGGACATCTTATTTCCTCCACACTGATCTCTCAACACTTGAAATCCCCACACTTGATCCCTCAGCACTTAATCTCTCAACATTTGATCTCGCAAGATCTTTTCGCGCCTCGTGACCATGGTGGCCCTCGACATAGTCAAAGCCTCCAACACCAAACTCCCCTCCCACCTCGTCGCCGTCTTCGTAGGCGGCACATCTGGCATTGGCGAATATGCGCTCAAATCATTTGCTCGACATTGCCAATTTCCTCGCGCCTACTTCATCGGACGCTCCCAGAAATCCGCCGACCGCATCCTCTCCGAACTCAAGACCACAAACGCTAACGGAGAATACACTTTCCGACAAGCAGACACAAGCCTGATAAAGAACGTCGACAAAGTCTGCGAAGAACTGAAGAGCAAAGAGAAACATATTAATATTCTGTTCCTGACCACCGGGACCTTGGCTAGTGGACAGGAGACAGCGGAGGGTTTACACGCCGCTGCGAGCTTGATCATCCACTCCCGGACTCGGTTTATTGTCAATCTCCTCCCACTCTTGCGCGCGGCGCCAGACCTACGGAGAGTCGTGTCGACACTGTGTGGCACGCTGGAAGGCCCTTTTGCGAACGAGGACTTCCAAGCCCGGAACGTATCCCTCATGAAAGCGCGAGGTCAGGGAGCTTCCGCCGTCACATTATCGCTAGAGACTGTTGCCAAGGCCGCGCCGGAAGTGTCCTTTGTGCATGACTTCCCTGGACCGGTCCGGAGTAATATAGCACGGGATTCTGGGTTTGTGCCGATGCTTATGAAGTGGGTTTTCAAGATCTTTGGGCCATTTATCTTCATCCCGAACGAAGAATCCGGAGAACGTCATTTGTACCTTGCGACCAGCGCTCGCTATCCTCCACCGATAGGTGGGGCATCTGGTGTACCTGTCGACGATGGGGCATCTATTGCGAACGGTACGGATGGGAAACCTGGTAGTGGGGTTTATTCGGTAGATCAAGTCTGTGAAAGTGGAGTGAAGAACGTGGACGTGCTGAAGAAATTGAGGACCGAGGGATGGGACAAGAAATTGTGGAAGCATATTCAGGGGGAATATGTTCGGATTACTGGGAAGGAGTCTATAAATTGACAGGGAAATGTGAGCTGTCTTGACAAGCTCGTATTGGAATGATATTAAGCACGCGCTCGGCCCGTCCCGTTGTTGCATTTGAGGACTTGTGGCACAGCAGATCATAATGCGACTTCCATGCAAGGGAAGAACATCTTTAGCTTGAAGTTTCTAGAACATAACTGCATTCATTGCTAAAGGACAATATACCGACACAACTACCATATGGTTGTTTTCAATATCATTCCCGTTGCTTCGTTCCCATTGACACTCCTTCTGTGACCGGCGTCAATGCGACTACTCTATGCGATCAATAAATACAGAAAGGATATAGATTTTTGATATGCCATCGCCGTCTGGGGCCTGGCAAGTCCTCCGCTGAATATCTCCTCACTTCAGCAAGAAGTCACTTTCAATCAACATGCCCTTCGTGGCGCTGGCGACGCCGTACAAGCCACCCAGCGGCCACGTATCCCAAAAATTCCTGCAGGCCCACTCTCCCCATCCCTCTGGCGTTTCGATGCTCTGATGCTCCCCTGCCATCCCTTTCAAGTCTACTCTAACCTTGTCGTAGACCGAGGGCAAAGATTCGGCATGATACTTCCTCCTCAGTCGATTATACCCCTCCTCATCATATATATTCCAAAACTCAGCCTCGGTGTAGTACGCATGGGCGTACAGGCACTTGAGCCCCCCAACCTCTTCGACCTTTGCCTCAAAATCCCGATTCAGCTTGATGAACTGCCGAGAATCATTCGGCCCCATTCCCCAAATCCCGACATCTAGCAGCATTTCTTTGCCGATTTTGGCTCCCAGCGAAAAGCTCCTGTGACCTTTGGGCCCGGGCTTGACGGGGCATAACCAGAGTGGCCAAAGCCCAGTTCGTTCGTCTGTGTATCGGATAAACTCTTCGGATTTCGAATACGGAATTGCGAGGTCCTGGATTATGACTTGTTTGGCCATGCCGGATCGGTGCAGTGCGTGGATCATGGTGCGCGTGTACATGTATGGGTTCAATAGCCAGCGGGTGACTCGGTTGAAGGGAGTCACGAAGTAGTTAAATGCGCGCAGTCCGGACCAGAAGACTCCTCTGTCGTAGCGGAATAGATAGGCCGCAGTAGGGATCGACTCTTTGTATGGCGCTTTCTCGCCGATGGTCTGTTTGAGTACGTCCTCCGCGTGCATGTAGAACCAGGGATCGGTTGCCTTGTCGAAGGTTTGTATCTTTCCAGGAATGGAGGTGTTTGTGAGTCGCCCAATCATGATCACTCCCCGGTCCATAGCATACAATATCCCGTCTATGTAATCCACCGAGGGGTCGTTTTCGGCCTCTTGGAGGACATCGATACTCTCCTGCACGCTAGAGACTGAGATGTACGTCAATTCGACATACTGCTTTGCTTCGATGAGCTGCATTTCGAGCAATGTGATGACGCCCAAGCTCCCGCAGCTGCCAGCGCAGTACCAGAATAGGTCTCGGGTTTTTGGGTCTTCTGGCGATGCTATGATTACGTCTCCATTGCCGAGTACAATCTCAATGCTTTTGATCGTGCAGTCGAAAAGCCCGTAGCGGAATGAACTACTTTCTCCCGAGGTTCCTGCAAAGCCGCCGCCGACCGTGATGTTTGGCAGCTCCATCACGATCTGGGGCAGCAATCCTTCAGCCATTGTCGCCGAAACGAGAGCGTCCATGGGGACGTTTGGCTCCACCAACACAGTCTTTTTGTTCTTATTGAACTTGAGAACATGATTTAGTGTGCTTACGTCCACGATTTGGTTCCGTTGCCGTGCGGAATCTCGCGTCGACAGTGTCGAGCCGTGATAGATTCGAAAGGGTGTTTTTGCGTCGTGGAACTCCCGGACTTTGGCGGATATTTGCGAAACGGTAGCGTTGTGCTGGTCCATGACGAGGATGAAAATATGCAAAGTGCGATGCAAATGATATGTGGAAGTGACTGGACAAAGATCAGATGGCACGTCTAATGATTGATTGTTGGAAGAAAGAAACTGTTTGCTACGCTATCAATCTTCTGTCAGGTGGATGTCGCCGGGGGTCTGGGTCGCGCGCGGCTTGTGAGATTGGCCCCTCCTTCTGCGCTTCCTCACCTGCGGGCCGTGCGAGCAGTGCTGGGTGGAAAGTGCTTCCAAGGGACCCACTTCCTTCGTTGTGGTTCAACATCATCAACTGTGCGACACATCTTGACCTCATTCATCTCACTCTTCACGACTGCGAGACATGCCTTCTTTTCATGCATCCTCAACGTTCACAAGAGCTATTTTTAGGCACGAGCACAAGCCCGATGCGCCATCCGCAGCCCCGTCCCCAGCACGAGCACCACGATTGTGATGTTCCACAACAGCCAGTAGTTCTCCGTTTGGCGGCATGGAGTTCTGTTTCATATGCGTTTTACCCAGTCACTCATCGTCCTTCCTGTTCCCTTTCCCGCTGCGGCCCGAAACGTTGAGGCGCGGCACGCCGTCCGGCGCTTAATTGCGATCGAGGTGTGCTGCAGGGGCACACAGTTGGGAGGAGATCTATAGTATGAATCTCTGCACCAAGATGTGGCGAAGCACCTGAACTCCTTCTTCTACGTATTCGCCCATCCAAAATGGCCACTCGGCTACACCTTCGCTCCGTTGTTCTTGGATTCCTTGTACTTTTATCTGTTCAGTCTTGCTACTCACGCAATATACCCCAGGTCCTACAAAGCCTAGATGAGAGATCGAACTCAACAGAACCGACCGAGCCGATGCAAGGCTGGACGGATGGACCAAATACTCGCGGCACGCTCGATATCATCTGGTCCTCCGTCTTCACCATATTTCTCTGCTCGTGGTCAGTCCTATGTGTCCAGGTTCCCGCTGTCAACGAAGATGACATGGTACTTTTCCGCCGGAAACTGTACCTATTCATCCTTGGTATAGCCGGGCCGGAGTTTACGCTGCTGCTTGCTATGGGACAGTTCATGTTTGCTCGACGGTCGTTTAAAGCGTTTCGAGCATCAAATCGAGAATCTAATCGTCCGGAATGGACCATGAACCACTCCTTTTTCGCCGATATGGGCGGCTTCCTACTCAAAGCCCCAGATATGCCAGCATTCCCCATCGACGGACTTCAAATCCACTACCTCGTCACAAACGGCTATCTCGAATACCCAACTCTCGACAAACGAACGATTGGCGACCGCAACAAGACCGACACGCTGGTGCGCGTCATCACCATCTTCCAGACCCTCTGGTTCACAATCAACTGCATTGCTCGCACAACGCAGCATCTCGCTCTCACAACGCTCGAACTCACAGCCCTAGCCTTCATCCCCTGCACCCTTGCAACAACATTCTGCTGGGCCAACAAACCTGCCGACGTCTCCCGTCCCATCATCCTCGAAATCACAACCCCCATCTCCACGATCCTCCTCAAGGCCGGTTCCGCCGCCTCCCAACCCTACCGCAACACCCCGCTTGACTTCGTCTCCCGCCAAGAATGGTCCTGGTCACTATACTGGCAATTCTGGCGCTCCTTTCTGCGCGGCATGCACATCATCTTCTACCCTCGAGTCCGGCCCATACCTCGCTTCCCGAACGACAATTTCCCCGAGCCGGGGCCGTGGGGGTTGCTCGCTTTCTTCTTCTTCAGTACGGGATATGCGAGTATCTTCCTCGCAGGCTGGAACTTTGTCTTCGCGACGCAGAAAGAGCAGACGCTGTGGCGGATCGCGAGTCTGGCAAGCATGGCTGCGATGGTGGTGACGTGGATCACGGATACGGTTGTTTTTAGGATGTTGCCTGGGATAAGGAGGGAGACGAAACGCTCGTTGCAGAGAGCTTCGTCGGGGTTCGCACCCTCATCCTCACCCTCATCCTCCCTTTCTCCGAACCTGGAAGTGGAGAAGGCAGTGGATTCTCAGGGACATGATAACTCACACGGACAGACACAGACCAAGAAATTGTGGTTTGCGCAGACGGCAGTCGGACGACGCATTTATCGTGTGGCGAACTTTCTGCGCAATACGTCCAGCGACAAAGACCCGGAGTATACTGTGCCGTTGAGGGCGCTTTTGCCGGTTACGTTCTCGGGCGTGCTGTATTTGATCTGTCGGAGCTATTTGCTCGTGGAGGATTTTGTGGGGCTAAGGAGCCTGCCGAAGAGTGCGTATGATATGGTGGATTGGGCGGGCATGATTCCGCATCTATGAGTAGTTAATGGAAGAGAGTTGGAGACAGTGGGGATCTATGACCGTTACGAATTGCGTATACATAATACCTTTGTGGGACAGTATGACAAATGTGATACTTTGAAGATTGGGAGGTCGTTTGTGACGTGAAGTGAGAGCAACAATGACTGATAAACACAATTACAGTAGAGGCAAATCCGGCACGCTTGGCATTATAAGTACGGACCTGCTATTGGACAATTGGAATGTTTTAGTTTCGGGACTGCAAAGAAGAGACTTCAAGGAAACTGCGTGTCTCAGCTAAATAGAGACGAGAGTATTCAGACACTCAGAAGAGATGCACAATGTCTATACGGGCGTTTGCTGCCTGACCTTGTCCCGATTCTGTGCTCTGCCGCCTGCCCGGAATCGTACGAGGAGACAGAGTGAATCAGAACCAGACCACTCTAGCAAAGGAAAGAAATTTGGAGTTGGTTCCGTTCGAATTTGGCTCAGATCCCCCTTTTCCACGCCAGTCGTTGTGCAAGGTTGTGAATGGACTGATTTCGGTGCGGTCTTGGCGTGTGGCTCGAGCGCTACGGAGAGCCGCACAGTACACACTTGGCGGAAATTCAGACCTGACGTATGCCACCATCAGGTGTGCACATAGCAAAGGCCTTGGAAACAATGCATGAAGATAGCGAGAACACTGCAGTCGCCGTTTAACCGTACATGAAACGGAGTGTTGTGGCTGAAAACGCGTGACGGAGGGCTTGACGCGTCGACGTCACTTGCAGGGAAGGGCTAGCAAAAGTTTCGGAGCGCGGTGTGTCGATTGGCCGTGCTTCACCCGTTGACGTAGCAAGCATATGACACAAGCAGTCCACCCAACCTCCCATATTTCTCCCACTCAGGCAGCGGCACTCTCCACCGCCGTCGACACACAACCTGACCTCCAAATCTTGCAATCTTTGCTTTTCTTTCTGCCCGACGACACCCCGCATCCGCTCTCGTCCGAGCAATAGCTGGACAGTACAGCACTCACCAACAAACGTGCGTCCTTGACCGCTTCTTGCCCGCTTCTTGCCCGCTTCTTGCCCAATTGCATCTGCTCACTTGTTTACGCAGAACCACCCCACCGCCATGGCTCGACTCGCCTCAGGCCAGCACCCTGAGGGTCCCGGCGACGCCCCTAAGCGCCGTCCGCGCGGCCGTCAGAGCAGGAATTCAGTAGACAACACGGCGAAAAGCTCCAAGCGTCCTGCGTCGCCCCCGCCAGAGACACCGGCGAACCAGAAGCGTGCTCGGCGAGAGCAGGTCGACGACCACGAGCAGCTCGACCGCGAACTGCAGGACTCCGTGTCCAGGCCCCAGGAGCAGTTTGACACCATCACGGCCCATGTTTCCCGCAGCCGACGCAACTCAGAGCCCCCAGCCCAAGCCGTCGCCGACGATGAGGCCGACGGTGAATCAACCCCACCCGCCGCCACGCAGCCCCTCCCCGGCCTGACCCCGCATCTCGAGCGTGTCGGTGCCCGCCGTACCTCCAAAACAACCCGCCATGCTCGCATGTCCATGCCCGCACAACTGTCCCATGTGGACGAGGAGGCTGTCACCGCCGACGGCACAGTCGAGTATCAGTACGCACCGCTTCGCGAGGTGCTGGATAAGCGCGTGACGCGACGTCTCCGCCGGAGCCACCTCAGCGAGGAGGTCAATGAGTTCGAAGAGCACAAGAAGGATGATGCCAAGCGCCGCCAGGAGATCAAAGAACTCCGTCGCCAGCTCCGTGAGAAGGAGCAGCGAATCGAGGAGCTTGAATACCAGTCTGAGGCCCAACGTCTCGGCAACATCGACATGTCCGAAGATCAGTCCCGACTGCTGGAGAAAGAGCTTGAGAATGCCCGCCAAGAAATTGAAGAGATGAGGAAGTCCTCGGTCTATGCTGCTAGTGAACCCATGGACCACGACGACATGGACATGGTCGACGATGACATCAACGACGATGGCCTTTTGCTTGTTAATCCGGAAGATCTTGGTATCACACCGGACCAGTTTGAGCCGGAGCCACACGCAAATGGCTTCTATGCCACTCGGGCGAGTCAGATGACGGTCCAGTCCTTCACCTCCACGCAACGCCTTGACTATGATTTCCTCGCTCAGTCCTCTCAGACCGACGTCGTGCCGGACAGGGTCTCCGATCGGGCTGTGAAGCGCTACAAGGAAGAGATCGCCAGCCTCACCACCCAAGTCGCCAATGTCCAGCACATGTTCCGTGAGCTCACGGTCGATCTTCAGAACCTGAGCATCCTCGTCCCCGGTGCCACCGTGGCCGAGATCATTTCGAGTCTGCGCGACATCTGCAACGATGCTCGTGAGAGCCTGGAAGAGATCTTTCCTAACTCAACGCTCGGCCTCACTAACGGTGAGGTCCTGCGAAAGGTAGTAGAACACATCCGTGGACTGATGGCCGAACTTCGTGACAGGATTGCTGTCGCAGAGAACCACAGCAGGAACGAGACGACGCTGCGTGTCGAGTTGAACGCCATCTTGAGCAAGCTCGCTGAATCAGAGGCCAGGGCGGAGGCCTTGGAACGCCAGGGTCACACACTCGACAAGCACAATGAGAAATTGACTCGCGAGAATGTCGACCTCGAGGAACGCGTTGTTGACCTCAGCAAGAATTTGGAATTCCTGGAAGATACGATCGTTGAAAAGGAGACCAAGAACGTCGCATTGCAGGACGAGCTGGAGGACAGGCAGATCCGCAATTCCCGGTTGTCTGAGGCTCTGACCAAGTACACTCAAGAATTGTCAGACAGGGAGAAGACCATCACCCGGCTAGAAGAAAAGCACGCACAACGTATGCAAAGCAAAGACCTCGAGATCCAGGGGCTGCAGCAGGAGCTTGGTGAACAGACTGACGCTCGCGCCGCCGCCGAAGCAAGTTCCGAGCAGAAGTCCGACTACATCACTGAGATGGAAGCTCGGGTTAGCGACTTACAAACGGAACTTGATAGCCTTGTCGACGGCATAAACCTTCTCCGCCAACGTATTGAAGACGAGACTTCCGCAAAGGAAGCCGCCGAGACTGACCGCGATGCCAATGCTGGCACCATTGAACAGGTCAATGAGCAAATCGAGTCTGAGATCGCGAAGAGCCATGCCTTGCAAGAGCAGCTCGATGAGATGCGTCAGAATCTTGCGACAGAGCGGGAGCAGCGTGAGGCAACGGAAGCCACACTAGATCAGCGCAACGAGGAGATCGACGATTTGAATGCACGCATTCATGACGCTGGTGTTGCATCCAATGAACTCCGGTCCAAGCTGTTTGAAAATCAGCAGCAGAAGGATCAAGCCATTGCTGCGCTAAAGCAGGAGCGTAAGGACATGGAAAAGGCTCACGAGGAGGAACTGGGGATTGAAACCTCTCGCCGCAAAGATGCCGAAAAAGAGCTAGCCTCCGCGGAAAAGCAGATCACAACTCTCCAGCGAGATCTCACCAAGACTGAGGACTCCTTGACAGCCATGGAACTTTCTCGTGAGTCCCTCGAGACTGAGCGGGACACCGAGGTCGCGAAGCTGCGCCGGGATCTGGACAACCTTCACAAGAACTTCACGGCTCTGGATTCGCGTTCCAAAACTACTATCGTTTCTTTGGAGTCGACAATCATCGACGGGAACAACGCCCTCGATGCTCTGAAATCCGAAAATGAGCGTCTCAAGAACGTCCTCGCGGCCACGGAAGTCGAGCACGAAAACGAGATTGCCCGGCGCGACGAGAACATCAGGGTACTCGAGAACGATCTCAGCACCGAACGTTTCGACAATGTGGAACTGCGTAGGATGAACAAATCTCTGCAGGAACGCGTTGAAAGCGAAGCTACAGAAATGCTGAACATTATGAACGCGAACGCCGAACGAGCCGACCACCTCGAGGCAACCATCGCCACGCAAAAGGCCACCATCGACAACCTGGTGATGGCCGCCGCACAGCGCGATGAAGAGCATGCCGAGATCATCGAAGAGAAACGTCTCGAAATCGAGACTCTCGAGACCACGGGCCAGAACCACGTCGGCACCATTGAAGCCCTGAAAGCGCAGATCGAGGAGATGACACGGGTCTTCGCTACCGCGAAGGAGGATAACGATAATATCATCAGCACCTTAAACGAGAACCTGCGCAACACGATGAAGCAGAACGAGGAGCTTGCCGCGGCGGTCCAGAAGCGCAATGCGGATGCCCTGGCCGCCGTCAAGGAGATGAAGACTAAGGGTCTGGAGGTCAAGACTAATGGAGCGAATCTGCATCGTGTGTCG
Organism: Clohesyomyces aquaticus; assembly: GCA_002105025.1. Classification (NCBI taxonomy): domain Eukaryota; kingdom Fungi; phylum Ascomycota; class Dothideomycetes; order Pleosporales; family Lindgomycetaceae; genus Clohesyomyces; species Clohesyomyces aquaticus. Next base: position 70,871 of record MCFA01000133.1, on the reverse strand, counting down.
AACGGAAAGGTGACCAAGGTTGCCGAGAAGACGAAGGTTTCGAAGAAGAAGACGGCACGTAAGGCCACGCATATGCGGGATTCGGGATATGTATTTGAGCTCGAGTTTGAGGAGGATGTTGAGGCTGTCTAGATGCGAGGTTGGTGAAGGGTGTTGTTGAAGAGGTGGTTCACTTTTGGCTAAAAATGTTTGGATTGGACCGCCGCCGTGCGCTGCTCTGGTTACTGGCTTTGATTCCTTCTTTATGTTAGGATATCTCTCTTCATTTTTTGGGCTTTTTCTCCCTCTCACGACGAGACGACATGTTTTTGTAATACCCCACCCAACCTTAATGATCTTCCCTCCCACCCGAGTCCCAGGACTTATGACCGATGTCATGGAGGGGTTAGGATAGCCAGCATTTCTCTATCATCCCCTAGGTGTTAGTTGTATCACAGGTATGGCGAGGTCTTGGGTTTGGGTATGGCTTGGAATAAAATGGATAGAATAAAGAAAGAACACTTGTATGGACTTTGCATAGCGTAGGATAGCGTGGCATAGCGTAGGTACACAGGTACGTTAAGTAGTTCTGAAATCATTTCTCGGATATCATATCTCTCTCGTCTCCCTCGATATTGCGCGGAAATCATTATTATAACTCTGGCTCCGAGTGAATGCTTGAGTGGTTTAGGATTGGCTAGGGATTTGCGGATGTGTTTATAGACTGCGGGCGATGAGGTTGGGAAATGCGCACTCGGTAGTGCTGCCTGCTCTATTTTTTAAGAGGATTGGGTACGGATGGATGGCTTGAGATGGAATGTGATGGGAGGGAGGGCACTTGCACACATGTTTGCGGAGGGATAAGTAGAATAGGGTGGCATAGCGAGTTCACGACTACTTTACTTCTTGTTCCATTCCATTCCCTCTATCCCTTCCGCCATGCAGCAAACTTATTCATACCTCGTCTTCCTCCCATTTCCACTCTCCGCCCCATCACTCTCCCCTCCTTCTCGCCCCCCTTATCACTTCCACCTCCTGTACTCCCACTAAACCATTCTAGGCGACTTGTTCTGCGTCCTTCGGACGAGCTTTCGGTGTTTTGCTCGACAACTACACGCGCTATTTTCCACAGAGCCCAGGTTTGGAAGAAGAGCAAGATTAGGAGGAGGAAGAGCACGATTAGGATTCCGAAGAGGGTGAAGAGGAGGAGAGTGGTGGAGTCGTCGCGGAGACCGCGGTTGGAATTGTTGTCGTTGTTGCCCATGGCTTTTGGTGGGGGACTTTGTGGTTGGGCTAGGTTGTAGGTGGGTCGTAGAAGGTATGGTGAGACGGTGAGGTATCTCTGGGTAGGGATCGCGGGTTAGATGGCGTAGGGGTGTACGTATGGCGCCGGGGTAGCTGGCGTAGAAACGGTACGGTTGGCGTAGGGAATATAGTGGGTGGTGCTTGAATAGATAGAGGAAGTTGGGCGTGAGATGTGAACGTCTAGCTGGCTTCTACGTGTGTGGTAGCTAGATAGCTATGGGTGCCGAGAGGGTCGGGTCGCGGGGATCGTATTGGATTGGGATGGTGAAATATATTGGTTGTTGTTGTTTCTATTTGAAGTTTCTCTGGTGTGAAGGACGGGGTGCGAATTAGAATGTGTTGAATTGTTGCAGTTGGTGTTTAGTCTCGACCCCACCGAGTCGTTCGTTTTGAGTTGGATTAGGTTGAGTTAAGTTGGTTGTGCTGTGTCGTCTTGGGTTGTGGGGTAGGCGTGTGTCTCAATCCCAAAATTCACGTCCCGCCCGCGAGGAACAGGAAACGAGCAATGAGGATCTGCGAACGAATGTTCGATCTGGAAGAAGAGATAGAGAAGTGGGGAAGAGAAGGTAAGATTGATTAAAGATGAGAAGCTGGAGCGAAGTTGGGGGGAATCTGTGACGGCTTGGCATGTGGCTGAGACATGATAGGTTGGGGCCGGGTGTAGGGCTTTCCGCGTTTCACATCGCACCGTCGTTCTGACCTCGCTGCGACTATCTCGTTATCTGAAATCCTTGGATAATTCGTTCATTAGTGGGATATGGGGAAAAGAAATGAAGCGGAGTGAGAGAGGGACAAAGGAGGAAATACCGCGTAGACTGAAGGTGCTCCCGAGCTAGGCTTTGGGAATAAATTTAGAGTTGGGCATGAGGAATATGATGGAACGAGAAGGGGGGAGAGCGGTTGGTGGAAATTGTACTGGGATTGTGAATGTGTAGGATGGTGTTTCGCCACATCCATTTGAATTTGCTGGGCGCTTGAGAGCAAGCAGGACAGAAGTGTTGATAAATAGTAGAGAAAACGACTAACTACTTAGGGAATGAAAGAACGCAACACGACGACATAATGGAGAATTGTAGGGAAAGTAAGTAATAAGGGGAAGAGGGCATTTTATCAGTCAAGATAGGCATCGAACTCCAAGTTATCTGCTAATGAATCTGGGGACGAGTATTCCCCCGGCGATCGTAGTTGTGACCGCCGGAAAGCGGACCGCAAGGACGGCACATGGCGTTCAAAATCGTCTTCGATGAAGTCCTCGTGGGCCCAACGTAGCTTCAAGAAGAGCAAGCTCATCTTGGGAAGAGATTTGCGACCACTCCCACCTCTTTCGTTTGCTTTGTTATTTTTGTTCTCGTGCTTGATTTCGTGTTTGATCTCGTTCTTGCTCTCGTTCCTGTTCTCGTTCTCGTTCTCGTTCTCGTTCTCAATCTCAATCTCAATCTCAATCTCAATCTCAATCTCAATCTCATTCTCATTCTCATTCTCATTCTCATTCTCATTCTCATTCTCATTCTCATTCTCATTCTCATTCTCATTCTCATTCTCATTCTCATTCTCATTCTCATTCTCATTCTCATTCTCGTTCTCATTCCCCTTATCGATCTCAACAATATTCACGATGCCGTTCACGACCTCGACCTCCCTCATCCACTTCGCCTTCAAAACCTCCATTGGCGGATCAGTGCAGCCCCCCGCTCGGCCACTACTCCCTCCGCCCCGTCTTTTCTTCGGCGGATGGGAATGCGTCCGCCGTAAATGCGCAGCCGCGTTGTAGTAGGCTCCATATATTTTCGTGTCACGACAGCGTTGGCAATTGCTCAGAAACTTATCGTTGGATGCATCGAAACAAATCCATCCTTTCTTATTTCAAGGTGGATCTGTCGTTGGTGTCGTGCTAAATCGGCGGGGCGGTGGAACTTTTGCTTGCATTGAGTGCAGGAATATATGTGTGGGAAGGCGGCCGAGGGGGTTTGGGGGATGGAGGCGTGATGATTGGAGGGGTGGTGAGTCTGGATGAGAGAGGAGGGGTAGAAGGCGAGGAAGGGAGGAGAGGGTGGTAGACATTTTAGTTGATGCAGAAGATAGAGAATAGGGGATAGTAAATAAAGAAGAGTTTTTCCTAAACATGCTGCGAAGTTGAGCATGAGGTGTTTGTTCAGTAGTGTTAGGCGCAATAAGCTGAGTGAGTGGCGCTTGTTCGGTAGAAGCTGAGCAGCTACACATGCAGGTGAGCTAAGCTTGTCGTCAGTAAGTCGAGTCTTTCATATGTAATTTGAGTAAAGAGGGAACAAGAGCGTGACATTTGAACCCAAGGAGTGTGAATAGCTGAGTGCGAATGAAATGCAAAGAAGTACAGTGAAGCAGCACAAGAGTTTAACACCCTGGGCATAATGAAGGCGTACACTACTAGAACGAAATCCAAGAGATTCGGACCTTGGAACTAGAATTCTCGAGATTCGCATGTACATACAAAGCCATCAAGTTCGGTACATGGATATGATGCGGTTTATTGGTTGGCCACTTTCCACCGAAATGAAGAATGAAAGAGAGGCAAGAAGGAAGAATGAGCTGTTAGAGAATACGGGCTGTTGTGACCCTGGATAGATACCCGACCTTTTCGAGTAGCTCCCAATAAGTAGCCCCATTACTATCGACATCAGATACAAATCCAAATTACATATCAAAGTCATCCCCAGTTGTTACTGAGACACGGTCATGCATGACCCCTCCACTCAGTAGGAATGTAGGTATATTTGATTCGCTGACCAGTCTGAAAGCATACCGGATTTAAGACGATTCCCTGACTCGAGGAATCGAAAGGGCTGTTCGACGGTATCCCGGGAAAATTGTCCGATAATGTACTGCCCATGGCAGTATTGGTTTCTGGGTTGGCTTTGATGAATTCAGCGTCCTTCATATAATGTGTCGTCAATGTCTCCATGGGAGGATTGTTACCGCCTGAACCTCCCCGGGCTCTTTTCGTTGATAGCATATCGTGGATGCCTCCATGGGGAGGATCGTTACCTCCGCCACTTCCCCCGTCCGGGCTATAACGCTTGGGCTGTTCTAGGATATCGACCTCTCTCATCCAATTTGCCTTCAAGACGTCCATGGGAGGATCAATGCCGTCCCCACTACCCACTCTCTTGCGCCCGCGATTCTTTGGGTGAAAGTGGTATCGTCGAAGATGGGCAGCGGCGTTATAGTAGGCTCTATATATCTTCTTGTTGTGGCACTGTTTGCATCTGCTCAGAAACTTTTGGTCTTCGGAGGAATCGAAACAGATCCATCCTTTCTTAGTTTGGCGATGATGTCGATGTAGGTGTCTTTTCAGTTCGTGTGTGCCTCTAAACTTCCCCCCACAGTGTTCGCAGGGAATCTTGTCGTGTCGAGGTCTGGTGTAAGGCTGTTTGGGTATGGCTTCTGCGGTACGGGTGGCACCGTTGGCTGTTGTTACTGGGATCCTGGTGGAAATGTTTGCATCCGATGCTAAAATCTCTTTCCGCGCCCTGCCAGCAGGAGCACGCATAGCGGGGTCCAAGAAACCATCCATATCTTCTTCATACATCGGCTGCGCCCTTGAATTCTCCATCGTCTCTCTATGTGTTGGGTGGGGCATAGGCAGTAAGTTGCCCCTCAGTCCTTGCAGTTGCAGCGCGTCACCAAACGACATTTTGGTAAACAGGAGGAGTTGGATAAATGTGCTGAACGGGATGCAGACAGTCATTTAAGACCTTTGTGGGGTCGGGCATGAATTGATCAGTGAGGCTGTGGACAGCGGCCCGAGTGGCGCTCGTTCTGTGGGAGCTGAGCAGCCACACCGGTGAGCTCAGCTCGTGTTTGAAAGGCAGGGTCCCCAATGGGTTTGGGTGGAAGAACCATCGTCGAAGGTCTTTGGAGTGAATCTCCGATGGAATCATGTTGACCATGGCGAGATCTTCTGAGGAGCGCTGCTAAATCTGCTGAACTAACACGTCTGTCCTGAACATATGAATCCATAATGGTCTCCACAGACCTAAATCCTCGGAGCCCCGATACCTCAACCAGCTCGTGATCGATCATAGCTATGGAGGATGCCCCTCATTCCCAACAGCTACATCAAGTGTGCCCTTAACATCACAAATGCGGCACATACGCCGACCAATCAATCGTCACAAAAGCCGACGCAGGAAGCTCCCTAAATGAGATAACATCCTCGACGAGTATAAAAGCTCGAATGATCGCATACAACGTACAGAGCGGCGTTATAGACACCAAAAGACCTAGCGGCAAGTCATACGCCGGGTCCTGGTTCGGCGTATTATTCCGCAGCTTCTGTTTCACCCTTTCCCACCGTGTTAATGGCTTTGGTCGTGAAAGCGGACGTTGGCGTGGCTCAGGCGCGAGCTCGAGTTCAATGTCAGAGTTCCTCACGCCTTGTCGTAAATTGCGCTTTTCGCGGGATCCGTGAATGTAAAAAATGAACTCGAGGGTGGCGCCGATGAAGACGGCGACGATCATGCCGCCAGCGGCGATGTGCCAGAGGAGTCGTTCGGTCGGGGCGGGGAAGAACAGGTTCCAGCCTGCGAGAAACGCGCTCGTGTATATGAAGGAGGATATTATGAGGAGGATGACCGTAGGGCGTGGGAGTTGTGGGAAATTAAATGATGAGACTTTCCGGAGAGGCAGAGGGCGCTTGCGGACGTGCACGATTTTCATCTGGCGCAGGATGTTGACGTAATACGTCCAGAGCTGGGTCACAATCCACTCTTTTCGGCTGACGAAGTCTAGGGGTGTGAATTGGTATGGATCCGCTGCAGACTGTCCTTCGTCGTCGATAATCTGATCCAGTGGAAGTGGGCAGTTGAGTATGATAGGCAGCTGAATGTCCATTGGCTTGCGTCGCCAGAAGAATAGCATTCCTATCGCGCAAACAATGTAGCCAAGTGTTGTAAGTTCGAGTGTGGTAACCGCGTAGCTTTTGAACGGACGGGAAAGCGTGCTCAGTGTGAACCAGCCGATCTGGCAAGTGGTAATAAACCTATCACAGAGTCAGCCCTAGAGCCAGGGATGTTCGTGCGAATATTACCTTGCCAGCCCATCGTTCTTGTTCTTGTCGCTGATCAATTCCAGACTGATATCAGGATACGGAATGTAATGCTTTGTGACCAGGAAGTGGAGCTGTTTAGCATTGATCGGAAACGACTTCGTCTCTTTGATTTGCAAGTGAATGCCACCCATGTCGGCGAAGAATCCATGCCTCAGTGTCCAGTCCGGGATCTTCGACTCCGCGAATGCCTTGACAGAGTCCTTTGCGCTGCAGTATTGCCCAACCGCGAGCGCGAGAAGGACTTCGGGTGCCAGGATGCCGAGACAGAACATGTGGATTCGATCGCGAAACATGTCCCAAAGGCCATGCTCAGGCGCTGGGACATTGACGCTGACGGCAGTCCAGAGGCAGAGGAAGGTCGTGATAGCACAAGTGACAATGATGTCCCATGTCCCGCGGTCGTTGGATTGCTTTACCCATCCTCGAGTCCCGCGCAGATCGACCGTCGAATTGCAGCCCGAAGTGCTCATTTGTAGGCAGATATGAGTCGCAGAAACATCGAAGAGAGAATGAAGACACAGCCTCGAAGCAGGGATGCACAGCACTTTAACAGCCATGGAGCCCTCCCGCTCTCCCCCCGCTGACGGGTGCGCGAGGGAGCGGACCGCTGCCACTGTCTCAAGTGCTCGTGCACTAGGACCTGGATCGGTTGGATTTATTGCGGCACAGTAGCGCAAGGCGGACATGCCGTTTCATGCCTGCAAGTCGCCACCAATCACAGCCTATCCCTGAGCCCCAACAATCAATCTGTTCCAACATGCACCAGAGATCATTCCGTTGCAAACTCGATTCGTCTGAGGCTCGCAAGCAAATTTTTAGGAGCCCCCGATGAGGCTGCATCAAACTCTCTTTCACCGTGAGGCTTGCGCAAGCGTTCCCCAAGTTCCGCATAATTGACGCGCACGCTAAAGACTGGAATCGAAATACTCTACGGTAGAATTTCGAGGCAGCAAAATATTGAGAGGCTATGAATCGAATCTGAATCTATGGATGTTAATTTTCTTCTGATGCTCTCATCAGCGTGGCTCTCGCCATAGCATGTTTCTTTTTGCTTCCTTGGGTTTCCTGCGGTCCTCCTCACATCATGTATCCCTCGCCTAACGGGACATTTAGCGTGCTTGTCGATGCCTCGCCGCTCTCGTAGATTCCAAAGTCTTCGAAGTCATTGGACACACTTCCTGGTGTCACCTGGTCGTCCGTTGCGAACGGTAAGGTTTCGTCTGGCTCATCGATGTCTTTGGCCAGATTACCAAGTTCAATATCGCCATCGTCCATGGTTCTCCCCGATTTGGTGTTGATGCTTGCTTTGTGGGCGCTCCTGGCGCGTCTTTCCTGAAGTCCATCTGCAATCTTTCCACGAACATCTTCCTCGAATGCTTTGGCATCATTTCTGTACTTCAAAACGGCCGGCACACACTCTACGCCAATGAGAAGCACAATCCCGACTACCAAGCTATATGCCTGATCCCAGTCCAGGATAGACTGGGGCGCGCAGGGCATGAGGAAACACCCTCGGGAAAAGGACTTAAACCCAGTTCGGATCAGGAGGACTGAGTAAGCCAGGAACTCGAGCGCAAAAAGACCCCCGGCCACAGCAATTAGGCAAAACTCGAGAAGTGGGAGAGCTGGACACCCAAAAATACCAAGCAACCACATCCATAAGCTATTTTTTGTACTACCGTAAAGGGATAAGGTGGTAGGAAAAATTCCGAACATAAATACGAACACGTAGCATATATACAGCGTGTAGATGTGTTGCTCAAGCCTTAAACGTCTCACGAGCTTCCCGATCATTTTCTTGGGCATTTTCAGCCAGATTTTGGGTGTTTCCTCCCAGGAATTTGCAGGGCCGATTTCATTCCCGGTAACGTGGATAGAGCGATATACGGTCCGCAAGAGAGCTATCACTGAGAATTGCAGCATTATGAATCCCTGAAAGAGGCATAGCAGAGCTAGAGTACTGTGATAACCGTCGACAGTTCCTTGATAATTAGTAGAGAAACGGAATCCGATTTATCGCTAAGCGGCCCATATGCAGTTGGTCATTCTGGAAGCCCATCCAGAAAGCCTTTGATTGTGCGAGACTAGGCAATATGAAACTGAGAAGCAGGGTAACGACACGTTGATTCAGCGGATCTCGTCGACGATGACCCATGACGATGACGACGACGAGTTGCAATAGAGCATAGACGTTGCCCCAGAACAGGATAGTGAGGCTTGCTCCGATTGTTCCGGCAGCTTTCTCTATTTCCGCGGTAGGGCCTTCGCGAGACACCAAGCTTATGTGACGAAAGAAGTCGATGGCAGCCCAGTTTGTTCCAATGAGAAATAGCCAGGTGTTCGGGTCGACTTTGGCGTATGGCTTGTGAAAAAGGCGGACATACGAGGCCATGGCAGCGAGGAACCATCCTGCCCATGCACCAGGACCGTAGAACCCGCTCACAAGTGAAATTCCTAATAGATCGGGATGTGAGGCCGTGACGGGCAGATGTAGTATTTCTTCATCAAAGAACGGCGAAGCAGTTGCTGTGGCACGCAGAGTTGTTTCCGCGGATTGCGATGCGCATGTTCCCGCAAGAACGATGATAAGATATCCGTGTAGTGCGATGTAAGAATATGAGTGGATAATCGTCATGGCGAGCGAGTTTAGGAGAAATTACAATTAAGAGAAGTGGTCTAAGAGAACAACGTCGCGACTTCCTTTTATGAGCAGGCCGCGTCCGGAGGTTGGCACGGTGGTATATCGAGCCTATATACCCGCATAAGCCTGTAATACACTGTCGGACTTTCGTATATTAATACCGGTGAGAAGGGGGCTGAAATCGAAAGGGAGATAAGGAACATATCTATGGTTTACAATCATGGCCACCGCCCCACAAATTGAGAACATTGATGTACGCGTAGTCATGATAATCAATGAGCGCCAAGTAAACCACAACACAGTGGCTTAGATATGGTTTTGTTTTGTCGAGCTTATGGACCCGCGTAAACCTTGCCGCGGCGTCTTACTTCTTATAAGTCCAATGCAGAGCATGTTGGAAGGTTGAAATAAGGCGCACGTCTCCATAGCGTTCGCTCAATTATCGATCACGATGTCTATATCCATGTCGCCTACCCGCCTGCAAGCCCAACAACTTGGCCGGACGCCTCAGCTGCCATCTCGATAGCCAACACCGACCGCATACTCAGTCGCTTCTACTCCGTCAATGATGGCAAACCCCTCACCCCCCTTTTTTTGTGTAAAAAAAGGCAGATGTGGCCACATGGATTGCGGCAGAGACAATGCGCCTCCTCGTTGGCCAGAATTTCCCCTACAGCCTCGTACCCCAAGATTTATCAGTCTCACCACCGTACAGTGTCCATATGAGCTCCAAGAAAGTGCAAGTCTGTCCAGAGCATCAAAGAAAAGGTATGGGTTCGGGAGCAGAGTGACTGGCAGTGTGCGAAAATAGAGAGTCGATGAATGACAGACGGACTATAGCTTCGGAGAAAATCAGGGAGCATGCACAACGGAAAAGAGCAATAATAGACAACTTGCGCAAGCATTGGATTCCCAATCCAAAATCTCCTCATTGCTTTATGCCCTGGAAGCAAGAAGAGCTTCCTTCAGCATCGCGAAGTCTCGCCGCAAGGCTTCCATCTCCTTTCTCAAGACCTCATTGTCTTTCTCCAGTCTCTCAGTCCTCCTCTCCTTATTTACTGGCACTGTTTCCTCCAGATTCGCCGAGTCAATTACCCTCCGAAGCCCATGGTGCGTCGGCCTCCTCATCCTTCGGCCTTCCTGCTCCGGCGTCGAGATCCCTGGCGAACGGTGTAGCCACCTCTCCCTCCGTCTCGGCGATTCGCCATCAAGCACCTTGGGCGAACTTCTTCTTGGGAAACGAGACTGATGTGCGACCGGGCTTGGTGGATTGGAGTCACTCTTAAGCGGACTACTGAACTGGAACCGTACTTTGGGCTGGTCTTTCAGAACTGAAGCCTTAGGACTCATAACGCCTCTAGAACTCTGTGTGTGATGTGATGTGGATGGCGTCATCCAGATCTCGGACTCTTCTACTCCATCAAGGCGATTTTCGGTGTCTAAGGAATCGTCCGAGTCGAATCGGAAAGGAAGTGCGCCGGACATTAGTGCAGGTTCGAAATTTCGTGGCGTCTGCAGAACTTGCTGGGAGGCGTAGAGTGAAGTCGGGACTGAACATGGCGTTGTGGGGTTGCTTGTATTGGGCATATTGGGGCTCGGTCTATTTGACCCTGAAGCGCTCAACGATAGATTTGGACTGAATTCGGTAGAAGGAGGGGACGTGAATGTTTCAGTCACTATTCTTGGCCTAGGGTATAGATTCCTGGACCGCTTTACTGTGCGGTCGATGGGCTCGGGTGACCCATAAGAAACGGCGGACACTTTGCGCGGCGTCCACGCTAATGATCCCGGCACGGGGAATGGTCTGGGTTGCCCTTCAGATGGAGGGCTAAAGAAGTCTCTCGTTTGCATCAGAGGAATTGGGCTGCCGACGTTGGACCGCGCCTGTGGTGTAACTCTAACTGTACCGGATTCTTCTCCCTCCTCGATCGTTTCCTCGCTGACATTCTCCCGGTGATTCACCAACACGTCGAGTGCTGGGTGGGGTTGTGGAAGCAATGATGCCCCGGTCGAAGGATGCGCTGACATCGACGGCTGGCGAAATGGTAAAGCTGATGCCGCCGACATATCGCCGACCCATTCAACGCTTACGACGCTGGCCTCCACCGGTATCTCGTGAATAAGAAGGCCGAGGATATTGAACACCATGACCTTGCCAGCCTCCGTCCCGACTGTGATGAGCGTCTCCGTCCCCTCATACAGTGGCTCTGTGTCATCCGCTGCGTCACCGCTAAACACCACAGTTTTGTCTTTTCTCCCTTTGGTTTCGATTGGCGCGAGAGGAATCACTGATAGGCATGTGGCCGGCCCGGAAACATACCATGTTCTGAGAATGCTTCCACCATCTTCAAAGTCCACAAGCCGACATCTCCCATCGTGGCCCACGCTGACCACGCGTGATTTGTAGCCTGGTATGAACTCGGCCGCGGATATGCCACCCATTGCTGCCTTATGTAGTCTCTTGAAGAATCCGAGCTTGGAGGGTTGGTGTAGTTGAAAGGCTCGCGATGGAAGATTGGGATCTCCGGCATTGGGCCACCGCAACCCCTCGGGTATCATCAGTCGGTATAGCGCCAACGTCCCATCCTGAAATCCGAGGACAAACACGCAATAGCCCTTTCGTGGAGGAAGATCGTTGTCGTGGAAGGAAGCGCATACAATGGAGGATTGTGATCTGTTAGGATGGAACGATATCGGTGCATTGCCTCGCATCCGAAGATCCTGGATAAAGACTGTCGGCGGCTTTGGAGAGGCGGAAAGGAGCATGGCACCTGGTTTCGAGATTGCGAGGACATTCGGGGGAGAGGGATGCGTTTGGAGCGGCGGAAGCAACTCGGCATTGGGGATAGAATACGCTTGGATAGAGGGGCTGAGGGTTGTGGTAAAATACAGAGTCTGAGAGCAGGGTGAGAAAAGAAGCAAGCGCGGCTCACCCTACACGAAGTCAGATCCAATTGGATGGATATGGGAGATTCTCGCACTTACATCGCCGCTCTTCAAACGGTACTGGCGATCTTTTCCACGCTTGACGTCGTATAGGATGACGAGGTGACTATCTGCGATCGCGACAAGGCCGCTGTTGTCCTTCGCGGCTCGAGCGTTGAGGATCCCATCCGGAGTGGCGCATCGGAAAAGCTTTCGTCTGTGGAACTCGGAGTGGAGGAGGATAGTGTTGGGCGTTGTGATAAGTATGTTCCGCGTCGGTGGTAATTGAAATGTTGTCATTGCGCAGTCTTGACATAGAAATGCGGTGAATAGGAGCCTAGGATGGTGAGTGGGTTCACTTGTCGAGAAACCCCGAAAGTATTGAGCAATAACGCCAAATGAAGCAGGCACCATTTTGAAGATGAAGAAAGAGCGAAGGCCGAGGGCCAACTAATACCAAGCCCGTACAACATATGCATTTGATGCAAGACGGAAAAGACAATATCCAACGATGACAGAAAAGAACCCAGAGCGTCAACAAAACTATTATCGCAAAAAGAAACCGCCCGCATTGGCGAAACTTGAGCCGATAAGGGTGCCGCAAGACAGAAGGCACCTCAGCCGTCTCCAGCCCGATTCAGATTTTAGAATTACCCCTCGCACACCCTGTTCTCAAACCCATGGTTTGAACACTTGCGGCTTTGCACACAGCCTTGTTTGAACCCGTTCCATCCAATGAGCCGACTGGCAATATCATTGGCATAATACTTACTGTTCAGGTTCTCTCCCACCTGAACGGTCAGATTCTGCTCCACTGCGCCGGCATTGTAGAGATGAGCAGCTGCAAACGGATTCCCTTGCCAGAAGGTGCCGTTGATCCAGGATAGGTCCTCTTGTCTGCCTTGCAGCAACTGGAAGAACCCGGGAGTGCCATTCGGATTATTGATACCGGGCTCGCCGACACCGTATACAGAGTCTTCGATCATCTTCTGGATGCTGCCTTCCGGATCAGAACTGCTGAAATTTGCTGCACCACGCATTTGCATCAGACCACAGTCCCGCTTGTAGTCGTAGCCGGTACATGCGACCTTTGCCTTTCCCGCAGACTGGTATATGATTAATTGGGGCACTCGAGCCATAATAAAGGGAGATGTGTACCTCTTGCATGATCAGAGCCAAGATCAGTCGAGCATCAACCTTGCTGGCCTTCGAAACATTCTGGATGCTCGTCTTAATCGCCTTCGTGTAAGAAGCATTATTGTTGCTTTTGTCAATGATAGGCGAATTGATAGCCCAGAGCGTATTGAAACTGAGCCATGACTCTTTGGTTGGATAGTCCTTGACATCGGGGCCAGCACAGCTGTAAATGCTTTCCGGATTCTTGGGAAGCCAGGTGGAGTTCCCTGCGGAGCCAGTAGAGTTCCCTGCGGAGCCAGTAGAGTTCGACCAGGGTCCCGTGGAGTTGTTTAAACGAGCAATGTCGCCGATGGGGCGTGTCTGATTGCCTCCTACATCGTAGTCGTCATACCATAGTTTGACAAAGTCGTCACTCAAGACTAAGCTTTTGTCACCGTAGGACGCTGTTCGCCGGACAAGTGGGTTTGGGAGGGCGAGACAAAATGGGACGAGAAGAAGAAGATGTGGAAGTGAATACATAGTGGCCGGCACTTGATAAAAATGCAAATGAACGCGATGAATGAAAAGAATGTCAGTAGAAAGGAGCGAAGAAACTTAATGCCGGAAGACTGCCCTCGAGAGAGCACTTCTAGATGGTTTATAAAATGAAGGAAACACATACTGGCGCACTGAAAATGGCTCTGCACGAGCTCGTCGATTCCATAAAAGGAGTATTGTGGATCTCGCGGACCTCCATCTTCATGCAGGATGTTGCACTCCGTATCAACGTCGCTGCAACATGCCTCCTAAGGATATCCTGACGGAAGACTCTGCGGCTGGATTTAGAAGATGTGTAGATGTTGGAGAGCCTTCCAATTTCCGGCACAGAAACATCGAAGTCGCACAATCCCATGTTTGGGTGCAGGTGTCCTCAAACGGCAATGAAGCGAGCAGTTTCCCGTGTTTCGAAACGACTTGGTCGTGGGCTGGGTACCAAAATGGAAATGCCCATATTATGCGCGAGGAATGGAGGAGAGCGCTTATGTCCTGCGTTACTTTTTGGACTTGAGGGAATCACGGAGGTTGCATGCTGATGTCAAGCCAAGGGGAAAACTGCCGGAGATTGCGGCGCAGTTGTTGCGTCTTTAAATATCAGGGACCAAGCCCAATGCGGCTAGCTTGAGATCGGATCTTAGACTAGGTCGCAGAATGTACTAGTCGGTTGCGATTTGGCAATACGTCAGATCATTGAGCATGGAACGAAGCGGAGGGTATTGGGATGGAATTTTGGCAAGGAGGAGGGTGAGATGATGCCAGGAGACGGCTGCAAACGGAAGTATAGTGCCGGGTTTATTAGGTTGTGTCTGTGAAACCTGCGAAAGATCAATAAAATGCAGAAGAGGTCTACCTTATTTTGCCGTTGCCCAGAAAATGTGATCCCTGCAGTCGACGGTATGCCTCTGTTATGATGGCCTCGTCGCTCTGGGGGACAATGAGTTGAGTTTCTTGCCGTTGAAAAGAACCGGGACGGCATTGATTGATGCTAGAAAATGCGATACTCTGTTACAGCTGAAATCCAGAGAGAATTCGAATGTAGATGCTTATTCTTTACAATAGAAATACAAGCACGCCCTAACAGGACATCTTGAACCCACCACGTATGGCCAATTTCGCTCACTTCCGAGTCCTCCAAGTCGAAGCTCTCGCCTGCTTAAACGTGCCGCTCTGGATAGCTTTCCCGATCGCCCAAAAGCCCCCAATCGGCCAAGTCCCAGCAATCATGCTCGCCCACGTTTTTGGTTCCTTCTTCTCGGCTTCGACATCTACCTTGACCTTGTCATATACATTCGGCAGAGACGTCGCCTTGTACTTTTGCCTCAACTCTTCGTACCAATTCCTCGGATAGATTTTCCAGAATTCATCTTCGTCGTAGTACGTATGGGCATATAGCCATTTCATGCCACCAAGCTCAATCAACTTGCGCTCCAGATCGCGATTGAGTGCGATGGAGGTATCATGGTCTTTTGGCCCAGGGCCCCAGAGTCCGATGTTGAGCATGTGCTCCGCAGGTCGGCCGTTCGCTTGCTTGTCGCTGTTGTGCGGGTGGATGGTCGGCATAGTGGCTTGCTTTAGCGGGCAGAGCCACAGAGGCCATATCTTGAACGTGTCGCTTGTGTAATCGATGAATTGCTCTGCAGTGTCTAAAGGTAAGGCCAAGTCTTGTACAATGTATGACTTTGACTGGCCACTGGCGTGGAGCGAGGTGTAAAGCATCCGCGTGTGGCAAAAGTCGTCCAGCCACCACCGAGTGAAGTTGTTGAATGGGAAGGGGAAGTAGTCGAATGCAGAGGCTCCGACCCAGAATCCGCCGCGGTCGTAGCGGAAGCAGTATTCTGCTAGTGGGATGAGTTCAGATACGGGACCCGTTGCATCGGTGATGCGATTCTGGACATGCAGATAGTACCACGGATCCCTGGCATTGCTGAAGGTTTGTATCTTGAGATCCGCTAGAGGTGTATCCGTCATGCGACCTGTGACGATTGCTCCTTGTGTCTGAGAGTACAATATGCCATCAACATAGTCCAGGTTAGGATCGTTGGTGTGTAGTTCACACTTCCGGACGGCCTCGGAAACACTGCTGACCGGGTGATATGTTACTTCGACATATTTCTTCGCCTCGATTAACTGAATCTCGACAAGAGTTGTCACCCCTAGCGTTCCGACTGCACCGGCAGCGCCGTGGAAAAGGTCGGGCCGCTCAGATTTGGAGCATCTGACGACTTCGCCCGTGGCAAGGATCATCTCAACCCAGTTGATTGTTTCGTTGAAGTAGCCGTGCTTGAACGAGCTGCTCTCGCCCGAGGTGCCCGCATACCCGCCACCAACTGTAATGCCAGGAAACTCCATAATCACCGGCGGGATGAGACCGTGTGGCAAAGTCGCTTCGACGAGGCGATCCATGGGAACATTTGGCTCGACAACCACAGTCTTGGCCTCTTTATCAACTTCGAGGACATTGGAGAGGTGACCTATGCCGATGATGTTCGAACGAAGTTTGGCAGTCGAGGGACGAGTGCTGTTGGTAGAGCCGTGTGAGATGCGGAACTTTTCGCCTCGCTCATAGAGACGACGGACTTGCTCCGAGATCTGGCCGACCTGTTGTCGGTGAACGTCCATGGAAGAGGCGGATTTGGACTGAGAAGAATGCTGGCGCGTCCCAATATTCTTTAATGCGTGGATTCGTGGGGATTCGAATAAAAATGGAGCGGCAGCTTGAGCTGGTTGCGATTTGGTGCACAGGCTCGAGAATGGCGAAGTACTCCGAGACCGTTTCAACACAGCAGCGTATCGCCAAAAGTTTGGCTGGCGTAATGCCCCACCTCTGCACCGTTGCATGGCTTAGTGGCGACACCAGAACAACGATAAATCAATATTGAGGGCAAGACTGAGGGGAAGTTGGGCTCGGAAAGATTCGTGCAAGATTCACACGAGCCGCAACGCAGCTAGAAGAGAAAAGAGAAAGTCCAATTTTGCTAGGTAGCCATTGAGTACCGTCAATTAGAGAATGGGCGACAGGAACACTGGGGTTTGGGGATATATATGACGTTGTTCAGCGATCTCAGAGCCAGGCAGAGTGGGAACCGGGGCCAGTGCGTAATAACCTGTGAGAGAGTTTTGATTGGATGCTTATGAAGATTGGGCGGATATCAGGAGTACTTGGTCCATACTGTCAATTGGAGTTGTTAGTTCGTCGCGTCGAGGCCATTGGAAGATATTTCTGCTTAGTAATCCACGGATCCACTCTAATGCTAGTCAAGCTGTGTGCGCATAGACAGGAGAGCCAACCATGTACCCCGTACTCGAGTAGAATATTGATTTCTGAATTCCCATCTACATCTCTCGCGGTGAAAGTAAAGAATATGTTCAGTCGACAGATTCCAGAAATCTACCGTACCTGATCGGCGACTCCACCAATCACGCCGTGCGCCTCGGGTCCGTGCGCCTCCTGTCTCGCCACCGGGCCACCCGCACCGAAAATCGCCGCGAAGGTGTTTCGGACTCGAGACTGCACATATCCACGACTCCTACACCACCATCAATCAGAGCATCTTTCCGTCCGTCATCCTAGGCACGATTGGCGTTCCTGTTCTCTTCCAGCCAGCCACTCCGGTTCGCCGAAGACGAGCCACACTTGGCGACTGTCACGCTCCTTCACGCCACACCGCCCGAGGAAAAAGGCTGCTGAATCATCCACTCGACCTTTGCTTTCAACATGGTGAACCTATATTTTGCGCCAGATGCGCAACTTACGCCCCCAGACCGGATGGTTTTGGATGTCCTCACGAAAGACTATGACCGATTTCAAGCAAAAAATGGTGCTCCTGCGAAAGAAGCAAGCAAACCTCGCTATGACTCGGCTTCACCTGAAGGTAGGAACGACCTTCACAGATACATGCCTTGCTATGAGAAATGATCTCGAGAATGTTGCTTTGTGGATTTGTGACACATCTGACTCGTAAATTAGATGCGAACGAGCTCCAGGAAGAGAGCATCGCAAAGATGAAGGCGTTGAACAACCCCAAAGCCAAAGAGTTTGACCCTACTGTCTTTGTCACTTGGGATCTCCCAGATACCAATGTGCCGCCCATGCTCAAGAAATACGTTCTCGACCCGTACATTCGCTGGGCTCGCGGCATCGTTCGGGTTGAGACCGATGTTGTCATGCTGACCCATCTTTTCTTATATATGTGCACGACCATTCCATCTGCGGCCTATCTTTTCTACAACTTTCATTGGTGGCATGGTTTGCTGCATTTCATCATGCAGGTGTATTTCATGGGCACCTACACTCTCATGATGCACCAGCACATTCACCAGCGTGGAATCCTTGACAAGAAATATGGCCTGATTGATCATTCCTTTCCTTACATCATGGATCCGCTCATGGGGCATACATGGAACTCGTACTATTTCCACCATGTCAAGCATCATCATGTTGAAGGCAATGGTCCCAATGATCTGTCATCTACCGTTCGGTACCAGCGAGATGATCCCTTGCATTTTCTTCACTACGTTGCTCGATTCTACTTTCTCATCTGGTTTGATCTGCCACGATATTTCCTGAGTACAAAGAAGACAAGCCTTGCCGTCAAAGCATGTGGATGCGAGATCTCAAACTACTTGTTCCTGTACATCATGTTCAAGTACGTGAGCAGCGGGGCAACCACCTTTGCGCTCCTGATGCCACTTTTCACGATGCGACTCGGCATGATGATTGGCAATTGGGGACAACATGCATTCGTAGATGAGAAGGAACCGGACTCTGATTTCCGATCGAGCATCACGCTCATCGACGTACCCGTAAGGACTCCAGTTCTTACTGACCCTCACAACTACTAAATACATGACACAGAGCAACCGTTACTGCTATAACGACGGCTACCACACCTCTCATCATCTTAACCCCCTCCGCCACTGGCGTGACCACCCAGTCTCCTTCCTCGCCCAAAAGAAACAATATGCCAGCGAGCACGCCCTCGTCTTCTACAACATCGACTATCTAATGATCACCTTCAGCGTCATCACCAAGAACTATACACATCTTGCCAAGTGCTTGGTTCCCATGGGTGAGGAGCAGATGGCCATGACGATCGCGGAACGTGCTGAGATGCTGCGGACGAAGACGAAGAAATTCAGCGAGGAGGAGATCGCTGCGAAGTGGGGAAAGCAGTATGCGAAGCTGAAGTAATAATCGGTCCCCATTCCGAAATTTCTGCCCGAGGGCGACGGAGGTGTTGGCATGTTGGTGGGGGGAGGTAGCTGCTTCATCTTGTTTTGGTGGGCTTGGTGGTCCGGTTCACGAGACGTGCGCTGCGGCGCAGGGGGATTGGTTTTCTGGTAGCTGTTAGGAGGGAACAGATATAATGATCTAATTGTCACGTACCCGACTTTCCTCTTCAGCCGCGCATTCTCTTTCTGCAGTCCGTCCACCTGGTGCATGAGCTTCTCTACTGCCTCAGCAAGCTCCCCATTGGTAGCAGTAAGCTCCAAATTGTCGAACACAGTGATCGCGGCGGCCTTCCGATCCTGCCAGCGCTGCTCTTCGCGGGACTCGAGGTAGCAGACCACGGAGCTGACTGTCTTCTGCCAGGCTGGGATGTTGGCACGTTTCGCGCCGGAGAGCGCCATGGACATGTCGGTGTCTAGGGTTTTGAGAACTTCTTGCGGGCTGCGGGAGCTGTTGCCGGGTTGGCTTGAGGAGGCCATTGTGTTGGGATTGGTGCTGGTTTGAGGGATATGTGATGGGAGAGGAATTGTAATTGGATTGCAAGGCGGTGAGGAAGGGAAATGTGTGTGATGATCTGGAGAGGGAGAGGCGGGGAATTGGGATTAATCTCATAGTATATGGACAATAGAAGGAGGGGCTATGGTTCAATGGGCTCAATTGAGGAAGAGATTGAAGATTTCGAAGTCTCTGCTGTCTTATTGTGAGATCGAATACAATGTGACCTTGCTGTTGTTTTCTCAGAGTACTATTATCTATATTCAAGCTATTACAATGAATCACAGGTTGCGGTATCTATTGTGTTAAAAATTTACATAAGGCCTGCTCTCACTTCGTGCTTTCACTCTTCACCTACGAGGATCGACGGTCCACATAGCCGGTTCGAATTACACAGATAATAGGATGAGATAGTAGCCACGATATCCAACCCATAGGAGTACATCTTAAGCTGAAGATTAACGGAGTGCGAGAAGAATAGAGCGGGGAGAGCGAACTAGTACAGTGTCAATGGCAAAATCACTCCCTTGTTGCGGAAGCACGAGTCAAACTACGGTGTTGAGAAGGATTTAGTTCACAGGAACGTGCGGAGTGCTAAGAATCCAAAACGTGGCTATGGCGTAGTGGAAAGAGCACTATGGAGATTTACTTGAAGGAGATGTGCACATATCATGTGACATCGCAATTCACTCCAACGTCCCCAACTAACTACGTAACAGCGCAGATCTGCAACGATCGCTTAAATAGCGAATGAAACAGCTTGGTCATATGATGAATATCTCCTGTCTATACTAATCCAGGGACGAAAGGAGGCACCATGCGGCTCTGACAGTCCCACGCAACGCTTAGACGAGCGCTCGGCAATCTGACGGGTAAACCTCTTTAACCGCAACGATATAGATTCTCCATCTTCCTATATTGATTCCAGAAATGCGACAATCAATCTTGACAGACCCCGCAACCAGGACGGACCCTCGATGGGTGTTTGGCCGGGATCTGGACGAATCCGCGGAAAACCCGAAGGTTGGGTTGCTATTTAAAAGGTCTCGTGGAGCACGAAGTAAAGATGGCTCAACCACCATCGACAGGCGCATTCGGGAACAACCATGGCTTTCGTACAACTTTCCTCGTTGCTGCTTGCGACATTCGCTGCATCGACAGTCGCAGTTGATGTCTTCACTAACGTAACAATCTACACCTCCCCTAATAACACTGGCGCAACCTCCTACGCGCGAACTGAAGAACTCCCCGACGGATCCTGGATTGCGACCTGGAACTCCTTCGGCGACCGCAGCAATTCTTCCATCCTCTCCTCTCTCCCCGTATACCGCTCCACAGACGAGGGCCACACATGGGGTCCCTGGGGTAAAGTGGGCAGCGGGATTCCAGGGCGGAGACTGGTGCAACCACATTTACTGGTTTTGACAGAGGATATGGGTGAATATGAAGAGGGAACCGTGTTGTTGGCTGTCAATGCCGCGGACAATAATTCCACAAACATAGAGATCTATGCTAGCGAGGACTTGGGCGAGAATTGGAAATTCGCGACGAGGGTGGCGGTGGGGGGGAGGGGCAATACGACGAATGGAGCAACACCAGTTTGGGAACCGTTTTTGTTGTTACAGTGAGTACATACATATCACGATACGATATATGAGTTGGCGAGGAATTGCTGTGGCTGACAATACTTCAGTAACCACAAACTCATTTGCTACTACTCCGACCAGCGCGATCCCAAACACGGACAAAAGCTCGCCCATCAAACGACTCGCGATCTCGTGAAATGGGGACCCGTCGTCAACGACGTCGCCGAGAAGGAGTATACGGATCGGCCGGGCATGCAGACTGTTACACAGGTAAGCTCTCACTCTCCCACCGATTCTGCAGTACCGCTGACCGATCATGTAGCTCCCCAACGGTAAATGGGTTGTATCATTCGAGTACGCGATGCTGAACGGAACCAACACGACCACGGACTACATTTTCCCCGTGCACATCCGCATCGCCGACGACCCGGAGAAATTCGACGGCAGCCCATCGATCCCAGTCAAGTCGCCCGGAGCTCCCACTCGTCCCGATGCCGCACCATATGTTGTATGGAGCCCGGTTGGCGGAGAGAACGGAACCCTTGTTCTGAGCGACAACGATAACAGCGTTGTGTTCATCAATCAAAAGCTAGGCCTCGGAGAGTGGCAGTGGTTAGAGACCGGCGCGTCGAATGCGTATTCGCGGGAGCTTAGAATTCGTAAGTCAAGGTGAAACTTGGAATCATTGAGGGTAGACTGACATGTTTGGAGCGAAGGATGATACGTCAAAGCTCTGGATCACGGCTGGAGGGAGATATGGAGCAAAAGCGCCAACAAAAGTCGAGATCACAATTCTGGACTTGGAGGAGGCGCTAGAGAAGAAGAACTTTACCACGCATAGGAGTGTCAGAAGCCCGCGCGTCAAACTCCCGGACGTAACTATTTAATGGGGGCCTGTTAGAGAGAAGGAGGGGATGAGGAGCGAGGGTGCTACCTTGCTACTTCCAAACAGGGCATTATTCAAAAGCAACATCTGTGGGTTGGGAAATTCGAAACGGCTTATTCGATATTTGAAACATCTTACAAGAGATCACTCACATCTAAGAAACACGGACTAGGGTGCTTTGCCAAGCCGTCTTTTCTGTCTTATTAAAAGCGGACCAGCTTAGGTAAAGAAGAAAGTGGACTAAGAGCCAATCTGTAGCAGCCAATTAGTTCTCTCAAACACCAATCGCTTTTCTGTACACTCATTCGCCGATCACCGGTACTGATTATGCCTAACAAACCAGAATTGGTCTTTAGAATGTGTCTCAGGCCACCGCGTCTTTGGATAAGTCCTCATGTCTATACCCACAGAACTTGTCCTTGATCTTGACTTGCCTTGCATTGCCTTCGTCCTTAACATCTCCTTAACTTTATTCTTCAGCTTCCACTTTCCATTCCCCTTTCTAATAACCTCCTCCATATCCGGGACCCGAAATGTCGGTACCCCAAACTCATCGTCAAACTTTTCCATCTTCGTCTTAAACGCGGAATAGAAGCGCCTGATGTCTGTATGCATTTTTCAGTTCAAGAACGCGATGGTGATGATGAAGAGGGTGAGGAGAAGGGGAATGAGATTGCGAGGAGAAAGAAAATGAGGGAAGGTTAGAGTTATTATTGCGATGAAGTTGAATTGGAGGAAGGGATGGTAATGCGTGATTTGTCTTGAGGGTATATGTTAAGCCTTGCCCTAGTTAATCTTAAATATTCTGACTCTATATAAACTTAGTAGTATATACTCCAGAATAATAAGTTTGCTCTTATATTCTAGAAGTATAGCCTACTTACCAATGTGATATAATATATCAAACCGATGTCTAAAAGGTCTACCGCGGACTTCTTGAAACAAGATATAAATGAGGGGACTGATAAGCTAATCAAATTGTCTCGTAAATTCGTAAGAAAGCCACGGATACCAGCAGTTCTCTCGTCCCTTAGATAATGCGTCCAGATCTAGACCTCATTTGAAATTGGCGTCGCGAAGAATACCGCCTAGGATATCCCAACCCCCCTGCCGTGCTGCGTGGCCATCTAGACCCTGGTTCGCGCATAAAGCTCTCCAGGCAGATCCTTGCGTGAGTTGGTAAGATTTCGTCAGCATGCGTTTCGAAAGCTTCCATGGGGACTAGTACTTTTGTTACTCGATGATGCGTGACAGTACAAGCACCCCTCCCTCTCCACAATCTTCGTCCAAGTCTCAGTCTGCATTGCGTGACAGTATTCGTACTCGTACTAACCAGCACCTGCCTCTCCGTCGCGACAAACACAGATTCTGTATACCCCCCAACAACCCTCACCTATGTCTGCGTCGCCATAAACACCTCTGTTACGCTATGCACCATAACCGGGTTCGGGCTGGCATAAGTACATGAATATTGGCCCGCGATGGGATCGGGACATTCGTTTGGAGCGGGACATTGGATTTGCTTCGTATGCATCGGCCGGGGTTTGGAATGCATTGTACAGAAAAGAGTGATAGTGTTGCAAATAAAGGTGATGACGAGGGCTATGGTTGTGCAAGATTGGATGGTGGAGGATGATGAGGAGGATGGCGGTGAGGATGCGGATGGGGATGGTTTGTCTGAAGGCGAAAGAAGGAGAAAGGAGAAGGGTTAATTTCTCTGAGAAGAAGGGGAGCGGGAGGAATATTTCCTCGGTTGGGGTGGGGGGTATTATGTCCGAGGGGGAAGGAGAGCGGGAGGAAGGCTCCTTGGGGTTATCTGGGGCTGGGCTTATTTTCGTCATGTTGGTGGGAAGGGAGCGGGGTGAGGTACGAGAAAAAGGAGTAGGTGGAATGTGAGGCGCGAGATATAAGAGGCGAGATGTAAGATGTTCGGTGCTTGGTAAAGAGAAGGTCGAGGGAAAGTTAGGTTCCTCCCAACTTATATATGTAAGCGATATCGTTTGTCGTTAACACACAGCCATGGAAACAATAAAACTTCAATCATAGATTTGCCTGCGGGCAAAACTTGCTCGCCCTTCCATTCCACGGCCGCTCTCTTCCGTACCCAAGTATCAAGTTTCTCTACGTTCTTTTCTAAGTCAATTGTTGGAGTGGCGCAGCACTATGCATAGCTGCAGGCGGTCAGGAGTATAGCTGTCCAGTTTGATACAGTGTTTCGGCTGACAAGAAGGCCACGATTAAAAAAAATTCAATTAGGAAATATGTGTACCCAATCTATTTAGGCCAGGTCTAAGAGACCCAAATACCGTCCGTATCCACGGATGGTACCCAAATATTTCCGTTACCGAAGCGCGGTGGCGTATCCCTTCCCCACCAAACATATCTATTTCCGTACGATATCCCCATAAATCTGTCAGGTAAAGGCAAAGTTCTGCAGGAAGGTTGCCAGTGCACGCTCTCCATGCAGTTTAGCGATCAAGATGATCATCAAACGTCCTCTTCCGCGGTTGCGGAACACCCATATCAGAAGCATTCACACCCAGGGCAATCCAAGCCAAGATGCCATCTAAGTCAGCCATTAGCATGAGGCCCGTAAAAGGATCAAGGAAAAACGTACCAGAAATATACCGCCCCACCCACTGCCACTGCACCAGCGGATCGAACCTGTCGCTCGCTGACATCGGCGCAAAGTCGTCATCCTGGTTGAGCTTAAGCTCTTGCTTGTTGTTCTTATATGCACCGTTTCTCTGCCCAGTGAGTTAGCATACGACCTTCCATCTAATTCCAATTGTGCCATATATTTAGGGAGACGTACCTCGATCCACCCCCTAACCCCCTCATCAAAGTATATCATACCCTCATGCGCATACCGCTTCCCACCTTCCGGCCGCACAGTGACATGAACATGCGTCGCGCGATCGGTGTAATGGCCCGGGAAGATGGTATCGAAATCGGCGGTACCGTGGCCAGAGGACCACTGGAAGCCGCGCAAGAAACCGGTTGCGTTTCCGCTGTATGTTCCCATTGCATTGGCCTATTACAATCCCATCAGATTTATTCACATTACCGCATAACCTCAACGGCGTAGTTATGGAGGCGGGAGGATACTTACATGCCAGGCATCCACCCGTGCACCTTGCATCGGCATGCACGTAGTAACATCGATGACCTGCATCGCAAGACGCATATACACGCCCTCTTCACCAGCCCGAAGGTCTTGTCGCTCGGGTTGCGAATCTTTCCAGAAAGGGCCGTAAATGGATTGCGGGGTTAACACGCAACCAGCGGTATTTGCCTTCGGCGCCTCGTTCCACTTGAAATTGAAGAGATCCTGGGGGTCTTTGGAGTGACCGTGCTTCTCATGGGTGGAACTGAGCCACTTCAACCAAGAAAGTTTGTCACGGGACTCCAAAGCTGAGTATGAGTAGTTAGAGGGCAGATATAAGGAAGGGAATAGGGATTGGGCTTACTGAACTCAACTCCGCGAGCCTTCCTGATATGTTGCAGTGCTGCGGTCCTTTCTTCGATCATGCGCTTTTGATGCTCATGCATCTCTGGGGATGCAAGACAGTTGCCGAGTGCTTCGATTCCGCGAGCTTGGTTTAACTTGTACTCCTGAAGCTCTCGCTCCGAGAGGTAGGGATGCCCTAGGACGCCGATGGTAGACAGTGCCACCAGAGCAAGCTTGAGAATGGCTGAAGCTCGCATTGTGACTTTTGTGGTACGGGAAAGGCGTGGGATACGTGTAGTGGGTTTGACAGGCTGGTATCTCGAGTTGGTGGGGATACTGACAAAGATAAGGAGAAAGAGTGGGAGAGGGTCGACCTGTCCGTCGAGAGCGAGATTCTGCTTTTGAAGGCCTCGTGATATTAAACCGCTCGGATACAGCTCCGCACCGCCAAACGCGCCACCAACATGCGCATGACCTAGAGTCTCATGACGGCGTATCGCAAATATGAGAATCCGAGTGGGCAAGAATTAGATTGCTGCCCGCTTGTTCAATGGCGGAATAAGGACTTCACTGTTGCTCTGGCGGCTTGTGAGGGGACACGTAAAGAATTCGAGGCAAATGTGGACAAAGAAATGAGACCGAGCTAGGGGGTTCCACGATTCCCCAACGAACGTGAGTGCAATTGGGTCCCAACCCCCATTTTTACCTTTACTAAGAAAATCGTACGAGCGTCCAGTATGAAAGGAAAGCGGACTCGGTTCCTTAGGCCGGCGTGTGGCCTGAAAGCAGTAGCATTGGCCATTGTCCTCGGCAGTGAAGGGGCGGAGGTAACGTGGCAGGGATCTCGCAATCTTGTGATGAACTTCGAGGAGATAGGTGTGAATACTGGAGTGGAAAGATATATTCTACGGGGGTAATTGGACCACCTCAATGCGCCCCACGCTTCATGTATCGACATCCTGGGAGCCTCAATCTTTCACATAAATTGGAGATTGCGATATGCTCCACGAGAGGACATCAGTTTGGGGTTGTCCTTGAGTTCAGCACGAGGCCGATTGGAAGATCTTTTGCTTCACCCCGGTATGCCGTAGGAAACTGCGGTGCTGGAACGTGTGAGAAGGCCCAAGGAGATGTGAGAGGCCTGCATCCTGGGATTAGCATGTGATGGCCAAATGTCATGATGATGAAGTCAACAATGATACAGGGACACGAGAAGTCGCAAACGGGGGCGCTGATGTTCACTGCCCCACCATCCCGAACCGGCTAGCTCGCTGACCCCTGTCGTTTACCTCGGACGTCATTGCTGAGCGGCAACAATTTTCTGGCACTTCCATTCGCGCGTGTATTCACGTATTGCCTCGTTTTCTCGCCTTCAAACAAACTAAACTCTCTCAAACTTCATCCCTCGCTTTGTTGAGCGCCCTCGCATTAACGTCCCAGAGCAGTTGGACCGTGCCACCATGGCGCAACACGAAAAGTACATCCTCCGCGTCACCGCCGGCCATTCCTACCACCCCTCAACGCACCAGGATGTCCACGTGAACAGCGAGAAGCCTGTCGATATCTCGTCCCAGCACATTGACGC
The DNA here is from genome assembly GCA_002105025.1 of Clohesyomyces aquaticus. Lineage (NCBI taxonomy): Eukaryota > Fungi > Ascomycota > Dothideomycetes > Pleosporales > Lindgomycetaceae > Clohesyomyces > Clohesyomyces aquaticus. The sequence goes on along the minus strand of MCFA01000133.1, from coordinate 44,028 downwards.
GAAAATACACATCCGGATAAAAGACTACAGAGGTTTGCCCTCCACCTCATCCGATTCCGATCCTGTACTTGCCCCGCCTTCGATGTTGACATCCAGTCCACTCCCGGGCTCTATCTATTCGTCAATTCTTCGCTTTCAACAAGCACCGCATCCTCTAACTGCATTTCAGGCCTCCCACCCAACTCCCCCTCCTCCTCCCCCTACTTCTCCACACCAAAGCACCCGTACGACCGCTACTCAATCTCCTTCTCCTTCACACCCAAATCCCCCATCTCCGGACACCACCTCGTCTTCGGCAACGACTTCGACCACCCGATCCGCGACCGACTCCCCCCACTCTTCGACAAAGCCTTCGGCATAGTAAAATGGTGGATTGACCCCGGTCTAGACGGAGACGTCCTGAGTGACGAACCATATCTCTACGGCGCGCTACTTAGCAGCATAAATGTGCTACGGATAGGCTCCAAGACCCCCGGATCCGGGGACAGCTCCGCGTCTTCCACGACTGGGAATGACGATTCCGATGATTCCGACTCGAGTGAGGATGTTGTCGTCTACGAGGAGGGCGCAGAAGGCAACGGCGTCTCAGTCCGCGACTCTCACAAGATACCACACGACTCGCGCCAGCGGCAAAAACATTTTCTCTCCGAGCACACACGGAAAGCATTTCAGTTTGAAGCCGGCCGGGAATACAAGTGCGATTTCTTCAACCCGTATCTCGATTTCAACGAATTTGCGCTGAAACTCGGGTACGGCCTCCCCGCAATCTCCATTGTAGGACATTGGGATGGCCAACCCTTACGGTACGTTGAACATCTTCCTTGAACCGTTCCCCAGCGCAGTTTGATGTGGGCGGCGGACCGAATCTAGATCTGACTAACCAAGTCCGCATTCTCTTAGATATGTGCTCAAGAATCGGGATACGAATAATGAGCTGTTTGTTATCAACTTTCAGCTCATTCCGACCGAGGAGGCGAAGAATGAGGAGGGGGTGTTGAGTCCGGAGGAGGTGTTTCAGAAGGTGCATAAAGGGGAGGGTAAGGCGGAGAAGCAAGAGGAGGTGACGGTCGGAGGTGAGGACGATGAGCTGGATTGATGGGTGGGCCTTTTGTTAAATGGACACAGAGGGCGTTTATGTAGATGGATCAAAACCGCTTTTGGAATGGGTAGTATGGCGTGGTGCGCGGGGATTGGTGTTTTGATATCGGAATAGAAGGGTTTGAATATTCGCATCCCTGTTGTAAAATCATACTGTACTACCAGACTGTTTTCTATATCCGTCATTCCATCCAACAATCTTCCTCACACCCCTTAAACCCCACCAATCACACCATCTATCTACAACCTCCTACACACATCCTCAATAACCTGCTCCGTCGTCGCCGTCCCCGCCATATCCGGCGTCAACATTCTCCCCTCCTCCAGATTCCCATCCACCGCCTCATAAATCGCCTGCGCCGCCCTCTCCTCCCCATGAAACTCCAACATCAACGCCGTACTCCGAATCGTCGCAATCGGATTCGCAATCCCCCTCCCCTCAATATCCGGCGCGGACCCATGACACGGTTCCCCAATCACAAACCCATGTCCTACATTCGCGCTCGGAACGAGTCCAAGCGATCCCACCAGCGCGGCGGCGCCGTCGGACAGAATGTCGCCGTAGAGGTTGGGCGCGACGATGACGTCGTAGTCTTCTGGTTGGCGGAACAGTTTGTAGACCATGGAATCGACGATTTGCTCTTCGATGCGGAGCATTTGGTATTGGTCTTGTGCTAGGGCACGACGCGCGGTTTCGCGGAAGAGACCGTCGGTTTGGGAGAGTACGTTTGATTTGTGGGTTATGGTGACTGTGGGTGAGGAGTGGATGGACGAGGCGCCGGAGTCGCGGATTCGTTGGCGGCGGAGAGCGATGTCGCCAGCCATTGTTGCGATGTGCCAACTTGCGTTCTCGCTGATGCGTTTTATCGCTTCGGCGACTTTGGTGCCGTCGGGCGCAGTGTAGGTTTTCTCTTCTTTGACGTAGAGGTCCTCTGTATTCTCCCTCACAATCACCAAATCCACCGCCCTTGCACCTCCCTTTACACTCTTCACAGGCCGCACGTTCGCATACAATTGCAATCTCTTCCTCAGTGCCACAATCGGACTCGAATACCCCTTCGTAGCAACAGTCGGCGAACTCACGGCGCCGAACAGCGCGCCGTCGCAGTCGCTCTTCAGAACCTCGACGGTTTTTTCGGGGAGAGCGACGCCTTGTTTCTGGAACGTTTCGAACCCAGCGTCGAGGTGCGTGAATGTGAATTTGAGATTGAGAGATGAGGGGAGCGCTTCGAGGATGCGGCGTCCTGCGGGGATGACTTCGCGGCCGATGCCGTCGCCGGGGATGAGGCCTGGGATGAGAGTGGTCAATTAGCTGAGCAAGGGGCGGATGGCATGCGGAGAGGCCGCAGAGGGAGAATTGGTACCTATTCGAAGGGTGCGTGCTGCCATTGTGGCGGGGGCGTGGGGAAGGTGGTAGGTTCGTGTTCGACGTGATATTTTTTGGTGTTGCGGGATGATGTGGTGCTAAGCCGATGATCGGAGGAAACCGGGGAAAATGAGCTAACCGCATTAGGGAGCAGCTATCAAAGTCATTGGCTGGAATGTGGACATGGACAATGAGTCTGGTAATATAGTGGTGCTGAAGCTGGATCTAGAAGTAATATATACCTCCAGGGCCGAGGTAAATTTGGGACTTGGTTGGTCCATGATTCCTCGAAACGCTTCACCTCAATCGTCCCTCAGCTCCATCATGCCTGTCATGCTACTTTAACCTTGGTAAACGTATCAACATCCACCCGCTGGTAAAACGACACATGTCCAAACGCCTCCCAGTACTGCGCTAGCCGATCGTGCGAAATGAGTATAAGCTGCGAGCTTATAAAATCATCTATTACCCACATCATATCGTCAGCCATCTTCATCTATCCATAATCCATGAACATAAACTCAACCGAAAAACATGAACTCACCATCCCTAAACCCCCTTTCAGCAATATGCCCCACACTCTTCACAATCCTCGCGCCTTTGAACGGGGATTCCGTCGCGATGCGGATTAGGCCATTAGGCCCGATGTCGGGTGCTATGAAGGTGTATTCTCCACGGGGGATATTAGGATCGCCAGTTAGTTTTATAGCTTCGATGCGACCATGGTAAATATCTTCGTTTGGGTCTACATCCTCGAGGGCTACCATATCGTGGTCGTGTTTGCGGGCTGAAGTGGATGCTGTGATGGTAGCCCAGCTGTGGTCCAATTCGCGATCTTCTTCTGTATCGGAGAGAGCGGCAGTTTCGAAGGCAGATTCGTTCCCGGAACCGGAAGACTCGGGCGTATCCGGCGCCGTACTCCAACTCTCTTCACTACTCCCCACACTCTCTTCTCGTTCCCTTTCTTGCTCCCTCTTCGCCATTGCCCACCTCGCCCTTTCTGGCAACTCCCTCTCCATCCCCTCATCCGGCTGCGTAACAACCAAAAATTCAACCCCATGTCCCGCGTAATCCCCCGCCCAAATCCCCTGCCACGGTTTCCTTACACTCGGTGTGTAAACACCTTTCTCTAGCGTCGCAAACGTCACGATTTCCTCGCCAACATGGATATTCATTGCGTGCGGCCGCGAGCTGAATTCCATCCACTTCCTGAGTCTGAAGGTTGAAGTTGAGAGCTCGGAGAGCGTGCGGGGACGGTGCGAAGAGTCGCGGAATCCGGACGCAGTGTCTGAACGTGTGCGACTTGGGCTGGGGAGGAGGAGGGGGGGCCAGACGGGCGTCATCTCACTTGTGATGGCCTTCGGCCAGGGTTTCGTTAACATGAGGCGTGACTGTAGACCAGACGAGGCGTGGGGAGTGTCGCGAAACGTGGCCATGGGGATCTCGGTCTGGAGTCTGTGGCCGGGTTGTCCGACCGCGCGGGCGTAGGCTAGCGCATCGAGCCGGATTACGGGCGCGGTGAGGTCGAGTTGGGTGCGTGGACTGAAGGTGTGGATGATGGCTTCGGGGTTCCAGGACCAGTGGGTGATAGTGGGTTGGAGACGCTCAGCGACGAGGGAGAAGGCTTCGATGGCGTTAGTGGATGGGTTGTAGCGGGCTATGAGGAGTTTGCCGGTGTGGATGGTGTTGGCGAACCAGAGTTTTGAGGCTGGGATGAACCAGTAGGGGTGGTGGGTTTTGTAGAGGGAGAGCCAGCTTAGGGAGGGGGGTTTTTGGATCCCGGGGAGGTGGGAAAGAATAAAGGGTGCGTAGAGTGTGTCGGTTTGGGTGTGAGAGTGGAGGATCCGGTTTACCAGGGAGATGGAGAGGAGGTCGGAGAGCGAGAGGAACGAGAGAATGTGGTGGAGCAGCTCGGGAGGGAGGGTGAGCACTGGTGGTATTTCTGAGGTACCCATGGTGGAGGTCGCGGTGGAAGTATCTCGCATTTGCTGGCGATTAATTCTTTACCGTCTCTTAACAGCCTGGAGATTCGTCCAGGGCGGCTTTGCAGGAATGCAGGAGCAAAATACAATCCAAAATGGAGGTGGCGAAAGTGTATACAAGCTCCCTGTGCGATTAAATACGGTCGTTCGCCCCTTCAAATAAGCTCCATCTGCAGCTCCAGGAAACCAGACCCTTGCAGCAGATGGAAATAAGGTGAGCTTCGAGCCTAGCGAATAGCAGCACACGAATGAAGATGTATCCGCACCCTATCTGCGCTCCTGCCGTGGCACCTTCTCGATGTTGACTAGCGCTCCCAAAAGTGATACCGAGATACCAAAGCGAGAGGATGCCGTCTTGCAATTACCCCAGAATTGAGGCGACGCGCCCTGTTTCCAGAGTATGAATACGCAGGCTGCGATATCGGGGGCGATGCGAGACAGGGATGCCTTGTCGGCTGAGGGAATTATTCTCCGATTTTGGTGGAAGGGCCGGAGGAGAACAGAATAACGGAATGGATGCTTTGAGAATGCGGACTGGACGTATTTGTATGTCGGAGCAGGTGCGTCCTAGGGCATGAGGCTACAAGATAGAGTTCGGAAGTCGTCGATGACAACATGAATGGTCCAATGCACGAGATCGGCCACCCGACGCCGCCGGCACCGCACGGGCCGGTCAGTGGCTCTGGCCAACGCCAGACGAGACGAGGCGTGGTGAGGTTTGACCTCACCTCTTGGATCGATGTTTTGGAAGGAGGGTCTGGAGGGTTGGATATCGAGCTTCTTAGTCCATTGTTAGATATCCTGGGTGTATTGGATCCTTCTTCGTCTCAAAATGCACTAAAACATTCAGTTCACCCGCATCGCGCGTTCTGACTGTTCTCTCGCCGACCGTTCACAGGGACGATACCAGAGCGAATTGAAGCAGACGGCTTGAACAAAATATCATCCGTTTCATCGCAAGTAGCCTCAGAGGCCTAAATCCTGGCACCGGAGGTTCAGATTCGAATCCTCCAAGGACCGCGTAAATATACATAGTTCACGCTTTGGCCCTCGTCCGGGAACCAAGCACACACACACACACACACAAACTTATTAGGCAATATCTAAAAATATTCATTCAATCCCGTATCCACTAACAAGGGTATTATCCTTCCTGCAGTAAAACTCCAGAACACGCTGTTTTGTCGAGGTACACCAATTCCAAATACCAAACAAACGCCTGACCAAATCACACCACAAGACCATCAAACAGGGGTAGTTATCGTATCGCTAGCTATGCTCATTCAACCACGCATTCCGCCGAGACACCATTCCAGAGCAACATTGCATTATATCATCATGAAAACCATATAAAGAAAAGAAAGCAAATTCCGGAGACGAGGATGAGGCTCAGCGGCCTACGCATCGGAGAGTATGTTGAGGAAGAGGGTGTCGACAGATCGTAGATAAGGATAGTGGGGATCGCTAGATCGTATATGGGGGCAGTAGGAATCTCGGATTGTGGATAGGGACAATGGGACTCTCGCTAAGACTCCGTCCTGCACTAGCCACCCTACTCCCACGCCTTATTAACCTCTTCCAGAATCTCGAGGAAGGCAGTCTTGATCGGCTTGATCACGTTCCTTTTGATTGCGGGCGCCCTGTTGTGGCTCGGTTTCGTAGGGTGGGGTTTTGGTTCCGCAGCGACACCCGGAGCTTGAAGTTTATCCCCCAAGCCCTTAGCCAGCTTCGGACCAACAGCGGACTTCTTCTGAATGTGACTCGGCTTGTGGATCCGACCGTTCTTGACGCCTAATCCCTTCTTTCCCGGACGCTTCTTCCGCTCCGGCGTAGCAGCGCGAGATTGTGGCCGCGGCTGGGTCTGGGTCTGGGGAGAAGCAGGGCTAGCCTCCTCCGTAACCTCAACAACCGGGTTCGGGTTCTCCTTCTTCTCGATCTTACCACCCTTCGCAGCCAGCAACTCCTGCAGCGTCATCTTTCGCCGGGGCGGCTCACGGGAGACAGACGGGGGTGAAGAGGGGAGCTTTGAAGCAGCCGAGGCGACTAAGGCGTTGTAGATCACGGCCGTGGTCTTGAGCACTGTGTCACGTGCTGCGGTGGAGAGCTGGGGGGCGGTGGCGGGAGTTGGTTTGGATTTGCGGATTCCGCCGGCTTTGGCTGCCCTCAGACGAACCTCATCGATAACACGCTTGGGTGCCACAGCAGGAACGGGACGGGTGCTGGTCTTGGGAGCAACAGCAAGGGCAGAAACCGGGCGAGGATTGGGAAGAGTAGGCTTAAGGTTCGACGGCCCACAAGCACCCGCAATAACTCCTTGGATTCGCTCGCGTGGCGTACGAGTATCCTTCGGTCCCCTATCCGCAATCATCTTCCTCCTCGCATCCGCTACCACAGATTTCTGAACTCCTTCCCTGAGAGACTTGAGTGCTTTACTCCGCACTGGCTTATTGAACATACTTATCCCACCTCCCGTTCTATTCTTCCTGGCGCTGTGTGCAAGCGGTAGCCCCCACAGGACTTTTTCAGGCGGCTCAGGGACTCCTTCGTTCTTGTTTCGCTCCTCGATGAGCCGGGGGGCATCGGCACCGAAGGTTTCCTGGTGGTCGCGCGACCAGAGATACGTTTCGTCGGCGCAGTTGGGGTTGCGGTTGGCACGCTCGACATAATAGGACATGTTTTTAGTGCCGCGGTTCATAGTTGCGGTGAGGAAGCTTGAGATTGGATGGAATGGTGAAGTGGGAGTGAGGTGGTGGAGAGGAGGAGTGCTGGTATGGGGGAGGTGGCAGGAGGTTGGGGTGTTGTGTTTTGTTGAGGCGGGATTGGAGATTTGTTGCTGGAGCTGAGGCAATCGCTGGACTCGATGGGTGGATCGAGTGCTTTGACGAAATTTTGCGGTGGATGGACGAAGACGAAGTCGAAGTGGGTGGGTGGTAGTCAAAACAAGTTGAGCAGAAGAGGTGGGATGCAAGCCCCTTATATCGTCCTGAACGGGCAGAACTACACCACTACCCAGCCAGAACGTGGTAAGCTGGGTTATTGACGAGGAACAGTTTATTTTGCGGGCTGCCAACAATAGTTGGGGTGCGTGAGTGCGCAAAATGTAACTTTTCTGAGTTTAGACTTGAACCTTGGAATCGGGATTGTAATTGAACAATATAACCATGCTGGCTGGAAGATACTATGACTCAACCGGTATCATCACTGATAATCCTTCGAGGGCCGTCACAATGGAGTACTCGGGAGGTTGTGCTGTGATGCTGTGATGACGTGCGCACTCACTGTAAAATTGTGAGTGTGTTCAGGCACACCCAACTCCTCGACCACAGCCATTGTTGAGACACAGCCTCAATTCGGCGGGTGGAATAATCGAGAAATACCATAGGGGTTTGAGCGTGAAGCTACGTTTTTTGCAAATCTCATGATGCTGCCCAAAACTCTAAACCTTGGTTCGTCGATTGCGTCCGGCGGAATTGTTACGTGGCTTTCCAGACTTCAAGAATTTCGTTTGAGTCACCTCAATTTGAGGAACGCGTGGATGTGGATTGAAGTAGCTAGAATGCGCACTGTTCCGTTCGTTCAAAATGTCTTGCTTTATCACTGGGTCAATTTTCAAGGTGGCAGTGACTGGAAGCGTGACTGCTTCGAAACCGTTATGCTAGATGCAATTGATGGTGATGTCTATAGGTCGTATGTTTAGGCAGAGCAATATCGTTGGAAATGAATATTGACGATGACCCTAAGTACCGGGACAGCTTCGTTGCGCGCAGCACGATCTGCGAATCAGGGAACCAATGTGAGCACTGGTGTAATAATATGCAGTAGAGAGTATCGAAACATTGAAATAGCCTGATATCGTTGATGCCCTGGGTTGAAAGCGTCCCTTCGACCACAATACCATAATTACCCAAAGGAAATGCATTTCCACCACGAAATAGAGTCGCCCACACAAAAGCAGAACGAGAAACGTCGGGGCATGAAGTCGGAAGTCAACCATCAACGCCCCGAATTAAGTCAACTCCCCGTACCAACAAGACCTATTGGGGAAGAGGAATGAACGCTAAAACGACTGATGAATACCAGAAACGACAGAAACCCCCAAGACAAGACATAAAACTACCCAAAAGGACGGGTGAACACCAGAAACACTATACAATTTGTAGACGATACCAAGATACCAAATCAAATCTCTTTGTCCCCATCTTTCAATCCACTTCCACGACATTTTTCCAAAGAGTGTGAGGAATTCTCACAGCCTCTAGATGTACTCATCCTCAGCTTCATCATCCCCCGAGCCGTTGTCGTAGCCGTTCAGGGCTGCGAGCTGCGCATACGTCAAGCCCGTGTTTGGATCGACCGGCTGCGAAGGTGGTGCCGTGTTGTTGGGCGGTTCGTCGTCATGGTAGTCACTACTGACGTCCGATTCGGGGTATTCGGTGTTCATCCCCGCCATGCCTTCTTCCGTTAGTCCAAACCTGCGGTCTTGCTGCTGGGCATGTTCGACACCGGCGACTTGATCGGCCTCAGCATCTCCCACGAAATCTTGTTCGTCCTCATCGTCGGCAAACGCAGCCAACATCGCGTCTTTGAGTTCGTCGACCCGGTTGGTATCTTCCATCTCCTGCTCATCACCATCCTCGGCCGAACCAGCCTCAGCCTCAGCTAGCATTGCCTCCTGAGTTGCTTTGCTCCGTTTGGTAGTCGGACCCTTGGGCTTCCCGATTCTACCAGATGCAGTACTATGCAGGGCCTTCTCGCTGGTTTTCTTGGTCTGCTTCGCCTTGACCGGCTTGTTCTTTTTCTTCTTGGAAGAACCGGTCATGTTTCGCTCGTCTTCGGCCTCTTGAATTCCGTTTTCGGTCGTACCGTCTTGAGGTGAGTCCGCAGCGTCCTCATCCTCGCCCTCGTCCCCTTTGCCTCTGCGATTCCTGTTCTGTGACGCCAGAGTAGTGCCCTCCTTGTAGTAGACATGCTTGCATGCCTGCTTGCTCAGGCACTTACAGCCACACTCAACTTTCTTCTCGGCATTCTTCTTCGCTTTACGCATAACTCGGCTGTCGATGAGGACACCGAGTTTGCAGCATGGATGCGAGCAGCTGCCTTTTCCTGAACATGCGTGGCCGCACTTCACCATCCCGCTGCCAAAGTATGTAAGCTTGTATTCGTTGGCCAGCTCTCGCGCTCGGGAGTCAGTGTACCGCGAGCCGCTCATGTCCTTGTCAGGTTCTCGTTTCTGAACGGGAGCTAGGGGCTTCACTGAGACTTCTTTGGGTGATTTCTCTGCAGCAGTCATCCTGTTCCCCCTCTTTGGCTTCGAAAGGTGCTTGACGCGCTCGGCCTCTAAAGCAGCCTCCCGTTCCCAGGAATACTTGCTATGAACTCCTATTTTGAGTTCAAAGTTGAGCAAAGTTTCGCCGTTTGTCTCTTCCCATTTCTCCCAGCCTTCACCATCAGCCTTTGGTCTGTATGGCTTGTTGTTCGGAAGAGATAGCTTCTCGTCTCGTTCGGCCTCAGTAAGCGGTCTTGATTTGGGAACATTCTTAGCCTCGCCGGACTCGTCGGTCAAATCGACAGCTGTTAATGATTCCTGTTCTTTCCGGCGTTCTTCGGCTCGTTCTATCAACCTCTTGTTGAGGAGCTCATTCAGTTTCGCAACTTCAGAGGGAGTTGGGGTTTTTGGACTTTTGGGAGAGGTGCATTTCACGGGGTCGCTCGCCTGCCTATTCTGGAGCGCCTTGCGCTTCCTCCTTTCCGCTCGGTTGTTTTTGATCCGATCAACACGGCTGGAGGTACTAGGCTTTCGATCGGTGGTCTTGGATTCGGTTGACTTTGGGTCTGCATTTGGAATGGGGCAACTGCTCGTGGTGGTCACAGGATGAGTAAGATCCCGGGGCGCTTGGTCGTGTACGGAGGTTGCGGCTGAGGCGTGATTCTGCTCAACAGGAATCTCTGACTTCTCTTGAGCTGCCTGGATGGATTGATACTCGTTCTCGCTGAGGGACTGACCGAGTGTTGCGTTGACCATTCGTTCCTTCTGGATGCAAGAATATAGCATCGGAGTCGCAAAGGCGTCATCGTACCTATTTAAGGCCGGATACTGGGTCATCGAGGGGCATATCTGACCATCTACCTGAGTATCGATAGGGCAGTTCCTGGAAGTGGCGGTGGATCGCTTTTTCCAGGGTTGCGGCATTTCCCGGAGGCTTTGTTTTGGGGGCTCTGGAACTACATGCTGGACAGTGGCGCGAGAGTCGATGGTGTAGGGATGAGTAGTGGGTGAGCTCGTGGCTTGGACACCCTCTGGCGGGTGTGTCTTTGTACCGTCACTGATGGGAGATGACGTCGGGAGGCGTAATCCAGGGGTTGTGTACGAGGTCGGATGACTAGCGCTACTTGGTGAAGTTTTGTTGCTGATCTGTGGACTGAACTGGAGCTGACCGATATCGTAGCCAGTATACTGTACAAATACAACTTCATCTTGTGAACCAGGACCCTGCGTTTGTTCCGAATGGTGACCCGCTGGTCCAGCGAGTTGCTCTACGCTGGGACCATCGTTCGCATATACTTGCAGGCTCATATCTCCAGCAGTCGTATCCAGGGGATCTGGTCCGAAGAGATCCAAGTCATCCTGTACGGCCCAGTTGGTGGTTGGTATTGGAACCTCAGAGGTACGATCTTTTACGTAGGCTTGGAGAGCCGCGAAGTCGACCTCATTCATACACTGGGTTGGCGATCCGGAACCAAGGGGTCGGTTGTCTTCTATTTCGACAGTTTTGATACGCTGCTGGAAAAAGGGTAGTGTGCCTTGGGGAGTGGAAGAATTTCCGAATGTGAGACTCGCATGACCTGCATGTTTTGCTGGAGGGGTTCTATATAGCTAGCAATTGTCAGTTAAGATAGCAAGTCACTACGCTGATTTGAGTTACCCTATCGACGCTCGGATTATGTGCGAAATGGTGCTCGATTGCGGCCGGGATGTATCCATCCAACCTTTCTCGCTTGGCTTGCGGTGGAAACTGATCGCCGTGGTAACTATCGTCCCCTGGGCGGATGCGCTTACCCGACCCGTTCATGATGTCAGAGTAACCCAGCTTGCATAGCAGGCTCGGAGGTAGAGAGGAAGATCGGGAGATATGGGTATAGGGGTAGAATGGGAGGGATCGAAGTAGAGATAGGAGCGCAGGGTTGCCGACTGCCTCGACCGACCGTGTGCTCGGGTTGGTGGGTTGAGTGTAAGCGAGGTGTGAAAGAAGGAATTCTCGAGAGCGGGTGGAGAAGAAGGGAGTCAGCGCCAAGAGCACGGGATACGCTCCAAATGAGAGTGCTCTCAGAGCTGGCCTTGGGCGTGCAGCAGAGATAGGAACCCAGGGTTGCCAATTGCCTCGACGGACCTTGTGCTCGGGTTGGGTGGATTGTTCGGTGGATTGTAAGGATGACTTGCAGGAAGAAATTATCGAGAGTGCGTGGAGAGGTAGAAGAAATTATCGAGAGTGCGTGGAGGGGTAGAAGAAATTAAGTGCTAAGAGAATGAGTTACGCTTTGGGCACTACACATGACGGTGAGTGAAGGCTTCGGGGGCTGGGGTCGGGCGTGCATGGAAGTTTGGCCCTGCCTGCGTGCGGAAAAAACCCCAGCGCAGACCGCTAGTGCATATGGCACTTAATGATCTCATCGTTTTTTAGGTGTATAGCCTGCAGGGGCTCTGCGACATTGTGACGGTAAACTGATCAGGGTTCTTAGTCAGCCGGTGCGAACGTTCACTTCCGAGACTGCTTCTACAGCAAAATTGACGAGAAAAGAATATGGCACCATTGGCATGCACTTGCAGCGATAGTATAAATGAAGTTGATAGCGGGGTCCGACTATATATCACTCCCCTGGCTTCTTGAATTCGTCTCTGGAGTACCTAGGTGGTGAGCACCTGCATCAACCTCTATGCTACACGGCCGAAGTTCAGTAAAAAACACAACGCAAGACTTTATGAACAATACGCCGGTACTTTGGGGTCTGTTTCGCCTTTCAACCATCCGGATTGGCGTTGAGGATGCGAATGGACCCGAAATTGTCCTCAAATTCGTTACTGACTAGAATGCAGATATCCAATCGTCTCGTGATCTTTCAGTGATGATATAAGAAGACGCGTAAAGCTGTCAATATAACGTATCTTGGCAGAAATATTGAATTCTCTCGACAGAGCACCCGGCCTCGGCGTCACATAGTACACGACGTGGGCAGGCCAAGCTCGTGCATAATTGGAGTGGCTACATCTAAGATGAGAATGACTGGAAATGAGGTCTTGGTTGGTATAGCTGCTCACTCTATCGTAGTCTAGTCTACCAATGTTCCCCGATGCGAAATGATCCGATGCCATGGCTTCAGTATATTTGACCCGTTCTCAATCTTTGACTGTCGGCTGGGGAGTGAGGTCGCGATGTTGACGACCGAAGCTTAAACGGACTTCCGCACATAAGCCACTGGACCAGCATAGACGCGCTTACCCCTCAAGTAATAGAACGAAGCCGCGAAGATCGTAACAGAGCCGACATGAGAATACTCTAGTTTATTAAATCAGCTGATGGCTTTGGTACCGGTGGAAAGAATGCCTAGATGAAGCAGAAGAACAGAGATACGATGGACGTGATGTTGGTAGGCATGCCCAAACGTCCAAGAGGGAATTTGGACGGCAGCATTGGCTCCCCTCGGATGCGCTTCATGGCAATGAAGGAGATGGACAGGGTATAAGATATCAGAGCGGAAGCTGAGCCTAAAGATCCGATACTGTTCAAAGCCACGGGCGAGCCGAGGTTGAGAAGGGATAGAAGGACTGAGAAAACGAATGAGAACCACAGCGCATTGAGGGGGACCTCCCACGTTGGAGAGACCTGATTAAGTCAGCCGATATAGTCAACATATGACATGTAGGTCCTCTCGCGCATCCGCCATACCAAGTTACTGGCGATGGCTTCAAGGCGAGGGGCTTCTGTGTCGCGCAGAGTTCCTTTGACATCCAGGTTTGAGGTTTCGCTTCACAGAAATAGAGTCTGGAAATGAAGGAAAATGGACTCACCGCCGAGAAAGTCTTCCCAAAAGGAATGCCCTGGTCATGAGCAAAGGCGAACAGCTGGCGCGACGACGTCGCTGTTGTAGTGACGCTGCAGAACACTAAGATTGAAATGACGACGACACCCATTGCAGTTGCTCCGCGCACGGACTTGGTAGCGTTGTAAAAGACGTAGATGTAGGGCTGCTTCGTTGGCGAGGCAAGCGCATCGTCAAGTCTACTAAGCACTGAACAGAAAGTGATGACTATCACCCGACCCATGGCCCTATATGTGAGAATTGTCCAAAGCATCGCGTGAGGCAGCGTCTTGGGGGCGTCTCGAAGCTCCTCTGACATGTGTACCGCAGCATTGGCGCCTAGCATGGCAGAACGGACCTGACGATGCCAGCCAAGGTCGCTACACTGACGCTGCCCCATCCACCACCGTCATTGAAGGTTGTGGAGGTCACGTGGGCATCCGCGACAGGACCTATGTGGTCGTAAAAGTCAGTGCAACCTAATAATATTCTATAGAGCTGGTCTCTAGAAGTGAAGTGGCTTTCTAGGGGACAATTTTTGTGGAGGACACGGATACACATCATCTGCGCGATACCTTAAGTGAGAGCTTACGTACCAATGAGCCAAAGTATGGTTGTGACGGCTATGAAACTAAATATATGCACAACGACAACAAGCGACTCTACTAGTGGTAGATTCTTCGCACAGATAACGTTGAAGATGAGGCTCAAACTGCACACGGCAATCGTGAGCAGGGTACTATGCCAGTTTTCGAATGTGTAGCTCGGATTGTTGAGGGTAATGAGTGCTTGAATGTGTGTTCCAACCAGGAAAGCTGACGTCGCAGCCCCAGTTCGCCATCTAAGAACACACAGCCAGCCTATAAAATGTAAACCGAAACCCAAAGACACGAATGCTAGGGAAAAGCTGACCGACGACGTAGCTAGCAATCTTTTGGTAACTCGCGGGAGCAAACTCACTGACCTTCCTAGTTGTCAATTTAACCAAGACGACGGCTACGATATAACAAGCTGATAGCACCTACCTAATGATATTGACCCCCGGATGTCGGTGCCATTGAACCCATTTCCGCTAATGAAAGTGTGACAATGATCACACCGATCCATGAGATGAGATAAAGCCAGATGAAGCCTCCAGTCCCGCTATCAACAAGGACAATTGGCGCCAACCTTCGCGTTGTCAGTCATGATGTAGCCGTGGAATATCTTGTTTAATGATGGAACATGATTGTTACGGTTCAGGTTTCACCAGGTTTCACCTCAGCTAGCTCCTTGGCGACACCAGGGCTATATAGCTGGTGTTGTCTCATAGAGAGTCAATCAACGCAGTTTCCCACACTCCTCAGAGCCAGTTTGCTCTGACAATGATACATACGCTAGCACCCACTCCCAGGACGCCATAACAACTATAGTAAATCCATACATGGACACAAATCGAAAGTTGCGCTGCGTTCCATTAGGCGGCAAAATCAAGCAAAATATAATCGTCACTTACACTCAGTTCTTGGACCTTTCCCATTTTCCACATCGCATGTTTGTCGGCTGTTGTTCCATACTTGACAGACACAGCATCAGAGCCATCCTTGGGAGTATCGAGGTCGTACGCCTTAGTCTTAATAGCCATTTCATCCTTCGTCTTTAGGGGGTCTGCCATCGTCATAATAATTAGATGAGAGTGAAATCCGGAATCTAATAAGAAATTGCAATGCAAGTACGGGAGGGACGGAAAATTCATAGATCGGGGAGCGACTTCAAGTACTTCGGCTCTAGCGGGGCTGCATTAAGGCATGCAAGTCGTCGAACTTGCCACAAACGGAAAAGAAAAGGGGATACCAGATTCAAAACTACGGCTCGTCGGCGGACTCGGGAACGAATCCGCCAAAATACTGCATGTGGAATTGTAAGCAGGTGGGGACTAGGTGTCACTAGAGATAGAGAGTAGATATAGTGGTGTTCTCTGGTGTTCTGTCTTGTGTGTGTATCGTACAAATCAGAGGCTCTTGTAGTGGTTGATCGAGCTTAGTCATAGGACATGTACAGTCATGTGACGTAGCTCTGGCTGCTTACAGGAATGTATCGCAAAGGGAATGCCGGTCGCGATGCGGTTACTGATCCGCTCTCCAATATCAGTTGCCGCGTGAGACGCGTTGATCTGGCGAATCACACTAGGTAGTGTTGGCCGATTAGAACCACGGCGTGTATACCCAACCATCCGGGCGGGCCGGACCTTTTCGCGAAGTGGCAAATATTGTCTGTAACTAAGCAGTCGTGCTTACTCATCTCCTGCATAGCCATCTCGGCTCATCACACATCACACACACATACAATACACTCATCTACAATCCATTAGAACCGTCCCCCCCAGCTTACATTGTCCAATCGATTCATCTTGCACAACTTCTGTACAACACGGCATATGATAGGTGTGATAATTCCTGTGCTTCTTATTGAACTCCTGTTTTGATCGGTGTGTGCAGGGGATACGGGTCCTGGTCCGCATGCGCGAAATTGCCCATCGGAGCCAAGAGACAAATCGAGGTAAGGAGCAGACCTAAGGCCGGATCGGTGTTGTCTGAGGCATATTGCTTGTAACCACAGTTAGTTTGCTTGGGTTTGAGGCCTGTTCGTTGTGTCCACCCTAAGTCGCCTTGGGTTTGCTCTTGACAACAGAATGTGCGACTCCAGGTCCAGATTGAGCACGAGAGCCAGGAGCATCGCGAGCTCGGCCTCGAGAAGGGGCGGCGGTAATGGCCGGTGCCGTCGCAACGCTCTCATCGTCATACGAGGAGTAGACTCGCTGAGCAGTCTTAGCTTCACGACGAGCTTTAGCGGTGGTAGCGCTCGCACGAGAACTGGTCGCCTCGCGAGGCTTGCGAGTACAGCGCTTTGCGGCTTGCTCCTCTGCTTTCTCCCTGCCCTTCTTCTCTTGGACTTTGAGTTTGTTTAGGGCTGTGAGATTCTTGGTGGTAATGCGTTGGATCACGGCAATGCCTTCGTCTTCGTTGAGGGTGATGTTGCAATACGAGGAAGGATGTTGACGAACGTTCTGAAGAGACACGTTATTGCCCGGTCCTGTGCCTGCTGGAATACGGACTGTGTCTGCTGTATAGCAACAGTAGAATATCTCTGGGTCGTTGAGGTCGTTCCATTGCCGGGGGAGACCACCCTCAGTGTTCATGGGTTGCTTGGGAACAGGTTCGTTGATGAGTTTCACCTGGCCACCGAACCCGCTCTGCAGCGTAAGGAATTCGGGGTCCTCAGCTGCGCGGACGGTAGGTTTCCGTTGAGACCTGATATTGTTCTGTGCAATCAGGTCCAGTCGGGGTGGCTTGAGTGCTCGGGATATTTCGGTGACTTTCTTGAATGACTTCGCCAAGTTGATCTTGTTCTTGTCAACCACCTTCGGGACTTTCTGCCTCAGCCATGGGAATGTTTCTTCACCAGACATGGACCGGTATTTCTTAATTGGTCGCGTGGGTTGGGCGTCGACAACGTCATCGTTATCGTCTGTGTCTGCCGACCGACGCTTGCGTGGCCGAGAGGATTTCTCATGTTGTTGGGGGAAGCCAGTCTCGTCCTCCAGTGATGGAGAGGGCTCTCGAACTCGTGGGGAGTCTGAGACTTCTGGGAACAGCTCCGTGGCCAGTTCTTCATTCGGAGAAGGGGACTCGTGCATCTTCCTCTGAGACGGAGGAGAAGTGGTAGGTGGAGGTGAGGGCATGGGACTAGTCTGGGGCGCTCCGGTCTCCAAACTCAAAGGCGATAGCTCTTCGTCCTCGAAAAGCGGATCGAAGGATAGAGCGCATCCCGTTGTTGCAACGAGAGGTGTGCTGGTGACATTGATCTTTTGCTTTGTTAGTCAATGTCGGCGGCTGGTCTTAGGTCTGGCGAACTTACTTTTTCTTTACGAGTCTCGGAGCACGGAGAGCGAGACCACCCATCGGCTTGATGAGACTGCCCGAGATTAGCTCACCGTCTTGTCTGATGGTGTTAAGACATACCTTGATGATCGGGGTACCTGGCGGAGAGGACAACCTAGGAGCGTAGGTGGCGGACGGTTCTCCAACCTTGATGGCGACGGCAAACTCCTGGGAGCAAGGCGAGTAAGCGTTAAGGCTTCGCGGTCTTAGACTGAGGGGTTGTGAGCACGTACCTGCTGGACGGAACCTACGATATCTGTAGCCACGGACTGCGACATGGCGGAGGCCGGCGGAGAGCTCATATTCACGGCATTCCGCTGAGGCGACGTGCGACCAGGGCTGATGCTCTTGCTCAAACCTTCGACTTGCTGTAGGGTCGAGTACTCGTCGAGATGGGTCTCCGGGATGGTGAAGCGAGACTTCTGCCAAGGTTAGATACAGATCAGAGCCTAGAGAGGATGGCACCCACGTTCGTAGGAAGCTTTAGGGAGCCCACACGTGAGGTACCAGGGGATGCACGCGGGGAGGAGATACGAGGAGACAGAGAGGCGAGCGGAATAAGAGAACCACAGGAAGACATCGCTAAGACGTGAGGTTTAGGGTGTTGGAATAGTGTTAAGGAAGGCAATGTAGTAATAATAGATCTTGGGGGTTCGAAAGCAGCGGGAGGGTTTTGAGGAAGGTGTGGTGGTTTGCGAGAGCAGTTGACCTCAGACGACGGGAATTTTCACCCATTGTCGCTAGCGAAGGTGTGGCTGTAGCGGTGGCGGGGCTAACTTGCTCAAAAGACCCAATGACTGAATATGTGACGTGTCAGTCTTTGAGTGATGTTGAGCGGATACCCCTGGGTGCAGTCAAAGTGAGTGCAATTTTTGACATGCTAGGCTGTCCTCCTGGGCCTCATCACCTAGTGTTGCGAAGAGACTGCTAATGCTGACTATCATTCTAGAACTTCAGCTCGAAGGGTTAAAGAGGACTGAACGGTCGAAGAAGGTAAGAAAGACGCAGTGTGGTTGTGGCTGATCGAAAAGGGGACGGCAAAATATGCAGTTATCCAGAGCACGCATTTATTCCAAGTTTAACTCTACCGATTCACTAGTTTTCCATAACATACACTCTATTCCTTTCACCACATGTTCGTGACATCCTTCAGCTTCATTCTGCAGAGCCCGACTCTTTCCTCGTCCTTCCCTTGTTCTTTTGAATCTCCCTAGGGGTCGTAGGGATTGGGCTTTGCTTTGCTTTTGAGGCTGTTTTTAACTGACACCGATTTGCCGGCTCAGTTGTATTTTCCGTCTTGTTGACTAACGTTGCTCCTTTGGAGCTCAGCTGGTAGCGGTCTGGTGGCTCTGCTGCGCGCAGTTGAGATTCCCTTGAAGAAGGCTTCGGCATCGACGAACCTTATCGAGACTTAGAAGCTGCCGTGGCTCTGGCGTGCCTCTCTATTTTCGAATATGATGCTGCAGTAAGAGCGTCCAACCCACCTGCTTTAACCAACAACTCATGGAAAGCCTTTGAGGTTCGGACCTCCCTGTTCGATTCAACTTGGATGGGTCTCTTAGAGACAGGAGGAGGTCGCTGGAGACTCTTTGAAGAAGCCTGTGACTTCTGGAGACCCATGTTCTTATTATGGCTTGCCTCTCTCGCCTCTTGGCGGGCTTTTGTGCCGCGATATCGCTCTTTCGCTTTCGTGCCCAAACCCTTGAATTTCACGACAGTCAATCTCCGCGAAGCTCCAAAAAAGCCGTACATCGAAGGATCAGGCTATATTTACGCTATTAAGTCCATTTCATTATTGTTACGGCAAGACTGTTCATGGTTAGCTCCTTGGCAGGTCCAGGGGTATATAGTTAGCTTTCGCTCGTTACTTCACAATCAACGCAGTTTCCCTCCATTTCCTCAGAGCCAGCCTGCTCTGAAAATTATTAAAGAAGGGTGTTCTTACAGCTTTATCGATATGGTACACGCATTTGCTATCTTCGTTGGTTGCCCAAGTATTGATTCGCCAATTGAACACATAATCATCGGCTATGGTGCCGGAACCCCCATGTGCTTTTGTCGTTTTTGCAAGCAGCCTCGGAACGCCATTTTTCCAGTTCGCATAACTACGTATCCGGGCGAATTGAATTTCGCGCCAACTCAGACAGTGGCTGCTTTCAGCCGGAATGATTCACAATTATTCTTGAACTTTCAAGGACTAATAGCTTCTTAATCGAGGGCGCAGGCTCACTTACGCGGTCCTCAAACTACTCCCCATGCAATTCCAGGACCATGTTGGCTTCTGACTTACCCTTTTCTGCGACGAGTTCTTCTGAGCCCGGTTGGATGCGGGCAGCGAATTCGGGGTCAAAGCTGCGTCACACAAGGTCCTCTGGCCCCAACCTACGGAAAGTCTAGACGCGGTCATTAGAGGTTTAGTCGTTGTTAGGGTCATGGAAATACCTTATCTTGTTCCACTTGGTCTTTTCTCTTCGCCTCGCGACCCCGTTCGGTCTTGTTTTCAAAAAAACCGATTAAACGGCCTCTGGTTCGATAACAGTTGATCTGCGAAGTTCTACATCCTGGAGGTTGTACTGTTCGCCTCTCGAAATTTTTGGAATGACGGGAGAATGATGATTTGCGACGTCTGACTCTGGCGATGCTATGGTAGGTAGCTCGGCGGGCTTCTCTTTTGACTACTGGGCAGTCTCGGCCGCGCGCGCAGCTCGGAGCCTCTCAAGCGCGCTTTGCTTCTTCCGACTTTCTCGCAGTTTATCCGTGTCCAGGCGTCGTTGCTTTATGGCATCGAACGTGTCGACCGCGGAGTCAACTTCAGTCGCAGCCTTGCGCTTGCGATTGACCAGAGGCATATTGGAACGCTAGAGACGCTGATGAAATTGATTTATCCTGACAGGATTTGGAAGGCAAAGGATAATGCTACAAGCTCTGATGACACGGCGATGGAAAGGGTTGGGCGTGTGTTGTGGGCTGTCGAAGGTCGCAACAAAAGGCCGTATATCTGGGTGGCGTCTTGCAGAGGAGAAGTAAGTTGAGAATGCAGCAGGGAAGAGGGAGGCAGGAATAAATATACGGCCGACTCACAGTAGAGCGACCTCTGTGAAAAACTGAACGTGAAATAAGTCTTGGCCAGTCACAACATGTTCTGGGCAGCCTTTTTGGGCTGGTTACAGCAAAAGGTGATTCAATTCGCTCAAAGCGGCACTGGGACCAGTGGATCACCCACTAATGCTACCAAAACTACGCTGCTTAAAATGTTAAGATCGTACCAATACATCTCGACGAATATTTGCCGAAGCTTCCAAATTCCGCGTTCTACATCGGACAAATCACTCCACCGCCCAGAGTGTGTTCACCAAATGACCCGAGGCAAGAAGATCATTGAATGCAAAGTATAATCAACATTTTCGGGCTATATATGCAAACATTCTATTACCTAATAAGTATGAAAGTCAACTTAATACAGCGACTACAACAGCTATGTTATAAAATTGCAAACTGAACATGTCTTCCGCCTTTATACCAGATCAAGATCCTCCAATACGGTCCAAATAAGATCGTTGGTATATTGCTGTGCCACCCTCGCTTAAAACGTCACGAATTGCCCCCTTTCGCCTTCTCCTTCTTCTCGGTCTTCATTCCTAACACGTTCCCCCCTTTCATCCTTCTGCCGCCTCCGCTCCGCGAGCTACCCAGCCGTCAATCGAGACCATATCCAAAAAGCGACTGGCTCATCCTCAGGCGGTAAAGCAGACGCCCGGGCTGTTGGAAGTGCCCCGAATGCCCGCAAGGTCGACTGTGTGCCACCATGATTTCCCGCCAGGCTCTTGTTGAGCTTTCTGGTGCTCTTTTCTAACGCTTTCCGTGAGGTGCTTTTGATTCTCCTCACGAAACATCGGAGGAGTGAGACGGCAGGTGCGCCTCTTCTTTAGAGCCTGCAAGGTATCTTCCGTGGGTTCCGCGCGCTTCTTCGGCGGCTTGGACAATCCATCCTTTAGAGTGGATAGACGCGCTTTGGAAGACTCCTTCTTTTCCGTTAGTGGGAAAAGAGGTGTCTCTGGCTACTTCTCCTGTTTCTTCGCAGCCGCGGACTTCTTCTTTATCGCAGCCTCGTGGCTATCGAGTTGAGCTGCCGTTCCCATCATCATTCGCTGGGCATCGGAGATATCTTCTTCCACCTCAAAGGGGCGCTCATTTTCCTCAAACAAGTCTTCGTCTTCCTCCGCTGGAGTCGGGGAACGCGTTCTCTCTGGCTTCTCCTCCTGCTGTTCTAGAGTCGCAGACGTCTTATTCACTGCAGCCTTGTGTTTATCGAGCTCGGCTTCCATCTTCTTCATATGCCACTCGGCGTTAAAGTTCTTTCCACCATGGTGGGAAGTGCCCTCAACATCGTCAAACAAGCCTTCGCCTCCACCGCCCAGGGAATCGCCTTGAGTGCCCTCCACTTCGTGCGGGTCTTCCGTGTCTCCGAACAGGTCTTCCTCATCATCATCTGATGAAGGTTCCTTGGTCTCCGATTCTTGCTCCCCAACACCCTGATCAACTTCGACGTCTGAGGAGTTATTTATGTCCGCAAACAACCCATTGAGAGGAGTGCTGACGCCAAGTGGCGTAGCCTTTGTCATACGCTGTTTCTTGTGCACTTCGATCTCCCCCTTTTCATCACCATCCTCGGCTTTGCGCTTTACCTCCTTGTGCCCCTCCTGCATGACAGGAGACTGATCATCAGACCCCGCTGAGAAAAAGGTTCTCCTCGTCGTTGGTAAGCCCTGGAGTCTCGGATGGCTCGGTCATATTCGTTGCAGCAACAGCTGGTTTCCGATAGGCTGTCTCTGAGTTGGGAGACAAACCGGAACACTTGACATCCTCATTTTCCTTATCCCTCTCGGTTGAGTCAGTGATCTCAATATCTTCATCAGAAAGAAAGGGCTCCAGAATATGATTCTCATGTAGCATCAGGTCTGGTAGAGACGTCCTGCTAGACCCGCCTTGTACCGGAGTCGTCGATTCCTCCACGTCGCTCTCGTCCGAATCGCTCACCAACCCCTTGCTCTTGAATGTCTTCTTCCCAGCCCCGCCTTTCTTTGCACGGGACTTGGAGCTGCCCTTTGCTTTTGTTGACCTCTGAGGCCGGCTTCGACTTTCGATTCAGCTTTTGGCGTTTGGCCGATACTTCAGCTTCTTCTTCATCGCTCTCGCGCTTCCGCTTCGAATGCATCGGAGGCTCATCATTGGAGCTGAAGTCGGAATCCGAGTCCTGGGAACCGCTTGGCGACTCATTGGTAATTCCGAAAGGTTCTTCCTCGTCGATTTCAGCACCATAATCTACAGCATGATTCGTCTCTGACGGAACACCATTAGAGCTTAAGACAGCTTCCGTATCCTGGAAAGCGTTTGGCCGCTCGTCGGTAATCCCAAAAAGTTCTTCCTCGTCGATGTCAACACCACGATCTACTGCCTTATTCGTCGCCGGCAGGCCTTCGCTCTGTGCGTCTGTGCTAGGCTGAGAAACCGGAGCGAGCTTATCTTCGTTTTCCATCTTTTCTTCTGTATCCGGTCGTGATGGTGTGGGAATATAGCTTCCAATCTCTGCCGCCTCCTTGAGCCCGGTGACGGGAGTATGCTCTTCGTTGGGATTATCAATATCAACGCCCGCAGCCTTGTTGTTTTGCAAAAATGTGGATCGAACCGTGGAGGATGAATCTGCTATCGTGAGATCAAGCTGATCCGGGGAAACGTCGCCTGTGTTTGCATCCTCAACTGACGTCGATATTTCTCGAGTCCCATAGGCCTGACCGTTTACAGCAACAGGACGCGGCGTAGCGGCATCACCCACAATTACGCGCTTCTTCGCCGAAGTCGCTTCTTCGTCCTCGTCCTGGCCACGCTTCATGTTTGGGGATATGCCATGATGCGGAGTGTTGGAATCGTTCTCTTCGTCAGGAGACGTAGCCGGATCATCATGCGATGTCGACGGCTCATCCGACGGCTAGTCTCTGTTCTCATTTATCACTCCGTCCTGCTCTTTCATTTCATTCTTAGCCTTCTTCTTCTCCAGCTCGATCATACCATTCTCGGCGAATGTGCCCTGTTTGGGTAGCATAGCGGAGCCCTTTCCAGGTCGCTTTTGAGCTCTAGTGGATCCTGGCACCGGCTCCTCGGGGCGCGGTTCATCCGGCCAAGGTATGGAGAGCGACGAGGTCTCGTCTTGTGCGTTCATTTCGTTGTCTTTTGCAACCAATTCAGCCCATCGTGCTGCTTGAACCTCAGCCCGAATCTGAGAAGCTGTCTTCTTGCCAACTTCCGCCTTGGGATCGGCTTCGGCCAAAATGTCTAGAAAATTGGGCATTGCGACTGTCGCTGGTATGTATGTATATGGTTGTGTTGCAAGAGTAGCAAATGAGTGTGGTGACTAGGGGAGAATCTTGGGAGGCCTTTATTTGATTCCAGTCTCGTTGTTGTGATGCAATAACCCGTAAGGCATTAATGGCCGCGGGGTGATATATTAGGTTTTAACGCTAAGGGTGCTTTGACTAGGCACAGGTGCAGTCTTCTGGCCGTTTTACAGCACGGCTTGAAGAGTCTAGTGCGCGAAGAATGTACTTAGGCGGTGGACTCTACAGGAAGTCACTCTGTTATATTCTAGAAGCAATTGCTATTCTTCGGAAATAAGAATTATAGGATGTTTGTGCTTAGGAACTTTTACGCTCTAGCCTTACACAAGTTTTGGGATTGTGCATGGAGTTTGCATTGTCACTTAAGCACAAACACAATATTATGACATTGTGTCAGGATATATGGATCGCGACGTGTGGAAACCAATACAAACCACAGGTAGATTCTTCGCTCTCGTCCCTTCTTGAACTACATTCAAGACATGGAGAAGGAATAACGAGGTCACCTTAGACGGCACTATGCTACAAGAAAACTTCACTTGTGAACTACATAGTTTGAAAATGAAGGGCCCCCTCATTTCTGAACGAGAACATGTTGGAATTAGACAACTAGCGAATTTTTTTAATTTTGAGGCGGAACTAGGCTTCTCGGGACATTTCCAATAACTCGCAAGCGTACCAATATTCAGGCATCCACCTTCCCAACCATGCTCCCTCTCTCTCTCACATTCTCCGCCATCCACTTCCTAACATCCGACCCCAGACCCTCAAAACCCTCAACCACCCCTCCACGATCTCCAACCGCCAACTCCTGACTCATCTTGAATTTCCCGCCAATATCCGTAACCTCAATCTCAACCCCTATGATCGCCTTCTTCAGCAACTCCACGTAGGAAGTCGGTGCATCCTCCACCTGCCAAGGGTTCTCTTTATGCCCCATAATATCAACCTCTGCCTGCATCGACAAGTCTCTGATCTGCTTAACTAGAAATGCGTCTGTGGTGGAATCTTTGGTCTCGTAAAAGATGGTAGCGCGGCCGTATACCTGTACAGCGGAATAGTTCCACGTTGGCACTACTTTCCCAGTCACGTTTCGTCTCAGTATAGAACTTCGGGGTTACATAATGATGTGCGGGACCGTTAAAGAGGACTAAGACATCGCGCGATAGCGTTCGGGGACCAGGCTTCAAAGAACCCTCTTCGTTTTCGACTTGCGGTTTCAGGTGCTCGATCAATGCTTTTGCTTGTGGGTTTGCGCGTGCAAGATGGCCGCGAAGAACGCCGAGATGGGTTCCCGAGCTTGTGTTGTCGACATCTAGGACGAATGGTATGTGACTGGACTGTAAGAAAGGGAATGTTTTGGATTCTATGGCCGTGGTGAAGATTCCAAGAGGATTGGACCGGATGAACTGCTGCAACGCAGAAACGTTGTGTTCGGCGTGAATAGTGCGGAGATACATTGCGTGTTTGGGCCCTTCCAAAACCCCGGGGAAGTAGAGATGTGATATCAAGAATTTTCCAAGAGTTGGATTATCCAAGAGTTGGGTAATGAGCATGTCGGGGGTGGACATTCCGAAAGCGGGTTAGCATCTAGATTGAGAAGGGGGGCCCGTACCGCTCACAGGGCGTGTGGGCGTGAACAAGACATGTTAGGGGCTAGACCCTTATCGCCTCCTGGGAAGCCGGACCGGCTTGACCATGGTGAATCTGCTTGACGTGGAGTCCGAAAGCGAGCTGCACTTATAAGAACCTCGAGTTCCCTCAAACTCCAGCATCAACCACCTATTCTTTGCATCAACTCTCCACTCGCCCGTAGCTATAACCGTCTCGCGTGTCGCAACACCTCCGTTCACCAGCATGCCCACCACGTTGAAATCCTTCATAAAAGGGGCCAAGATCCTCCCAGAGATATTCAAACTACGACAAGACTACCGCGCATTGTTAGTTGCAGTCGAAGGCATCCCACCCGGCCCCAGCGATTCCACCCACGAAGCTTTCTTACAGGAAGCCGAATCGTTGCCCGAGAGGCATTATTAAAACAACCTGTCACAGAGGTCCCTCGCATCGCCGCTTGGAGAGAAGCGTACAAAGCCTTCGGAGCCAAACCCAAAATGGAGCGCAATAGCCTTGAATCGCTCATGCGTCGCGCAGAGGGCGGCTTGCCGAGAGTCAACCGATTGACCGATATACACAATGCCATCTCCATCAAGCACCCGATTCCAGTCAGGGGCGAGGATATGGATAAGTACGAGTGACTTCCGAAGTTGATCAGTGCAACCGGCCAAGAGACCTTTGTGACCTCTTCTGCTGGCGAACCGGTTACGGAGTGTCCACCAGTTGGAGAAGTCGTGTGGTGCGATGATGCAGGCGTGACTTGTCGACGTTGGAATTGGCGTCAGTGCTCAAGAACTGCGCTTTCGGATGGAACAACTCGAGTGCTGCTTATCCTTGATGCATTGGAGCCCTGTACGGATGTCGCTCTGGAGAATGCGGCGGATGAGCTTGCAGGGGTGCTGGGCGGCCTTTCACCAGATGTGCGTACATATCGCTGCGTTCTTGGGGGTGATTGACTGGGGGAAATGTTCTATAGCGTCGGTTATGGGGAATTATTGGGGCGACAACTGAAAGAGAAAGCGACATGGGAGTCCCAAGGAGGGACTCGTGACGTATGCGGAGGTGGAGGTCTCAAAGACTGGCAACTCAGGGTATAAGAGAGTGGTAAAGGCCAGGGTTTGCCGTTCCCTTGATGAATGAAGCGCTTGTATGGCGAGAATGGGGTTGGTATGTCAGGCGAAGGATTCATTTGATGCTAAAATGCTGAAGATCTCCAATATCCAGATTAACAGGCGGCAATCAGGGGAATCAGAAAGCCTGCAACCAGAGCTCGGCGAAACGCCTTCATCCCAGCGTGACCAACATCCAGCTGCGCTCGAGTTGCATCCACGCAGCTTCCTCGACTGTGAATAAGCCTCTACGATATGCAATACCATCAACCCATTCAACAAGCAGAGCGAATAGTGCCGCACAATGATAGTTTGTGCCCTTCTCTCTCCCAATCACTATAGCCTCAAATGCGAGCACGCTCCTGTCACTTTCTGGTGACACATCTAAAGACTGTGTCTGTAAGTCTGATTTACCTGGCCAATCCATGTGACGCGTAGATTGAACATTAATTCTGAGTGAAATTCTCGTTGCGTTTTGATTTAGGACCTCATATGTCCAGGGCGTGTTTGTTCGATAGCACTCACGTCGTCGGAGGTAAACGATTGCTGCACTGGTCCAGAACTTGAGAAGCCCAGAGCTAACGTCCCAGGACCTTGATAAGCATTCTGGAGACAGGCTGATGGCTTGCGGCCCTTCCACCCAAGGCGGGGGTATCGTGTCCACTGCCTCGACCGACGTCGACTTAGGGCTCCAAGGCTGAATCAGAGACTCGTTGGACTGCTCATCAATTCGCCGTTCACAGCCTCCCTTACTACATTCGTAGAAGATGAGTAGATTTTTATCGTCAGGGAGATCGGGATCTGTGACAAAGGTGTCTGTGTTTGGGATTCTTTGCCAAGCGCTCCATGACCAGCTTGGGAATCCAACAGAGTGCGTCGTACCGTCATGGGAGCTCAACACTTGCTTCTCATGATGCTGGTCTGTCTCATACCGGGTTCTCCACGCGAGACATCGTGTAAACCACATTTGAGGGAGGCCCCAAATTACTTGATATCCTGCGGCGGTGAACAGATGCCTTTCTATACCTGCAAATGCATTCAGACTATCTGATAGGTAGCCCATTTGGCGTCTCGAATAAGCTTGTACGAGGGTCTCGTATGTGGAGAAGCTCAGCGTGTCTGGCAACTTAGTTTCTATTCCATCTACGCGAGGTGCTAACGCCTTGCGCTCGGGTCGAGGTGAAGGCTCTCTGGCTTCTTGTTCGGTCCAGTAATCCCCTCGACACGTCCACACCATGCGTTCGGGGGTAAATATCAGTTTCCGGTTACTGAAAAGTTCCTCTTGCATTGTCCATGCTCTTGATCGCCACACGGAGTCCTCAACCCCGAGACGGTAGTAGGCATTAGGGGCTCTTGTAACATTCAGGCCTCCCGTTCGAACTATATCTGTCTTGATCTTTCTTGAACCAACTTGAACCCCAGGAAGACCGGAATGGGAATTGTCGCCACCTGCAGCAACAATCGTAACTATTGCAGCGCTGTATATGGTATCCATGAGGGGAATCTGGCTTTGGACCATATCCTGGTCGTCTTGTGTAATACAAAGCGCATCAACCCACAAGTATCGGAGACTCATGGCCAGCGTGACGGTGATGGCATCTCGGATAGTGTTGGGAAGCGGAGCGGTCGCGAGGCCACCGGGCAAAGACAGTAAGTCATAGTTCTCAGTCGTGCATTTAAAATTCTGTACACTCCCCCAACAGTAGCTGAGGGCGGCATAAGGACAGTTAGGCGGCGCGTTGACGATGGTCATGTTGACTACGTCCACCACCCTCATGCCTACCACACTTTTGGAAGTCCGTGTTGGGTTACAAGAGGTGCCATGTGCAATATGGCAAAGGTCCAACCAGCGACGTGGCAGGCGTAAGTTTACCTCATTTGTCCGCAAGCGACCGCTGAAGTTCAAGTACTCGCCGGAGGTACTGTGACCTTCGATGTCCTCACAAAATTGTCCCACGGTCGGAACAGGATCCAAACAAGCCTGCAGTGTCATAAGGTTCCACGGCTGGAAGTCTGCGGGACTTGGAGGCTGCTCCTTTCCTGTTATCCAAAAATTTGGAGGCAATTTGGGACCGTAAGTCCCATCGAAGTCGACTGGCACAACCTCCACACATAGGTAGGAGACTGTTAGAAGCTTATCATCTCCGGGAGACGTTTGAAGCGTTGCATACGTCCTAGGCTTGACCTGGAGGATGTCATCAGCCCCAACCTTAGTTGTCACCTCGGTGAGCTGATCAGCGAGGAGACGACACAGCTCACAGGAAGTTTCTTTGGATTTTACTTCGTCGACGGTGCCGAGAGATACTTCCGGACATGGAAGGACCATGGACCCCTGGCGCCATGCGAGTCTTGAAAGGTCAAGGCGGGAGCATGTTTCGCACAGACGCGAGAGATGAGATGGCGCACGTCTGTCCCCATCGACTTTGCCGGTGATCTCCATTTGCAACTCTTCCTTTGACGGGCTTGGCAGTCCTGGTGGAGTTGGCTTGAAAGGATTCGATCCAGCCTGATCAGGCGGAACTGTTAACTAAGAACGTGGTGGAGAAGCCTAACTAGAATTCGCTGGCGAGCAAGGCACTCCGTATTCGCAAATTAAAGCTGTGGCCTTGGTCTGGCCTTGACAATGGGAGAGCCTGTTAGGCGCCGTGGGCGCCTAGGGAGTGGTGGTGTAGGCCGGAGTCAGATGCGGAGTGGAAGTGGCACGCCCGAAATGGGAATGGTCGCAAAGCTTTGACCACCACTCTGCGAACACGTATCCCGATTCCTCGCATCTCGCACACTCGCCAGAGACCCCGGTCCACAACATGTTTCCCGAAGCGGGCTCTTCACCACATTGATCATGATAGCTCAATCAGCCAGGCAGCAGTCGGGGCTATGGCACACCGCCTCTTGAGATGTGGCCATAGCAATTACGAGTTGTTTGAAGGATTGAGGCGCCCACGTCGTATTGAGTCCTTATCTTCTGTCCTTCTGTCCTCCCATTGACTCCTAGCATAACTCCTACCATTTCCCTGCCCCTTTACACCCATGGCTACAAAAATCCTCTTCCTCCTGTTTCTAGTATCGTTCTGCGCCTTAGCTACTTCATTCGTCGATGAACCGTTCTACTATGACCACTACAACGACGATGAGTACATTGACCGCGTAAAGGTAAGTTTGTACCATCTCAACTCGTCATTGCACCACTCTGTGCAGCACTCAGTGTGGTAGTCCCTTTCTTTTCTATACGCTGTGTTTCCCACTCTTCACACCCATGTTTTCGCTTTCATTACTATTTCCCTGTGTCGCGTTGGTATCCCATAGTCTCCCAATTCCTTTTGTTTCCAAATGACCTGCGCAATATCTTGGCTTAAATTGGCTGGCGAGACATTTCGCTATGAATTGTCCTGCGAAATGCCTTCAACCTCTATCGCACCGTATGGCAGCCCCTATCATGCTGACGGCGCAAAGCGTTCCCAGCACAGAAGTTTCCTTCGAGACGGACTTGGAACGGAAAGCCTCGATGACGCTGTAGATAAAGGCAACATCTGTGAAGTGAAGAATCTGTACCATGTGCCTGTCGCAGGGCATTCTAATACCTTCCACTGGGCCGAAACCTTACCGGTGGGAATGGGTCTCGGCGACAAATGGAAGACAAAGAAGGAGCGCGAGGCATTTGCGATTGTCCAATTCTACAAACACGACGATTCCGAGAAACAGTGGATTACCAACTCAATTCAAATCAACAGCGCGAAGGTCCAACGCGTCCTTGAGAAGGTTCTGGAGGGTTACCCTGGTCTGACACAGCATGAACTCGATGCATTCTCAGTTCCATTCCACCCCTTCGTTCATCGCTGGGAAACTTTCAACGAAAAAATCGAAAGAGAGAAAGACAAAGAAACCAGAGCTCACCTCGAGCTCCTTCGAGACGCGCTTGCCCCTCGGCTACTCGACAATCTCACGCGTGCGGATGAGGCTCGAAGCACGGGTCACGTCGCTTGGCTAGATCTTCCGTTGGTCTTCAAGCCGGAAGAAACCGCGGTTGGTTCCCCAAACGGTTTCCGCGCAGCTGGCACGATCCGAAGAGGCGAGTACAGGGTGGATCGATACGGCAAGAAATACTTTGGAGTGATGGTCGATGTGCTGGATTGGGATGGCCGACGCTGTGGTCTCATGGCCCAGGAGTGGCCGATTTACGAGTATCGCGGCCTCCGTGCATTTTCTGCACTAAATGTTGCCCCCCTCGAGCTTCATCCTGACAAGGAAATCCTACGCTCGAGTTTGATCCAGCGCGGCAGGGTCTTTGAGAGACTTCGAGGTCAACAGTTCATGGCATACACCGATGAACACGCGGAACGCATCAATGAGCGAACGATGATTGATGCCAGAGCATATCATAAGTTTAGCCAGAAAGAAGGTTTCCCGGAATTTGCCGCACTAGACGAGATTGGTCACCTCACGTGGGACCAGTCCAGGAACCGCTACTCGTCCCTTTACATGGAACACTTTTCTTCACCAATGGGAGTCGATCTTACCCCTCTTACGGATGAGCAATGTCTCCTCGCCGTTCCCACTGTCAAGAGCTTCAACATTGAAACGAAGAAGTGGATGAAGCAAGACTTGACTAAGTTCCACGAGATTCCTTGGAGCAAGAATGCATTTGAAGACTTGGTTCTCGACCCAGATGAGAAAGATTTGCTCATCGCGCTTGTGGATCGCGAAGAGCTTGTGAGTACCAAGGCGTTTGACGATTTTATTGCTGGGAAAGGCATGTTGTATTATTGATCCACTGTGTTACAGCACTTTAGCTAACACCCCACAGGCCAAGGCATCGTCATGCTCCTCTCCGGCCCCCCAGGTGTCGGTAAAACCCTCACAGCCGAATCTGTCGCCGAACATCTCAAACGTCCTCTTTTCCGTGTCGGCGCTGGGGAACTCGGCATCACCGCACACTCTGTAGAGCGCTACCTCGAAACCGCGCTCAAACTGTGTGCGCACTGGGGCGCAGTTCTTCTTATCGACGAAGCAGACGTATTCATGGAAGCCCGCTCCGCCGACAACCTCCAGCGAAACGAACTCGTCTCCGTCTTTCTCCGCCACCTCGAATATTATCGCGGAATCATGATACTCACAACGAACCGCCTGCGTAGCCTCGACTCTGCTTTTGAATCACGCATCGACATATCGCTTCCTTACGACCCTCTTACAGAAGAGGACCGTAGGCTGGTCTGGAGGAATTTCTTCCACGCCTTTGACGCGGAAGATTTGGACATCGAAGAGGACGATATTACGGAACTTGCGAAGTGGGACTTCAATGGCAGGCAAATTAAGAGCGCTATCAAGACTGCGAGAATTTTGGCAGCGAAGAAGCAACAACCCCTGAATAAGACACATCTTAGTGTGGTTTTGAATCTGAGGGCTAAGGCTTTGAAGACGATGGATGAGGACAATGCGAAGGTTGCGTTTCGAGGTACTGAGATACAGGAGAGTCAAGAGCAGCCTTTGAGGATCGACTCCTGCTGCTATTTGGAAGATGTTGGTGTGCGGCTTTCAAAATCTTTGTCAGGATAATTGCCAAATTTGCAGCTGTCATTTCCGACATCCTATTCTGTCCAATCTTCCATATTCACTGCAGAGCTTCTCATGGATTGATTAAACCGACCCGAACAGGAGCTATCAGCAATGCGATACTCACTTTAGTTTTAGACTAAATGGGAGTCTGTGTCGTGCTTTTCTCACCCTGTGCCAATCCGCACGGCCTCACATGGCACGAGATTACACGCAAATGTACGAATACACCCAACTAACGACATGAATCTACCAGAGTGCTTTTGCGGGACGATGGGTCGAGGGCGCCCGAGCTATTTCGGATTCCGTTTTATGGTCTACGGGAGGTCGGCCTTTGGGTTCGCGCAGGGGAACGATTTGGGAGACTGGAACAGTTTGATGCAGTCTATGGGAGATCCTTTCCCATTGCGAGATCAATTTACGCTAATTGGGTTGAACAGCCGATTACTCAGAATTGTTAAAAGTATTTAGACCTAGACAATATCACATCGTGCTGGCGGTGTCTCTAGAGCCGAGGAGGATTGGTGATGACGCGCGAGGCAAAAGATATCGCGGCCAGAGAGGAGAGTATTCTGGGTCTGAAACAAGGCGGGGAAGTGCATGGAGGACGGCGATGCTGTCCCCGCGACCCTCTGCCACTGGCCATTTTCCGATTTGACCTAAGCCACCGCCAGAATATGAATAGTTTAGTTTCTCGCAACATGCCTCTCGAGATGCAGCTTACTGTGGGCAAAATCTGTTTAGCCTCAAACATTCTCATATTCATCGCGCCCGCCTCGCAGCATCAGGTCGCTTCCAGAATCCAGCTGCTCAGCATCCAATGAGATAAACCAAATGCCTGCGAAAGTCGAGACCTTGGCGACAAAGAGGTATTGCACTTCGCTAAAATCAGAATGGCCATCATTGCCCTCAGCAAACCGTGCAGCGTCATCGGACTCCCAAACGAATCAGGCTACGTGGTCTTCAATTCTAATAAAGGCCGGGCAGGCGTCAGGTTAAAGGTCTGGAATTCTCTTTCAGCCTCGTGGTAGGGGGCAACCGGTGGTCTCTCACTGTATATGCACATACTTAACGTGCCCCATACTTTGCCCAGCTGAGCAATCACGGCACCAAAGTCCCCCAAATTTCGATCGCGATATCTCGATGGCTTGCGCAGGGACCGAAATCCTTGTGAACAACATTGGGGGTGGAATAAGGATCACCGCTGCGCTGCGCTCTCGGCTGTGTGTGTTATCGTGGAATGCCATGACCCCAGTCAGGGCAACATCACTGTACAGTGCCATAGTGCTGATCCATCAATTGGAGGCACACCTATGCAGACGGCGTATTCTTGACCTTATGATAGTTCTACAGGACAATGGTGTCCATATGTCTTTCAATATTACTGGGCGCTATCCCAAGGCGGTAAATGAGACCTTATAAGGGTCCAATTAGGGTTTAAGTTTTTTTAGGGACATAAGGTACAGACTTCGTCAGTATTTCTTAGCACGGGGTAGATCCTATTTATGTTTTATAGGCTAAAAGGCCAAGACAATATTGTCGCTACGAACTATTTACTATGTTATAGTCACTAGAAAATGAGATGTTGATTTCTAATAAAATAGTGCAAGAAAGTAATAAATCACAATACCTACCCCCTATCTAACTTCACGCGAAAGTCCACGTCAACTACAATCTAACCCACACTATAGCCGCCTTCCATGCCTCAGGCTCTCTAATCAGAGAGCCCCCTCTTCCCTCTAGGCCCCCGTTGGATTTCCAACCCCTTCCACGACCATCTAACACCCCACTCCGGTGGCCGAGTAACAAAACGTAAAATTTCCTTGCGCACCCCCACTATCCAGCTTTATCGGCGATCTCCCACAAGCATTCTCATCTTCCATAATGACCGGTGTCTGGCACACAATCTCGAAGCCATCGTCTGAGGACCACTGGGTCAATTGCTGGAAGATGCCGCAGGATTGGCGGAGCATTGGGCGGAAGACTAGGTAGCCTGACTCGCCTGTTCGATTAATGGGTTAGCTGTGATGGGACTTGGAATTGGGGATGAGATCGGGAATGATGGTGTTACGGACCTTTGTTCAGTTGAAATTGATAACTATCCGTGGTCGTTTGAGCCTTAGACCAATGGAAGCTGGCGCCGGCAGTCAGGACGGCGTTTCCCTCCGCCCCGGCTGGAGAACTGGCCCCCAGCGTGATGTCAAAGCCTTCGGTAATAGTCACAGAGTTGATGTGTGTGATACTGCACTTGTCTACGTTGCAATCGAGATCATCGGTGACTGTTCTTTGTATCAGTTGCGTAATTCATGACATCGGTGTAGAATTTGTAAGGGTATCTTGGGTTCAGGGCGTGGTACTGAGTCTGCTTACCTCTGACGGGAGCTCCGATGACTTCAGTGACCTTGCGCTCGCAGTACTGCCAGCATGGTTTGTTAATGTCAGCGATCCCGTGGTAGCCTTCGCCGGTGCAGTCGTCGCGCGTGCTGAGCGTGCGGCTGTTGAGTTCGCCCTTCTCCTTTGGGATCAAGAGATTCTTGAGCTCAGAGAAGCCACCCCCGGGGTGGGATGTTGGAACTGCCCGCAGAACCAGTGGGAAGAGGGTGATGAGGGAGTTGATATAGCGCATGTTGTAGTGGAAAGGAGATATTGAGAGATGAACGGAAGAGTTATAAGGGGAAAGAGCGAATGAAGTGTCTGAGGTTCGCACTGGAGTGTTCTGATTATTGTCTTGTATCACTGAGCATGCTGCGATTTATACTTCTGAAGGAAGTCATCTCTTCATTCTCCACAGAGCATACCTGCATCTCTCAGTTCTGTGCCGCAGGGCTTTGATATCATTCAAAGTCCGAAGGATCCTGTTGGCAAGCATTCATGTTCTCAAGAAGCCTTTACAATCCTCAATGCTAGGTTCTCACAGGATGATATGGTGATAAGATGGAGCAATGACTGTTTCGAGCAAGCGGTTTGGAGACCGTTCGCAAGGAGTGTTTGATCCTCGAAGGAACTTAAACTTCAAGGTCAGGTTACTTTATATCCGTGTGAGTAAAGACTCTTGGCGCTAATGTGGGGAGGTGGGAGTATCGTGGCGAAGGCGCCCAAGGTGTGTGTTGTGGCTCCCAGTACTTTTGCATTCAAAAAGATGAGTCTGTATAAATATTAGCTAAAGAATGTTAAAGCTTCCATTCACTTTAGTAGATAAATATGTAGGTGTTTTGTAGCTTCGCTGCTTCAAGATACTCTTGTTTCAGAGTTCTAAGGACCTTTCTGCAGAGTGGGCCTATTTTGATATCATGAGACAAATTTGGAAGGAAGATGAAGATAAGAAAATAGGAGGAATCAACGCCGCCCCCTTACTCCCCTCCAGCTCCTTGCGCAACTTCGCTCAAGTCCGAAGATGGACATATGTGAGTCTGGGAGGCCTCATTTTGCACGATAGCGATCTCTTGTGACTGGTTTGACTTAATTGGCTAGCTTCCTTGCGCCTGACAGACAGCGATGTGTTGGATTGGAGTCCGGATTGGCCATGAATTACTTACCCTGACCCAGCTGTGGGGCGGAGTCACTGCGAAAGCCTCAACTACACCGCAGACTACGCCGCAGACTACGCCGCAGACTACGCCGCAATCAATTGTGAAACCGGCGCGAACGTTAAACCGCTTCGAAGGATTCAGGTGGTGAGACCTCTCAAATCTGCTGCGCCTCAAAACGTGCTGTAATAAAGCCGAATAATTGGCGTCAGTGAGCGTTACCTTGAAAGATATGGTGCGATTATGGTAGTGGTGGTGCAGTTGCGATGGCGGAGTAGAAAGATATAACTGGCACCCTTCACTGCAGGTATTCCAGAAAAACTGCCACCTATCCTAGTCTGATCTTTTAATCGCCACGCTTCAACTTTCGAGATTCCCGAGGAATCAAGCGTGACACGATATTGAATCTTAGCCACGCCGACACTAGTCACCGGTACCATTCACCACCAGGTCTTCGAAGAGTTAATTCTATCCCACTCGCTTCTAAAGCACGTGACAGTTTTGCCCCCAAACTTCAAAGTTACCCACCTTGAATACCTCTCTCCTCAACCTCTATCCCTCCCGGCTGGCTTGCGAGATTCCAGCAACGCGTCCGCCATGGCGGACTTCCAGTGGATCTTTCCGCCCGGCCCGGCCGGTGCTTCGAGCAGCTTCACGGCGCAAAATGCTACATCCCCCAACGACGTCTTTGGAACCTTCCCTGTACATGTTGGCGATAGGATAAATCTGGCTTGGAATTATACAAAAAAGAGCAACCAGTTGGCACCAGGCGTCCAATATGAATGTGGAATAAGTAAGTCAGCATCGACCTAAATCCGTCGAGTCCCTAAGCTAATCAGCATGTTAAGGTCGCAACGGCACCAGATCTCCCAACGGGGCTGGACAAGCTGTCGGCAGGAACACACCCGTCCTGTGGGAGTTCGCGTTTCTTCACGGGCCTTCGCTGAACCGGTCCAGACCCGCAGAAGACATCTGCGTCTTCCTCTCCGTCGACAGTGAAAACCAGTTGTATTACTTATCAACAGCGTTTACGATACTCGATACTCCTCGTCAAGACAAACCGTACCTGTACACGCTAGACAAGCCTGCTGGAAGTTCGTACACGGCGCCTGCATATGCACCACCTCAAAATAGGGACCACTATAAGCTGGCTACGATCTTGGGCAGTGTTTTGGGGACCTTCTTCTTACTGGGCGTAGTGGTTGCTAGCGTGTTATGGTGGAGGAGAAGGGCAGCGGGAAAGAATAGACTGGGGAAAGTGATAGATAGAGAAGAGGGAACGGAGTTGCAGCGAGTGCCAGTGGGAAAAACGGCAAGTGTGACGGACACACCGCCACCGGCTTATGAAGAACGCCCCCGCGACACGGTTGAGCCTGTGGGTGGTGCTAAGAGTACCCAAATTAGTCGAGATTAAGGGGAGTGCAGGGCTAGTGGGGAGCTGAGACAATAGGTTTGACCTTTTGACTTTTGACCTTTTAACCTTTTTAACATTTATAGTTTATTATACACTACTCTCTATACACTTTAATGCTCTTAATTAACTGCTATGCCTGCTCCTAATCTATTGCTCTCCTAGCCCTGCCCTTTTCTTATAGAGACTACTGCCCTAGCTACCTGCCCTAGCCACGTGCGCCCTCTTTTCTAGCTGCGCTACTCCTTTTAGCCTGCTACCTAATTAACGCTCCTACTACTACATGTGCTATTATATTAGGGTAAAGGTATATCGCTAGTCCTAGGTTTTCTCTTAGCATAGTGTAGAGGAGTAAGGTATAGGATAATACTATACCTCAAAAGTGCTTAGAGTTAGGCCTAAACCTGCGCTCCTAGCGGTTATGTAGAGTTAGAGATAAGACGCTCTGTAGTTAATAGTAATTACTAAGGCATTACGTAAGATTAATGTTGCTGTTATATACTTAATTTTTCTATAGAGAATTAATGCTAAAAAGATAGTGTTGCTTTCTAGATGTCTTGCCCTAATTGCCCCCTAAGCCCTTTATATCTCGTAGCCCTTGACTATATCTCATAGCCCCTAGCTACTACTCTATATTCTCTCCTCTGCTCTATTTAACTAACCTATAGTTAAACATAGTGCTTATATGCTTTACACTAAAAGGAGACTAAGGAAAAACATAGAAAAAAAGTAAAAGAAGTAAGGATAGTATGCCTAAGGCAAGTAAAATTACTTATTAAGTAAGAAAAGGAAATTAATCTTCGTAGAGCTTGTTATGCTTTTCTGCCTTCTTTACTCTTTTTATTATTACCTCTCTCTCTATTGTCTTCTTCCTCTCTATCTCTATTACTAGAGACCTATAGTGTATAGGCGAGACTTCCTTTAGCCT
Source organism: Clohesyomyces aquaticus (assembly GCA_002105025.1). Classification (NCBI taxonomy): domain Eukaryota; kingdom Fungi; phylum Ascomycota; class Dothideomycetes; order Pleosporales; family Lindgomycetaceae; genus Clohesyomyces; species Clohesyomyces aquaticus. The sequence continues at coordinate 6,059 of MCFA01000133.1, read as the reverse complement.
TAATTATGTCCTATTATGCTAAGTAGTTGCTAATAGCCTTATAAGTAGTAGACAGGGCTTCGAAATCGGACTCTGCACCTCTACGTGGTGAAGCCTGGGAACCTAACTCTTATAGAGATTAGAGCTAGCGCAGAGACGTCGCGTTAATAGTGGTGCAGTAGGTAACGCTGCTCTGTAGTGAGACAGTGCAGAGTTTTCACACTAGCGCCACCACAAACACCCATAACAGTTAGAAAAACGGTTCGCAAACTCTATTAACATAAAGGACTATCCTTAAGCACCTAACAGCAACAATATAACAACATAGCGAAACGCCTTATCCCCTACACCCTTGAGCAGACGAAACAGCAGCGGCTGTGCGACGGACAGACGCTAGCGACCCGAGCTTCGCATACTACTAGTACGGTGCTAGAGAGGCCGGGATAACGGCGGCGCTACACACGGATGGACCCCGTATACCACTGGTGAGGCGCTAGAGGGGCCCAAAAACGTGCGACGGCGGCGACAGCGCGCAGATAGTCCCTGCATACCACTAGTGAGGTGCTAGAGGGGTCATAACAAAACGCGCCGTTAACGCCTGCGAGGAGCGACAGTAGCGCTAGGGGCAAGGCGCGAGGGGGGAGGGGGAGCGTAGCGGACAACTATACAGGACAGGAGGCAGTACCTACACACAAGGGAGACATCACTAGTAGAGGCAAGCGTGACAGGGTAGGCAGTCAAGGCTAGAGGACAACAGCAACCTACTAGCGCAGGCGTCACGCCTGCGCTTGCCTAGGGACGCACATACGGCACATTAGCGAAAGGTGTTTTTCCCCTAGTACAGGCAAGCCTTTGGGAGCTGCTTCTACGACTAGCTAACAGGGGGTTTTTTGTTTACCTAGTGTAAATAGTGGCAATAGTCTACATAAGCTAATAGGGCTTACATTAGACAGTAAACAAGAATTAATAATAATAATAATAATATATACTATATATTACTTAATGCTAAGCCTAAACAGAAGGCTAAGAGAACGCTAAAGGTGTATTAAAGAGCGAAGCTATAAGTGAGTAGGTAATAGAAGAGAGAAGGCGTGAAGCGTAGCTAACTATATAGAATCTAGGCTGTAATCTATATATCTATATAGCTCACGGCATCCTTTGGCTACACTCTCTTGCATTAGCAAATTTCTAAGCTAATACAAGGTGCTTTAATTATATAGCTTGATACGCGACAGTCCTTAAAAACAAATAGCGCATAGACAGCAAGCACGTGTATAGAATCTCTTAGAAGCGTTCTTTTAATAACATTATTCTATATACCTAGGAATTCCAAACATTCTACTATAAGACTAGCATAACCTTAGGTATATAGAAGCACTTTAGGGCTTTTCTAGGGCTATTGCTATAGAGTAGAGAGCGAATTAATTTATATACTGCTTTAATCTAGATATATAAGATTAGCTCTAAACATCTCTGCTAGAGTCTGCCTAAGTGCCACATGCGCTCCCTAGACAGTTACTCTAGCAAGATAACTATAGCGTGAATCTATATCTCTAGGCGACAAGCTATATAACTACGCTATTAAAACTCTACTATAATCTAATTAGATACGAACTCTATTATATTAGGGTAAAGGTGTATCGCTAGCCCTATAGGTTTTCTCTTAGCATAGGGTTTTATTAGGGAGAAACCTATATTAGCGGGAAACCTATATTAGCGGGAAACCTATATTAGCAAGAAACCTATATTAGCAAGAAACTTATATTAGTAGAAACCTATATTAGCAGAAACCTATATTAGTAGGAAACCTATATTAGCTAGAAACCTATATTAGCTAGAAACCTATATTAGCAGAAACCTATATTAGTAGGAAACCTATATTAGCTAGAAACCTATATTAGTAGAAAACCTATATTAGTAGGAAACCTATATTAGTAGAAAACCTATATTAGTAGGAAACCTATATTAGCTAGAAACCTATATTAGTAGGAAACCTATATTAGTAGGAAACCTATATTAGTAGGAAACCTATATTAGCAAGAAACCTATATTAGCAGAAACCTATATTAGTAGAAACCTATATTAGTAAGAAACCTATATTAGCAGAAACCTATATTAGCAGGAAACCTATATTAGCAGAAACTTATATTAGCAGAAACCTATATTAGTAAGAAACCTATATTAGCTAGAAACCTATATTAGCTAGAAACCTATATTAGCAGAAACCTATATTAGTAGGAAACTTATATTAGCTAGAAACCTATATTAGTAGAAAACCTATATTAGTAGGAAACTTATATTAGTAGGAAACCTATATTAGTAGGAAACCTATATTAGCTAGAAACCTATATTAGTGAGAAACCTATATTAGTAGGAAACCTATATTAGTAGAAAACTTATATTAGCAGGAAACCTATATTAGCAGAAACCTATATTAGTAGAAACCTATATTAGTAGAAAACCTATATTAGCAGAAACCTATATTAGCAAAAACCTATATTAGTAGGAAACCTATATTAGCAGGAAACCTATATTGGCTAGAAACCTATATTAGTAGAAAACCTATATTAGCTAGAAACCTATATTAGCTAGAAACCTATATTAGCAGGAAACCTATATTAGTAGGAAACCTATATTAGTGGGAAACCTATATTAGTAGGAAACCTATATTAGTAGAAAACCTATATTAGCAGAAAACCTATATTAGTAGGAAACCTATATTAGTAGAAAACCTATATTAGCAGGAAACTTATATTAGTAGAAAACTTATATTAGCTAGAAACCTATATTAGCAGGAAACCTATATTAGTAGGAAACCTAGATTAAGTATAGAACTAAATTTTAGGTCTTAAATTTTATAGCATATAGTATAGTAAAACATTAAACAATTAGTTTGCTAATTATATTTATCCTACCTGCTAGATTTTATGCGTAGATATATATTAAGCGAACTAACTCTCTTTGCCTCCTTCTCTAATATAAACTAAGATATACTTAGTAAACTAACTCCCTTTGCCCCCTTCTCTAGTATAAACTAAGATATACTTAGCAAACTAACTCTCTTTGCTTTCTTCTCTAGTATAAACAAAGATACACTTAGCGAACTAACTTCTTTTGCTCCCTTCTCTAGTGCAAACAAAGATATACTTAGCAAACTAACTCTCTTTGCCCCCTTCTCTAATGTAAAGAAAGATATACTTAGCGAACTAACTTCCTTTGTCTCCTTCTTTAATATAAATAAAGATATACTTAGCTAACTACCTACTACGTCTAAAGTAAGTTAATATTGTTATTATTTAATGCGTTATATATATATATTATTAGCTACTAGAAAAGGCTTCTAATAAGTCTTTAGAGTTAGATATCTCTCGCACTCTTTGCTAAGCGCCATGTTGCTAGGCAATGATTTTCTAACTCGTAGTAACCTTATTCTCTAGCTCTAAATACTCTAACGCTTCTACTAGGTTTACCTAAGCTATCTCACCCCTAGCCTCTAATTGTAAACGCTTAAGCAGCAGATCCTCACCCCTTATGTATGCTAGGAAAAGTAGCTCTACTTAGCAAAAGAGCTCTAGAACTCTATCTACATAGGTTTAAACTAACTTAATCTAAACATCTAAATTGCTAACTATAAGCATACGTTTAAAGAACAAATTTAAAATAGCTAACGTTAGCAAGAGCGTAAATATTCTAACACTAAAAGCTTCCTTTAACATAAACTACTGTTTGCCCTTTATTATTAGACAATTAACTGTCTGCTACTTTTCTAGTTAGTCTACCTAGGTCTTGCCTACACTAAATCTTAACCTATAACATAAGTCAAAATGTTCCTGTTAAGCCTTAGACTATAGGTTGCTTTCTACTTGTCCTGTCCTTGTCTCGCGCTCCCTTAGGTTTGTCTTAAGATCTAGAACGCTTTTATAAATTACATAAACGTTCTATTGCTGCTTAATAGTCTAGATCCTAGTTCGCGTCTTGTCTTTTACTGCTTCCTAGTATAAAGCACGCATCGCTTCCTAGACGCGACTCCCTCTTCTAGAAATATCCTAGGCGGCTCTAGCTGCTTTAATTGCTAAATACTATAACGCGCGAACCTCTAGGCTAGTGTTAAAAAGCGTGAGATTATCCTGCTTCTAGTCTCTCTAGAGCGCTATAATGTTTAACTACTTTTCTAATGCTAGCTTTAAACTAATTTTAACTATAGCATAGATTATGTCTGCTATCTGCTGCCTTCTAAGATTTAGGTAATTTTTAAAAAAATCTATAAACTACATCCTTTTATTTAGCACTACAAGCTCGAAACTATCTCTCTTATTATCTTTACTTGCCTAGATGCCTGCTAGGCAAGTGAGCATGTTATCTTATATCTTTTTATGCAAAGCCTTAGTGCTTTTCCTCCTAGTTCCTCTACTACTAGCCTCTCTACGCTTTTGTTTTTTTAGCCTAGGCAGTTCCTGCTCTGCCTCCTCTACTATACTTTCCTCCTGCTCTTAACGTCTATTAGCTCTATTAGGTCTATTATTCTCTAAGTCCTCTCTAGCTATCTCTAAAACATTATACATTATACTAATCTGCTATATCACTACTTCGCGATCTAAATGTCTACATATCTATTCTAAAGCAGCACCTAGTAACTAAGCAATAAACATTATCTCTGTTGTTTCCCTATAACTATCTAACAGCTATATTACGTTCTCTTTGCTAAGTATAGTGTCTAGGGTATTAAATGTTATACTAACGTTAACGCCTAGGATTTTAGATATAATAGGTTAAGTGTCTTATAGTAATAATTTATCTATTTATAAAGGTAGCTAAAGATGTTTAACATGCTAAGCGCGATAAGCGAAAACCTTAATTAGACATCCTTATATTAGCTAGTATAACTTAGCAAACTATAAAACTCTAGTGTCTTGCTATATATTTGTAACACGTAAGGTTTTACTACATATCTTTTATACTACACTATAAGGTTAAATATTTATTATAAATCTATTAACTTTATTAACTTAATAACATAATATTTGCTAGTCTTTTTACCTACTGCTCTTAATAGCAGGCCTACGTCTTCTAATTTATAACAAAGAGTACTAAGTTATTATTTGTCGCGTTTACTAATACATAGTGCTTGCCTTAAACGTTTATAGGCACCTAACTAAGCACTATTATAGCCTTAATTCTTAGATTATAGAAGAACTTAGAGACTATACACTTAGCGTGGACTCTATAGAGAAGCGCGGCGACGTTACTGTTCTAACTAAACCTGTCCCTTAGATTCTAGGGCTTAAGCTAGTTACTAATGCCCTAATATGCCCCTAGTGCTATTAGATATTTACTAGAGAAACTATAGACGCTAGTATAAACTGCTATAACAACATAAAACACCTAGAGGCTGTACTAAAGACTAAAGGTCGCTTTTCTAACGCTATAAAAGCAGCTAATACTACTGCCTTTGCTTTTTGCTAGAAGAAGATTGACTTCGCGTAGCGTTTCTTTATAGCTACTAATTAGAACACTAGCAGCAGAGCCGCGTTATATTTCGAAGTCACTACGAACCCTAACGCTAACGTCGCGCCCCTAGACAAATTAAAGGCCCTAACTAATGCCTTATATGCCTAAGCTAAACTTATAGCTAAGCAAGCGTTTAAGAAGAAGTTTGCTACCTTGCTAGGCAGGGATTACACGTAAACACACCCCTTCCTTGAGCATACTAAATAGCAAGACCTTATTAGTAACATAGACATTAGGCATCTTCTAAGCCTTACTATATAACTAGACATTGACATAGAACCTGCTCTTGCTATATTTACGCTGCTACTTAGAGCATGCTTATTGTCTGCTAGAACTAAGTTCGTAAATTAGCACAAGCGCTGCTTCGCGTAGTTATAGAGAATAGGCTACTAACACTAAAACACATAAGCTTAAGGCTTATAACGACGACAAAGTTAAACATAGCCTTCTATTATAGAAGATATTTAGCTTCTTTATCTATACTCGTAACAGTGCACTAATTAAGGCGAATTCCTAGAGTATAAATTTAAAGATAAGAGAAGAGAGCGTTTCACGCTATATATAAATGCGTA